>NC_069408.1:64522551-64574397 GCF_026875155.1 Cherax quadricarinatus
TAATAAGCGTGTATCACCTGGAAAGAGAGGAATGCAGAGGAGAGAGAGAGATTTTGGGGGATGTTAAGTGAATGTATAGGAGCCTTGAACCAAGTGAGAGAGTAATTTTGGTAGGGGACCTGAATGCTAAAGTAGGAGAAACTTTTAGAGAGGGTGTGGTAGGTTTAAATTTGGGGGGCCAGGTGTAAATGATAATGGGAAGCCCTTGATTGAACTTTGTATAAAAGGGGGTTTAGTTATGGGGTAATACATATTTTAAGAAAAAGAGGATAAATAAGTAACACGATATAAAGTGGGGCGAAATGACAGAGTTTGTTGGATTATGTATTGGTAGAAAAAAAGACTTTTTGAGTAGACTTCAGGATGTACATGTTTATAAGGGGCCACAGATATATCAGATCACTTTCTAGTTGTAGCTACACGGGAAGAGTAAAAGTAGATGGGATACAAGGAGAATAGAAGCATCAGGGAAGAGAGAGGTGAAGGTTTAAAAAACAAAAGAGGGGGCAGTTAGGGTAAGATATAAACAGCTATTGGAGGATGAATGGGCTAATGAGAGCATAGGCAATGGGGTCGAAGAGGTATGGGGTAGTTTTAAAAATGTAGTGTTTTGAGTGTTCAGCAGAAGTTTGTGGTTACAGGAAAGTGGGTGCCGGAGGAAGAGGAGCGATTGGTGGAATGATTTAAGTAAAGAGAGTAGTAAGGGAGAAAAAGTTTTGCATAAAGAGAAGTTTTTTAAAAAAAGTAAAGTGATGCAAGAGGGAAGAGTATATGGAGAAAAAGAGAGAGGTTAAGGGGGTGAAGCAATGTAAAAAAGAGCAAATGAAGAGTGGGTGAGATTTATCAACAAATTTTGTTGAAAATAAGAAAAAGTTTTTGGGGTGAGATTAACAAGTTAAGAAAGCCTAGAGAACAAATGGATTTGTCAGTTAAAAAATAGGAGAGGAGATTTTATTAAATGGACATTTTAGAGGTATTGGGAAATGGAGGGAATATTTTGAGGAATTGTTAAATGTTATGAAGATAGGGAAGCGTGATTTCGTGTATAGGGCAAGGAGGAATAGCATCTTGTAGGAGTGAGGAAGAGCCATTTGTGGGTGGGGGAAGTTCGTGAGGCAGTAGGTAAAATGAAAGGGGGTAAGGCAGCCGGATTGATGGGATAAAGATAGAAATGTTAAAAGCAGGTGGGGATATAGTTTTGGAGTGGTTGGTGCAATTATTTAATAAATATATGGAAGAGGGTAAGGTACCTAGTGAATTGGCAGAGAGCATGCATAGTTCCTTTGTATAAAGGCAAAGGGGATAAAAGAGAGTGCAAAAATTATAGGGGGATAAGTCTGTTGAGTGTACCTGGTAAAGTGTATGGTAGAGTTATAATTGAAAGAATTAAGAGTAAGACGGAGAATAGGATAGCAGATGAACAAGGAGGCTTTAGGAAAGGTAGGGGGTGTGTGGACCAGGTGTTTACAGTGAAACATATAAGTGAACAGTATTTAGATAAGGCTAAAGAGGTCTTTGTGGCATTTATGGATTTGGAAAAGGCGTATGACAGGTGGATAGGGGGGCAATGTGGCAGATGTTGCAAGTGTATGGTGTAGGAGGTAGGTTACTGAAAGCAGTGAAGAGTTTTTTAACGAGGATAGTGAGGCTCAAGTTAGAGTATGTAGGAAAGAGGGAAATTTTTTCCCAGTAAAAGTAGGCCTTAGACAAGGATGTGTGATGTCACCGTGGTTGTTTAATATATTTATAGATGGGGTTGTAAAGAAGTAAATGCGAGGGTCTTGCAAGAGGCGTGGAGTTAAAAGATAAAGAATCACACACAAAGTGGAGTTGTCACAGCTGCTCTTTGCTGATGACACTGTGCTGTTGGAGATTCTGAAGAGAAGCTGCAGAGATTGGGTGGATGAATTTGGTAGGGTGTGCAAAAGAAGAAAATTAAAGGTGAATACAGGAAAGAGTAAGGTTATGAGGATAACAAAAAGATTAGGTGATGAAAGATTGAATATCAGATTGGAGGGAGAGAGTATGGAGGAGGTGAACGTATTCAGATATTTGGGAGTGGACGTGTCAGCGGATGGGTCTATGAAAGATGAGGTGAATCATAGAATTGATGAGGGAAAAAGAGTGAGTGGTGCATTAGGAGTCTGTGGAGACAAAGAACTTTGTCCTTAGAGGCAAAGAGGGGAATGTATGAGAGTATAGTTTTACCAACGCTCTTATATGGGTGTGAAGCGTGGGTGATGAATGTTGCAGCGAGGAGAAGGCTGGAGGCAGTGGAGATGTCATGTCTGAGGGCAATGTGTGGTGTGAATATAATGCAGAGAATTCGTAGTTTGGAAGTTAGGAGGAGGTGTGGGATTACCAAAACGTTGTCCAGAGGGCTGAGGAAGGGTTGTTGAGGTGGTTCGGACATGTAGAGAGAATGGAGCGAAACAGAATGACTTCAAGAGTGTATCAGTCTGTAGTGGAAGGAAGGCGGGGTAGGGGTCGGCCTAGGAAGGGTTGGAGGGAGGGGTAAAGGAGGTTTTGTGTGCGAGGGGCTTGGACTTCCAGCAGGCATGCGTGAGCGTGTTTGATAGGAGTGAATGGAGACAAATGGTTTTTAATACTTGACGTGCTGTTGGAGTGTGAGCAAAGTAACATTTTGAAGGGGTTCAGGGAAACCGGCAGGCCGGACTTGAGTTCTGGAGATGGGAAGTACAGTGCCTGCACTCTGAAGGAGGGGTGTTAATGTTGCAGTTTAAAAACTGTAGTGTAAAGCACCCTTCTGGCAAGACAGTGATGGAGTGAATGATGGTGAAAGTTTTTCTTTTTCGGGCCACCCTGCCTTGGTGGGAATCGGCCAGTGTGATAAAAAATATATATATATATATATATATATATATATATATATATATATATATATATATATATATATATATATATATATGTCTCATAAACACGAAAGATAACAGGTTTATATTGTTACTTATGCTTACACTACACACGCATGTGTACACATTTATATTTACACACCCATCTGGGTTTTCTCCAATTTTCTAAGTAGTTCTTGCTCGTCTTTATTTCCTCTTATCTACTATGGGAAATGGAAAATGAATTCTTTCTCTGTGTGCCATGAGTGTCGTAAGAACCAACTAAAATAACGGGAGCAAGGGGCTAGTAACCCTGTATAAGTTACTAAATTTTAAAAGGAAAGAATCCCTCGTTTTTGTTTTTAGGTAGCCCTGCCTCGGTGGGATACTACATTGATCACGATCACAACTAACCGCTGGGTTAAGAAGTCATGAAATCATTATATAAATTTATGAAATGATTTTAAGTTTTTCAGTAATGATGATAACCTCTGTCTCTAGAGTCATCGGTATATCAACACAAATGCTAGTAAATGTATTTGATTTGGTAAATGACAGTACGAAGTATCTACAATATATTTTGTGACGTGTCTGCTAAGATTACAATCAGTTAATATAAGTAGGTAAGTAAGTAAGTAAGTTTATTCAGGTATACACAAATACAGTTACATAGAATTATCATACATAGCAGCATGTGTAGAGAACCTGGGATAACCCAAAAAAGTCAGACAGTGACTTGCTACACAGCCGCATGTATACATGAGTGACGTCCAGGGTTCTGCAGAACGGGACCGCCACACCTGACCGGATCCGTTGCCACGAATTATCACGCTGGACCGGTTACACTGGACCACTTCAGTGGACTCATTGTGAGGGCCCAGCCCGGCGAACCACCATGCCGAACTAATTTTCCTGAATGACATCACATCGACTGTCAGTGTTTAGAACACCAAACTGTCATATTGTAATGTGACTTCCGGATACAGGGAAATTATCTCTCTTTCATCCATGTTGTTCCCTGCATATTTGACTACATTATAATGCTTCTTTTCTCTTCCTTTTGAAGTTTCGTTAGGCAAAGTATTCATCCTTACTCACGCCTGCCTTCCTGCCTGCCTGCCTGCCTGCCTGCCTGCCCCTGTCTTTTTTTTTTACATAGGGTTTGACAAGGTTAGGTTAAGGATCTATAGCTTTATCGATAAGTTGTTTACAAGTTAAGGATTCCTAATTTTATTGACAAGCTAAGAGCTGTTACCTACATCAGCTCATTTGAAAGCATTTTTATTGTTATGAGACTACCTCTCTCGCGAAAGAAGGCACAAGCAGCTAGTTGGTCTTCTAAACTCTCACTCTCCTCCTTACTCTCTCCTCCTCACCCTTCCCTCCTTACCCTCTTTCCTCACTACCCTCTTTTCCTCCTTTCTTCTTACCCCCTCTCCTTTCTAACCCTCTCCTCCCAACTCCTTTTACCTCAGTCCCTCTCCTTTCCACCCTTCTCTTCTCTCTACATCTCTAACTTTTCTCAATATCCCCCCTAAATTTCAACCCATTTTCCTCTCATCTCTAGCGCATTCTCCTTCTCCCCTCTCCGCCACCATTCTTCTTTTCGGTAGCCTTCTTTTCCTGCCTTCTATCTGTTAGGGTAAAAATTTGGCATTTCATTCTGTGTACTTCAGCTACAAGATGGATAGTCTGGGAGGTATGCAGTTGCTTATATTTTATTATTCTCGGAACTGTGTGTGCTTCACGGCTATATTTTCCATCCTTCTTCCAATGTACCTCTGGAAGTCTTGGGAATTTCTTTCTCCTTTTAATATTCTTTTTCTCTTGATCTTACTCCTGTTCAAGTTTATTTCATCCGCAACAGGTTTCCTTAAATCAAAGTTGTTTTACCTCTGTTGTCATTATGGTTTGATGTTTGCTTGATTAAAGGTTTTGTTTATGAGCGATTGTGATATTTTTATTATACGGTTACTAACACTGACTTCGCTTTTGATAAGATAAACTTTTTACTCACTCCTTTTAAGCTAACTTATACCCTCTTTTACACACAAATAACCCACACAGAGGAGAATGAAACCTCTTGGGCCGACGCGGACCAATAGGTCGTCATACAGAAGCTCGAAGGCAAAGGACCCAGTATATACACCAGAAAGGGACGGGGCCTGAAGTAGAGTGGGAGAAGGGAGTAGTAATGGCAGTAGTAGTGTTGGAGTGGTCGCAGTAGTAGTAGTATTGTTCCTGTTTATGTTTTATACTCTTTTTATCTCATCAGCCTGTCAGTGTGAGGTCTGATGAGCAGGATAAATACAATACAATTTACCTTCTAGTACTGCTGATTAGTTATAAACTTGTAAGTCAGAAGTCTGTGGAAACTTGAGACCATCATTTCTGTTGGAAGATGATGTTAAGAGACTTAATTTTACTGCCAGCTGAGCTTCTAAACCTCAAGCTCAAACATTTTTTTAGCTGTCAGTGAATCCCTTACTTTGAAATAATCCCTCTGTCGCTAGCCTGGATGTGGTATTACTTCGTCAAATACATTAAAGGGAATTGATCGTAACGACAGCTATTACTAGCTGACTACAGCTTCACATATTCGCTACCATCATGTAAATTTTCAGTTATTCTTTAAGAACAAATAGGCGCTTATACCGTGACTGGAACAAGACACAAATATACACTGTGACTTGTAGAACGTATAAGTCGGATCAAAACGCCGTTATTTAAGCTTGTCTTTCCTATGTCTGGGTTATTTGTGTATTAAAATTTATTTCCTCATTAAGGAAGTACATTTAATTTTTTTTTCATTTCACTTTACATCAGAAGTTTGTTATTTTATCTATTCTTTTTGCGTTTCTTTTTTCTTAAGTAGCAATAGATGTTATGATTTTGTGTTATATTCTCTTTGTTTTTGTGTTTTTTTTTTTTTTTCATGGTGTCAGTTGGTTTTATATTATATATTTTTCCTTCCACTGTCACTCTCTCCCTGCCCCCCCCCTGTCACGCTCTCCCTCCCCCCAGTGTCACGCTTCCCCCCTCCCCCCAGTGTCACTCTCCCTCCCTCCCCACTGTCACGCTCTCCCCCGGCCCCCCACTGTCACACACTCCCTCCCCCCCACTGTCACGCTCTCCCTGGCCCCCCACTGTCACGCCTCCCCCCCCCCCCCACTGTCCACGCTCTCCTCCCCCCAGTTCACTCTCCCTCCCCCCCCACTGTCACGCTCTCCCTGGCCCCCCACTGTCACACACTCCCTCCCCTCCCCACTGTCACGCTCTCCTGGCCCCCACTGTCACGCTCTCCCTCCCCCCACTGTCAACCCCCTCCCTCCCACCCCACCCGTCACACTCTCCCTCCCTTTCCCCTGGGCACGCTCTCCCCTCCCTCCACTGTCACGCTCTCTCTCCCCCACTGTCACGCTCTCTCTCCTCCACTGTCACACTCTCCCTCCCTCCACTGTCACGCTCTCCCTCCCTCCCCCCCTGTCACGCTCTCCCTGGCCCCCCACTGTCACGCTCTCCCTCCCCCACTGTCCCCGCCCTCCCTCCCACCCCACTGTCACACACTCCCTCCCTCCACTGTCACGCTCTCTCTCCCTCCACTGTCACGCTCTCTCTCCCTCCACTGTCACGCTCTCTCTCCCTCCACTGTCACACTCTCCCTCCCTCCACTGTCACGCTCTCCCTCCCTTCACTGTCACACTCTCCCTCCCTCCACTGTCACGCCCTCCCTCCCTCCACTGTCACGCCCTCCCTCCCACCCCACTGTCACACTCTCCCTCCCTCCACTGTCACGCTCTCTCTCCCTCCACTGTCACACTCTCCCTCCCTCCACTGTCACGCCCTCCCTCCCTCCACTGTCACACTCTCCCTCCCTCCATTGTCACGCTCTCCCTCCCTCCACCGTCACGCTCTCCCTCCCTCCACCGTCACGCTCTCCCTCCCTCTCACTGTCATGCTCTCCCTCTGTCGGGCCCTCCCTACCAACCACTGCCACGCTCTCCCTCCTTTCCATAGCCACACACACACACTACCTTTATTCCTACTGTCACGCTCTTCTTCCTTCCCGCTATTTCTCCCTCTCTTTCTTCTCTTCTCTATTTAACCCCCTTTATCTCTTGGTTGCTCTACTTCTCTTCATCATTCGGAGTCTCGCAGTAATAAATCAAGAATAAGGACCTCGCAGAAGACTTTGATTTACGAAGACGTAATTTACGCTGACCGAGAAAACAAAGGCTGGAAAACACAAGAAACCACCGCGTCTTCAAAGTGCCTAGATTGTACAAGGACCTTGATTGTACAAGTATAGTCTGTACAAGTACTAAAATTGTGCAAGCACCAAGACTGTACATGTCAAGACTGTACACCCATATTGTACAAGACTGTACGAGCACCTAGATTGTACAAGTGTACATTTTACAAGCACGTACATTGTACGAGTATACATTTTACAAGCACGTACATTGTACAAGTATACATTTTACAAGCACGTACATTGTACGAGTATACATTTTACAAGCACGTACATTGTACAAGTATACATTTTACAAGCACGTACATTGTACGAGTATACATTTTACAAGCACGTACATTGTACAAGTATACATTTTACAAGCACGTACATTGTACAAGTATACATCTTACAAGGACGTACAATGTACAAGTATACATTTTACAAGGACGTAGATTGTACAAGACTGCACAAACACCTAGACTGTACAAAGGCTGTGCAAGTACCTGTATTAGACAAGTATTGATTGTACAAATACCTAGACTGTACAAATATACATTGCACAAACACCTAGATTGTATGTACAAGTATACAATGAACAAGTACCTAGACTGAACAAGAACATGAGAACTAGTACCTAATTATGCAGAATGTGAAGGTCCCTGAGTGACTGGCTGATTAGATATTTGTATTAAAGAACAGGTGTACGTGTGTACCTAATAAAGTGGCCACCGAGTGTACATTCAAATTTTTTCTCAGGTTAGTCCGTATTGTGTATTTAAATTATATTTTAAGTGAGATTAATATGGAAGGGAATTCTTAGGGTAAAATCCCTTGAATGCGGATTTTGGTTGGAATCTGCAAAAGTAATTTGCTAATATCGACACAATAGGCGCTCATTAGGCCTGGATTTTGTACTGCTCTTCAAATGAGAAGCGAAAATATAATTATGGATAACTAGTAATAAAAAGTGGGATTAGGGACTTTGAATCAAATCCCACAAAAATAACTAAGCGAGTCCAAGGCGGATCAGCCGGCCAGAATAACAAGGGATAAATATAATTATTAAAGTGGTATTTAAAATATTGATTTGAGATGAGTAAGTCAGAGATGAGTAAGTCAGAGGTGAGTAAGTCAGAGGTGAGTAAGTCAGAGGTGAGTAAGTCAGAGATGAGTAAGTCAGAGGTGAGTAAGTCAGAGGTGAGTAAGTCACCACCACCGCCACCACCGCCACCACCGCCGCCACCCCCACCACCGCCACCACCGCCGACACCGCCGCCGCCACCACCGCCACCACCGCCGCCGCCGCCACCACCGCCGCCGCCGCCACCACCGCCGCCGCCGCCACCACCGCCACCACCGCCGCCGCCATCACCACCGCCGCCGCCGCCGTCACCACCACCGCCGCCGCCGTCACCACCACCACCACCATGGGGAAGTGGAACAGAATTCTTCCTAAAATGCCGGGAGCAAGGTGCTAGTAACCCCTTCTCCTGTATATATTACTAAATGTAAAAGGAGAAACTTTCGTTTTTTTCTTTGGGCCACCCCGCCTCGGTGGGATACGGCCAGTGTGTTGAAATATATATATATATATATATATATATATATATATATATATATATATATATATATATATATATATATATATATATATATATATATATATAATATATATATATATATTATATATATATTAGTGGGCGTGTACAGGGGAGTATCTACGGAAAATAGCGCCTTTGGCAAACACTAAAATCGCAACCAAATTCAAACATCCGATAACCATCGTTTTAATAATTTTACCACAATAATCGGCCCAAAAATACAAATCAAACTCGTTAATCCTCTAAGTAACAAATTACAGCACGACATGAAAATTGCAATTTCACCTTCCTTCTATAAGTGGTTTAACAATCTAGTGGTTTAACAATCTAGTGGTTTGACAATGGCTTGTCAGGCTAATAGAAACGGCTCAGTGCAGGCCAGGTCAAGTGGCGGCCAGGTCAAGTGGCGGCCAGGTCACGTGCCATACCTTGGGTACGCCACTGGGTGTGTAGTGAGCTTTGTGTGACAGACTCATCACAGAGAAATAACTAACAAAAGCGAGTCTCTCAATTAACTAACATCTAACAACAGTGCGTCAACAAGCACAGTTTTTTGGAACAACGAAAACACCAGTCGCCAAACATCAACATGAACACGTGTGAAGTTAGGACTACTACTCCCACCCAGCTGTACACAGCCACCAGAATGTACCACGAGGGAATAAATTGTACCCCTAAACGGGACACCGTGTCAGAACCACGAATATACCTGCAACTGTAATTTTGGCCTCAGACCATTTAGCAAGGTATTCATAAACTAATGTGTGATTAAATATGGCCTTTGATTGCTGCAATGTCCGGATTAAATATTGGTGTTAACAGGACGCCAATATTCAACCTTGACAGTGCAAGAACCAAACGCTAGTTTAGTAGGCAAAATATTCTAGCAATTAGTGTAATTTAATCTAAAAACAATAACTTATAGCATGATTTTTCTCGTTTTACCTACTAAGGATAACAACATTTACATTAAAATATGTACATATAGTATATGAATGTGCACATATTTTCTGAAGACGATACTGACATATACACTCAGTATCAAATATACTAACGGCAACTAATTTAGTAAGTATTTACATCAATCTTTCTCCATCCACAATGTAAATAAACTAACTTTTTTGGTTTAAGTAATTTACACATATGTTACTGTGTATGATAGTTGTATTTAAGTGCACCAGAGGCCTAGCTTCTCCCTACGAGCCCCGTGAGGGCGGGGAATGTGGCTAGGCCTGGGGACACTTGGTCCCAAAGATGAGGAGGTACTGTACCTCCTCCCATGGGAGACTTAGGTCTCGAGACACTCCCCAGATAGGGAGCCAAGGCCGGGTCACCACTACTTGGAAAAGACCCGGGCCGGGAGAATACCGGCGAATAAAAAAAAAAAAAAAAAAAAAAAAGTGCACCTGTACCAAGGTGAACTCCCTCTCCCTTTAATGCCATCTTATGCAATGCCTCCGCCTCACTTACCTTTTATCCCTTTCCATCTTCTCGCCTTCCCCGCGCCCCATGGCACCGGCACATCATCTTGTCTTCCCCATGCCCCATGGCACCGGCACATCATCTTGTCTTCCCCACGCCCCATGGCACCGGCACATCATCTCGCCTTCCCCACGCCCCATGGCACCGGTACATCATCTTGTCTTCCCCACGCCCCAAGGCACCGGTACATCTTCTTGTCTTCCCCACGCCCCATGGCACCGGTACATCTTCTTGCCTTCCCCACGCCCCATGGCACCGGTACATCATCTCGCCTTCCCCACGCCCCATGGCACCGGCACATCATCTCGCCTTCCCCACGCCCCATGGCACCGGCACATCATCTTGCCTTCCCCACGACCCATGGCACCGGCACATTTTCTTGCCTTCCCCACGACCCATGGCACCGGCACATCTTGCCTTCCCCATGGCACCGGCACGGGACATAAACACAAGGGTCTGTATATAAATATCTTCATTGGTGGCACATGTCAATGTTTATGCAGCCTCCTGCGGTGTTAAGATGAGGTCGATGAGAGGACTTTGCGAAGATGGAGAGAATTTATGGAAGAATTACGAGGAAGAAGAGAAGGGGGTGAAGAGAGAAGAAGATAGACATAAGGAAGAGGAAGGGAGAGGGGCAGGGTGGAATGGAAGGGAGATGGACAGTGTGAAGGAGAAGCAAGATGAGAAGGAGGGATATGAAGAGAGAGAGGAGAAATAGGGTGGTGAGCAAGGGAAAGGTCGAGAAATATTTGTTGGGGGAGAAGAGTGAAGGAGATGGGCAGGACAGAAAAGGGAGAGAGAGTGGCAGCGAAGAAACAGAAAGAGGAGAAGGTGACCTTGATGATGATAAATGTGGAGATGGGAGGAGTAAAAGTATAGGTGGTGAGAAGGAGAATAAAAAGAAAAAAAAAGAGGAGCCAAAATAAACGAAGGGAGAAATGTGATGGGATCAGTGAAAAGATAAATAGGTTGTGACAGAGAAGTGGAAAGAGGAAAATGTGCAAGTGTTAAAGAAAAAGAAATTAAAGAGAGGAATGAAAATAACTGGGTACATGGATATGCGAAATTTGAGGGAGAGGAGAGGTGAGCCCCTCACCATGCAGCATCATGAATGGCAAGAACGGGAGATAGGGTGAAAAGGAGGATGGGGGGGGGGGTTGAGAGAAGAAGGGGGTGAGGTGAGAGGTGAGAAAACAGACCTTAAATGAGATGGGAACTGGAAGGATAACTATATATATATTTTTTAAATTTCCATTCTATGGAGCTCTGGCCAAATGACAGTGTGTAGGAAAATGGAAATAGATTATAAGCCTTGAGATGAATTACAATATATGGACTTGTGCGTAGGCCTGAGTGTCAAGGCAAGTGATCAAGGAAGAATTAGGGACAGAAAACAGGAAATCCCCAGCATGTGGTGCCTTTACCACTAGGAAGGCAGCGTTCTTCTTTCTTCGGACATTGTTGAGCAATATTTCAGTGATTTTCCTTCACAAAGGGACTGTCCCAGTGGGACTGTTTGCGATCTTCGGGAGCTGCTGGTCTCTCTGAAGGGTCTGCAAGATTATCTCGTTCCTCTGCTTTTTGAATAAAATTTGGATCGTAAATTCCTGCAAAACCTCACAAGCGTTTAGCATTCTCTCTCTCTCTCTCTCTCTCTCTCTCTCTCTCTCTCTCCTTTGCTAGTTCACTGAATGAAATAAGCGAAGATAAAGCGATCGCCAGAATACCCAGGCCCACATATGCACCTAAAGCCCTCAGGATGCATCAGGGACACATTATTTAACACTGGTAGTCTCATTACTTCTGCTTTGGACGAGGTTTTTATACCAGACACCACAAGGCGAGGCTCGATAAGGCTTGAGTTATCAGTGAACCTATAAATCCCAATACGAAGACAAAGAGACGAGATGAAAATAGACATGCAGGTAATATTTATGTTGCCTTGCAAATGCATATTTCCCCTTAGGCTTAATATAATTCTTGTTTGATTTCACTTATCTTCTAGCAACACAATGTAATTTCCTAAATAGGTTAGTTCTGAGGAGTTTGTCGTACTCCTTCCCTTAAGAAATAGGTTACCTTGGGCAAAGTTAGACACATTCTGAAAAGATACAAGACATGGTGGACCTCTTACTTATCCTCTCCCCCATCCTCCTCAGGTCATTTATTTGGTCCTCGATGACTGTGCTAATAGACATAGTTAGGGTAGTTGTTGAGGCTTCTGGTAATATGAACCTAAATACTGTTAGATCCATCTTACCAGAGATTATTTCCCGTTTGGAAGGGTTGAGGACGGGTTTCAAGGTGTCTCCCGTGACTATGTCTCGACTACCTACGCTGGATACAGTGACAGATGCCACGTACGCTGGATACATTTTATACATTAACTGCCAGAGTGCCAGCATCGGGGTACTAAAAGCTCCTTACAATGACCGAGAGTTCACTTACCGCTATGCAGAAGGTAAACAGGATAAGTGGGTCTTGCGTGATGCCCTCTGACGAGGTAATTTCCAACTTGCCGAAAAAGTCAAATCCTTGCTGTAACCAGCTCAAACAAAAGGAAGACGACTAAAAAAAAAAAATGCTCTCAAACAGCTCCCAAGGCAACATGTATCTCAACCAGTTAAAATGCTTTCTTGAAATCTAGTTTAACCACGGTCATATCTTCGGGTAAGTTCTTGACATTTGAAATTGTTGCAAAAGTCGCTGCTTTTCTTCTTTAAGAGTACCTGAAGCAGATAACTTCTTTGGTTATGTTTATGTCTAGTGCTATGGCAACAAGATGGCGTTGGGTGTTACTGTTGCAACCCCTGAATGGGTTACAATGTATATGATATATATAATGTATATTACCTTTTCATATAATTTTATATTGCTTATATTTGAGATAATAGCTAAATCGTAAATATATTGCTTTATATTATTATTTGACTTAGTTACTTTTGTTAGGTAGGATGTAACATATTATCATGTGCTCATAGTTCAAGTCTTGATTGTCTAACTACTGTAATTATCGCTTGTGGTTCGTTACTCTGCCGGCTTCTCGTTGTTGCTGAGTAGCAACTGTCCATGGAGCTATCACGTGATCGAGGGGGGGGTGTCCTCACCTCGCCTGAAGTATTCAGTCTGGTCTAGACTCTCTTGGTGGCTGGACGTATTCCTGACAAGTACCTAAATCTCCCTTATTGGCCCTTGTTGGAAGATCGTCTCTGTCTCATTGTTGTAGGTTCTGTGCGACTCTGTTCACAGAACATTGTATAGACTTAGTGATTTTCGACGTTGTACTGAGGTTGTGTGTCGCATAGACACTCTGAGCAACTCAGGTCCTGAGCTGTAGCTTCTGACCTAACTTGTACTGGTATCTGTGTACTGTCACCGTCGGGGATTTCCTTATGCTGAACTTAGATTCAGTAGTATGGGAGTTTTGTGATTTGTGGAGGATCTGCTGATGGTCCCTACTAAGTGTCGTTATATTATCTCCTTGTTCCTAATTGTGTCGCAGTTGCTTGTTATATTGTTATTGGGCTTAGCATTCTTTTTATTGTTCAAGCAGACTGTTCTGATTGCCAGTTGGTCAAGAAGTTAGTTTATTTGAAGACTTTGTCAGTCACTTGTTTAAGTCTAGTCGAGTCTTGAGACATAGCGAACTACTTAGAACACTTACACACATACACACACTTATTTGAATATAGTATTAAATGTTAATGTACCAGACGGTACTTAAGACTTATAAATGTGGTATGTGCTTTCAGCACAATACTACTGTACACTAGATTAGTGATTATTATTAATTTGTTTGAATTGATTAATTTAATTTAATTTGATGATATACCTCTAGACAATGATTAATAAATTTATTCAATTTTAATTTCTCTAGTTAGTAGCCTTCCAGTTGTAATCCTGAAGCACTATTAATTCTTAATGAATTCTAATGGATAATTGGTCAAGGATACTGACTAATTGTTACGAAAACCCAGTAACAGGCTGGATGCTAGAAGGGCAGTCCTTTCTAGTATTCACTGGAGATCTCTAAGCTTTTAGAATCGCGTTTTTTGTAACAGTTACCAAGAGCGAGGACCTGATTCTCCGGCCATTCTTTTTCAGGGCAAATAATGCTGCTCCGGGAAAGGAACGGCTGAATTTCTTCTGAAAATCTGCCCAGCAAAGCAGGTGACAAATGTAGTCATCTCCGAGAGGGGAATATCTACGACTAACATCTGATTAATTAATAAGAACATAAGAACGAAGGAACACTGCAGAAGGCCTACTGGCCCATGCGAGGCAGGTCCAAGTCTCCTACCGGCTTAAGCCAATGCACCCAACCTAGTCAGGTCAGGTCACATTGACTTAAGGGAGGAACACGGCAACCGACCTGGTAGCACAAGCTATCAGGTCCAACTCACACCCACCCACATCCAATCATGTATTTATCCAACCTATTTTTAAAGCTACACAACGTTCTGGCCTCTATAACTGTACTCGGGAGTTTGTTCCACTCATCCACAACTCTATTACCAAACCAGTACTTTCCTATATCCTTCCTGAATCTGAATTGAACAAGTTACGTGCCCTAGGAAACTTGCATACTGGTCTGATGACTGATGAGGCTAGCGATCTGTCATCACTTGGGGAACCTGTTAGAAAAGAGTTTCCGAATAGAGCAAGCTGCATCATGCTCTAACAGTTTCCTGAGCTTCTAAGCTCTTCACATCTCTAATTACTTACCTGAGAAGGGTTGAGTTTACTGGCAGTATGTAAATGATTTGCTTTTTGGGCGTGTGATAGGTAATATGACGGTAATTTGACGGTAACGACTTGTCCCCTGTTTTAAAAATAGGAATTACATTAGCCATCTTCCACATATCAGACACTGCACCTGTTTGAAGAGATAAATTAAAAATATTAGTTAATGGTTCACAGACTTCCATTTTGCATTCCTTTAGAACCCTTGAAAAAACCTCATCAGGACCCGGTGACTTATTTTGCTTCAGTCTGTCTATCTGCTTCACAACCATTTCACTAGTGACTGTGATGTTACATAATTTATCTTCTTCTGATCCACTATAAAAATTAATTACCGGAATATTATTAGTGTCTTCCTGTGTAAAAACCGAGAGAAAATAATTATTTAAAATCGAGCACATTTCATTCTCTTTGTCAGTAAGATGCCCATAGTTATTTTTAAGGGGACCTATCTTATCTCTGACTTTAGTTCTATAGACCTGGAAAAAACTTTTTGGGTTAGTTTTAGAATCCCTAGCAACTTTAATTTCATAGTCCCTTTTAGCTTTTCTTATCCCCTTTTTAATGTCCCTCTTAATGTCAATATACTGATTCATAAGATGACCCTCGCCTCTTTTGATACGCCTATACATTCCTTTCTTATGCCCTAGTAGATATTTCAGCCTATTATTCATCCATTTTGGGTCATTTCTATTTGATCTAATTTCCTTATAAGGGATAAACGTTCTTTGAGCAGCATGTATTGTGTTCAGAAAACTGTCATATTGATAGTTCTCTTCGTTACCCCAGTCAACAGATGATAAGTGTTCTCTAAGCCCATCGTAATTTAATGACCCTCCTATCTCTTTACCCTTCCTGCTCCTTTCTGTTATTCCACTAAACCTATTACTGTCATTGTCAATTAGTGCCACTGGCTTTCCAATATCCTCCTCATTTTGCCTATTACTAGTTCTCCTAGTACTCATGTTACTACCCTGCGACTTCACAGTTTTCCCGCCAAAACCCATACCACTAACTATACCTAGTTTAAAGACCTAACAGCTCCCTCCACTGCATTGGCCAGTGCTCCCACCCCACACCTAGACAAGTGAACCCCATCCCTGGCATACATGTCATTTCTGCCATAGAAGAGGTCCCAGTTGTCAATGAATGTTACCGCATTTTCCTTACAGTATTTGTCCAGCCAGCAATTGACACCAATTGCTCTGGACAACCATTCATTTCCAACTCCTCTCCTTGGCAAAATGCCACATATGACAGGTTTCCCACCCTTCTTCCTAATTATCTCTATTGCTGACCTATACCTGCTAATCAGGTCCTCACTCCTACGTCTGCCAACATCGTTGCCTCCAGCACTGAGACAGATAATAGGATTGCTCCCATTACCTCTCATGATGTCATCCAGACGGCTAACAATATCCTTCATCCCAGCCCCAGGAAAACACACTCTCTGCCTCCTACTCCTATCCTTCAAACAGAATGCCCTATCCATGTACCTAATCTGACTATCCCCAACAACAACAATGTTTTTACCTTCCTTGGCGTCGTCCGTAGTGATGCTCCGAGTAGTCGACTCAAATTCGCCAGGTAGCATTACACCACTTGTAGAATTCGTCATGACGTTCTCGATGGTCTTCGTTGGGGTTTCTAGGGATGTCTCACTCACGTCTGCCAATGCTTCCTTGGTGCTCGTTGTGGCATTCCCAGTAGAACACTCACATTCGTCAGGTAGCACCGAGAATGAGTTGGAAGTTTCCACGGCAGTCTTCTGGTTTCTCGTTGTTTCTGCCTCTCCAACCGTTTTCTTAAACTTCAGCTTGGTTCCATGTTGCCCGACCACTGACCAAGCTCCCCTCTTAACCTGGGGACTCACAACAGGAGGATTACTACGAATCCTCTTGTTCTCCTCCGTTAATCGCCGTATCTCCAGTTTAGCAACTCTGAGTTCTTCTCTCAGCTGCTGGTAAAGCTGCTCAAGAGAGGGCATCCTGGTTCAGATTCACAGAGAGCACACAAACAGGTCTTCACAGAGCTAAGTACACGTCACCACTAAGTACACGTCACCACTGACTAAGTACACGTCACCACTGATCGAGGTGTATAAATGGAAAACAGGAATAAATAAAGAGGATGTAAATAGAGTGCTGAAAATTTCCAGCCAAGACAGGACTCGCAGCAATGGTTTCAAGTTAGAAAAATTCAGATTCAGAATGGGTATAGGAAAGCACTGGTTTGGTAACAGAGTTATGGATGAGTGGAACAAACTCCCGAGTACAGTTATTGAGGCTATAACGTTGTGTATTTTTAAAAATAGGTTAGATAAATACATGAGTGGGTGTGGGTGGGTGTGAGTTGGACCTGACTAGCTTGTGCTGCTGGGTCTGGTGCCGTGCTCCTTCCTTGAGTGGAGATGATCAGACTAGGTGGGTCATTGGGCGATTCCGGGGGGAGGGCATTGGTCTAATCCGGGGGGGGACATGGACCTGCTTCGCATGGGTCAGTAGGCCTGTTGCAGTGTTTCTTCTTTCTTATGTTCTTATGTATCAACCATGTAATTAGTGGAGCAATAAAGAATTAGTATTTAAATAAATTTCATTTATAAGAATCAATAATACAGTTCCACTTTCGTTTAGAATCATCCCTACTATAATGTGACTTATTAAAATATTTACCTGTTATTCTGTCTTGTTTACATCATTCAATAAACCTTAAAGCACACACTCTATTACCCAATGAGTAATTCATGCAAATAAGGCAAATAAGGACTGATGCCCTTATTTGCCTCGACACATGAAATATACGACACTTTGTGTTGGTGATAATTAGGGCATCTATTATTGCCTCAGTGATGCTTCAGTTTAATTCACTGAGATTTAAAACACGGACATAGACTCAAGTGACAGCACCTTCTTCGATAATCAACAAACAAAATCCTTTACACCAAAGGACTGCTCACAGAGTCAAATGCAATGTTTGCAGCATTCAGAGAGACTTACACAAAGGATCATTTTGACAACGAAATATGTATCACAGATGCGACAGACTAAACATGCAACAAGAGAGGGGTTGACCTGAATGTCACACAGTCGCTCATTTGCTCAGAACTACTAAACACCTCAAATGATGTAGCTGAAGTTTTGGCGGTAAAGTTTGAAAACCGAAACCTTGTTATTGTGTTGTATACAAGCCTTCAGACGCAACTTCCCAGCAATTCCAGGAGCAGCTTTTGAAAATTGACCACTGTCTGGAAAATCTCCAACTCTTTCCCCAAACATCTTGTTACTGGGAGATTTCAACTTGAGACACCTAAAATGGAGGAGTGTAGCAAACAGTCTTTTAGCAGAGATCACCCCAGGAGGCAGCTCAGATGAAAATTCACACACAGATGAGCTATTAAATCTCTGCACCAAATTCACCTTAAAACAGCAAATATTAGAGCCTACAAGACTGGAAAATATGCTGGACCCCATCTTCACTAACAGTGACGATCTGATACGTAATATAACCGTATCAAAGACAATACACTCATATCACAAGATAATAGAGGTACAGACATGTATGCACAGGGTTCCTGACCAGCAATATGTGATCAGTCATGAGGGTGTCTTCACAAAATTCAATTTCAGTAATAAAAACATACAATGGGAAGAAGTCAACCATGTCCTAAATGAAACAAGCTGGGAAGATGTCCTAAACATAGATCTCAAGAACTGGTTCTTGAGATCTGCTCAAGGCACATTCCATTAAGAAAAAGAAAGAGAAGATGTAAACTAGAAAGAGACGCTCCCTATGCAGACGAAAGTGAAGAGTCACAGATCTGCTGAGAGGGATCAATATATCTGAAATATGAAGGGAGGCACTGGTTAATGAAATTGCAAATATCGAACTTGAGCTGAAGGAATCTTACAAGAGATAAAAATCGCAGGAAAAACTAAAAGCCATAAAGTAAATTGAAAAAAAAATACTTCTTCTCTTTTGCCAAATCTAAGGGAAAAACAACATCCACTATTGGGCCCCTACTTAGGCGAGATGAGACATACACAGATGACAGCCAAGAAATGAGCGAGATACTGAAGTCCCAATACGACACATTGTTCCGCGAGCCACTGCCCAGGCTAAGGGTCGACAATTCAAATGAATTATTTATGAAAGAGACCCAAAACTTGGTCACCTCAAAAATCTCAGATATTATCCTAATACCACAAGACTTTGAAAAGGCAATAAATGACATGCCCATGCACTCTGCCCCAGGCCCAGACTCGTAGAACTCCGTGTTCATCAAGAACTGCAAGAAGCCCCTATCATATGCCTTCAGCATTCTATGGAGAGGAAGCATGGACACAGGGGTCATCCCACACTCATTAAAAACAACAGACATAGCCCCACTCTACAAAGGTGGCAGTAAAGCAATTACAAAGAACTACAGACCGATAACACTAACATCCCATATCATAAAAATCTTTGAAAGAGTTTTAAGAAGCAAGATCACCAACCACCTTGATACCCATCAGTTATACAACCCAGGGCAACACGGATTTACAGCTGGTCGCTCCTGCCTGTCCCAGCTACTGGATCACTATGACAAGGTCCTAGATGCTGTAGAGGATAAACAAAATGCAGATGTAGTATACACAGACTTTGCAAAAGCTTTCGACAAGTGTGACCATGGTGTAACAGCGCACAAAATGCCTGATAAAGGAACAACAGGAAAAGTCGATAGGTGGATCTTTAACTTCCTCACAAATAGATCGCAAAAAGTAATATTAAAGAGAGTAAAGTCTGAGGCAGCTACAGTGAAAAGTTCTATTCCACAAGGCTCAGTTCTCGCTCCCTTTCTATTCCTCATCCTCACATCTGACATACAGAGATGTAAGCCATAGCTCCGTGTCTTCCTTTGCAGATGACACCTGGATTGTCATGACAGTGACCTCCATCGAAGACGCAGCATGACTCCAAGCGGACGTACACCAAATCTTCAAATGGGCCACTCAAAATAAAATGAAGTTCATTGAAGAGAAATTTCAACTACTCAAATATGGAAAACTTTTGGAAATTAAAACTGTATCAGGGTATACAACAAATTCTAACAATTCAATAGAGCGAAAAAGTAATGTGATGGACCTGGAAGTTATGATGTCAGAGGATCTCGCCTTCAAAGACCACAACAATGTATCTACCACATCTGCTAGGAAAATGATAGGATGGATAATGAGAACCTTCAAAACTAGGGACGCCAAGCCCATGATGATTCTCTTCAAATCGCTTGTCTCTCTAGGCTAGAATACTGCTGTACACAACCTCTATCAAGGCAGGTGAAATTGCTGACCTGGAGAGTGTACAAAGAACTTTCACGGCACACGTAAGTACGATAAGGCACCTAAAGTACGGGAGCGTAGGCGAGAGAGATACATGATAATATACACTTGGAAAATCCTAGTGGAATTAGTACCAAACTTGAACACGTTCAACTTGAAGTACCAAACTTGAACAACGTTCCCTTTTCTTTCCTCTAAGGGCTTTTCTCAATTTTTTTTCTACAACAAAAATGAACGAAACAGAGGATAAAACGTTGTGTAGTTTTAAAAATAGGTTAGATAAATACCTGAGTGGGTGTGGGTGGGTGTGAGTTGGACCTGACTAGCTTGTGCTACTAGATCTGATGCCTTGCCCCTTCCTTAAGTGGAAGTGACCTGATTAGATAGGTCTTTGGGCTAATCAGGGGGGGGGAACAAGGACCTGCTTCGCATGGGTCAGTAGGCCTGTTGTAGTGTTCCTTCTTTCTTGTGTTCTTATGACTTTAAAGAATTTTACCAGGCACTTATTACGATATAGGCACACTGACTGACTGTCATTTTCCATTTGTCTACCAATTTTCCTTCCAGTAGCGAAATCCTCAAAAAAATTCAAAGTGCTTAACACATTGTCTGTCAATAGTATACAACACCGACAAGATGAAGAATTAGACATGTGAAACATCTGGCTATCTTGTAGATGTTTCTCCATCTAGTTACTTCATCAATACATGGACATAATCTGAAGCCTGAAGTAATCTAGAAGACGAGGTAATCAATCCCTCAGCCGTAGTCTTATAGGCTAAGGTGCTCATCGGCCTGGTCGTGGACCGGGCCGCGGGGGCGTTGATCCCCGGAATAACCTCCAGGTAACCTGCTCCTAGGCTGAGGGACAGATTACCTCGTCTTCCACTGTCTTCTGTATATATTTAAACAGTCTTCACATTGTGTCCATGTAAAGTCTTGATAAAGCCACTAGACGGCGAAACGTATACAAGATACTCAGATACTGCATGTGTGTCTAATGCTTTATCTTATGTTCTTTCATTAAAAATCCTTGATGCTATTGTATCTAGTCCCATATATTTGGTCAGCATTCAGTAGTTTCTTTACTTCTTCATCAGTTTCGTATTAAACACCTTTTTTAAAAATATATCTACTTTGGCGAACACATTTTGAAACTACGTCTTTCAGTGCTATTCAACCTTCTTATTATGTCAATCCATAATGGAGAAATTGAAAGTCATCCTCCTCAACCGGTAAAAAAAAAATCGATATATTTTTGTAATTTATGATGAAAATACGTTGCTGTGTTGTAGTAAATACTGTGTTCACTAACAATGATGTGTTACCTTCTTTTATCATTGTTGCTTTACAAGATAATATTTAAAAAACACCTCTCATTACAGTATCAAATTCTATTAATATTATTTACAGTTCTAGCCTAACAGGATTTTTTTTTTTTTAGGTAAATTTTTGTAGAGTAATATTTTTCTTACGGCAGTGAGTTTAGTTCAAAACTTTCGTTAGAATACCATTTAATCTTTCATTTACCTTCAAAACTGTATCAATAAACTGTGGGTTCTATACTTTCTCGTCTTTGTAAATTTGTCAGTAATATTTAAAAATAAAAAATATATTTTTTTAAAGGATTTCCATTCCGTAACTTGCACTGTTTATCATGCAAATATTGCAAATTATTCTCATATCTTACATACTGAGTAGTATCTGTTGAACACCTCAATGTATTTTTGCCGGTTTAGATATAAAGAAACATATACAGGAGTACCTGTTTTTACTGCTAGGTGGCCAGGGGTAACGGGAGTGTAAGGAATCTTAGTGGCCTGGCTGGCAAAGCTCTCGCTTCACACACTGAGGGCCCTGGTTCGATTCCCGGCGGGGTGGAAACATTTCGACGCGTTTCCTTTCACCTGTTGTCCTGTTCATCAAGCAGCAAATAGGTACCTGGTGTTAGTCGATTAGTGTGGGTGGCATCCTGGGGGACAAGCTGGAGGACCACAATGGAAATAAGACAGACAGTCCTCGATGACGCACTGACTTTCTTGGGTAACCCTCCGGGGCTTAAAATCCTAACGAAATCTTATCTTATCTTGCTCTCTCCAGCGAGCTACGCGGCACCCGTTTCCAAGACCTGAAGTGTATTTGGGGAGGGAAGAAGAACAAATAATGGGATTTGAGGGAAGGGACTAGGAGGAGAGTGGGAAGAATGATGCGGGAAGGAGGAGGAAGAACGGGGCAGATGCAGAAGTTTGGAATCTCCTTGGAAAAGTTTCTCTAAGATTTCAGACGTTGTGTGAACACCGAGGTGGATGAGTGAAACCCTGGCCGAGTGAGAGAAGGACGGGAGGAGGGAGATGATCGGGTAATGGAGTGAGGAATGCAGCCAGATTGATGGGGAAGAGGACTGTTAAGGTGGAAAGAGAAAGAGAGAGACAGAGAGAGAGAGAGAGAGAGAGAAAGAGAGAGAGAGAGAGAGAGAGAGAGAGAGAGAGAGAGAGAGAGAGAGAGAGAGAGAGAGAGAGACAGACAGACAGACAGACAGACAGACAGGGATCCTTAACCTTGTCAAACCCTGTGTAAAAAAAAGACAGACAGAGAGAGAGAGAGAGAGAGAGAGAGAGAGAGAGAGAGAGAGAGAGAGAGAGAGAGAGAGAGAGAGAGAGAGAGAGAGAGAATATATGACACTGATTACATATATTTGGCCAAAAGAAATCACTAGGAATCATAACAACAAAGAGGCTTTGAAATGAGCTGAAGTAAATAATGGTTCTTGTAAATAAAGTTAGGAACCCTTGACCTAACCCTGTAAATCCCTTGTGTAAATGAAAACAAAAGTGAGAGAGAGGGAGAAGTGGGAGGAGGGAGTGTGTGTCACAATAGAGGAAGTGAGAAATAGACACAAGAAGCAAGAAAGAAGATTATTTACCACTATGAACATTTACCACTATGAACCTAACCCACTATTTACCACTATGATAACACAGCATAGGTTAGTGTGACCTGGTAACAATATGGGTCAGTGTGACGTAACACAATATGGGTCAGTGTGACAATGTAACACTATGGGTCAGTGTGACCTGGTAACAATATGGGTCAGAGTGACCTCGAAACACTATGGGTTAGTGTGACCTGTTAACAATATGGGTCAGTGTGACCTAGTAATACAATATAGGTCAATGTGACCTAGTAACTCAATATAGATCAATGTGACCTAGTAACACAATATAGGTCAATGTGACCTAGTAACACAATATAGGTCAATGTGACCTATTAACAATGAGTCAGTGTGACCTGGTAACGCTCTGGGTCAATATGACCTGGTAACACTATGGGTCAATGTCACCTGGTAACAACATGGGTCAGTGTGACTTAGTAACAATATAGGTCATTGTAACACAGTAACAATATAGGTCAATGTGACCTAATAACGCAGGTCAGTGTGACCTGGTAACAAAATCTGGGTCAGAGGAAGTGTTCCTTGAGGCAGCGTGTAGTTACTGTAGCACAGAGTAGTTTCAACCTCCTTACTACTGAAGGAAGTGTTCCCTGAACTCTTATTCACCTTAATCCAGAAAGTATTTGTTGCTGTCTGCTTCACTCTCCACGCTACTCAGGCGGGAGCTCATCCAAACTTCCTTCACTCTCCTTACTACTCAGGCGGGAGCTCATCCAAACTTCCTTCACTCTCCTTACTACTCAGGCGGGAGCTCATCCAAACCTCCTTCACTCTCCTTACTACTCAGACGGAAGCTCACCCAGACTTCCTTCTCTCTCCTTACTACTCAGGCGGGAGCTCACCCAGACTTCCTTCTCTCTCCTCACTACTCAGGCGGGAGCTCTCCCAGACCTTCACTCTCCTCACTACTCAGGGGGGAGCTCACCCAGACCTTCACTCTCCTCACTACTCAGGCGGGAGCTCACCCAGACCTTCACTCTCCTCACTACTCAGGCGGGAGCTCACCCAGACCTTCACTCTCCTCACTACTCAGGCGGGAGCTCACCCAGACCTTCACTCTCCTCACTACTCAGGCGGGAGCTCACCCAGACCTTCACTCTCCTCACTACTCAGGCGGGAGCTCCCTGCCTCACCAGATAAAATAGTCCTGGCCTTAATTAGTTATTGTGATCGAACAACGACACACACAAAAGTTGAAAAGGCAGAATCATTCACAGTATTACATGCTCACGTTTGGAAAAAAAAAATCTTTTAATTTATAATTTTTGTAGGTTTCTTTAATGTGTTTTTACTTTCTCTTTGCTGTGGTTAAGAGCACAATGTTATTTTTTATTATTTATGTGGCGATTTTTTGGAATTATATGTTATAATACTGGGTATTTCAAAATGATAGACACGACCGTGAAATATAGTGTTTGAAACAGGGGCCACTGTTTTAAGAACACCGTTACATTAACAGCTGTTCGTGGCAACAGGGAGGTGCTACCCTTCAGCTAAATCAGTGTGACACAATGGCCTGGCCGGGTGGCAAAATTCTCGCTTCACACTGTGAGGGTCCGGGTTCGATTCCCGACGAAGGAGTATTTCCTTACACCAGTTGTCTAAGTTCACCTATCAGTAAAATGGGTACCTGGGTGTTGGTCGACTGGTGTGGGTCGCATCCTGGGACAAAACTGACCTAATTTGAGGGAAATGCTCAGCATAACAAGGGACTTTCTGTACAGTAGTACGTCATTGATGTCAGCAATGGTCTGTATACCTTGTACATGTACTTGTAGTAAATAGAAAACTATTATATTATTATGGTAGGACTGCTGACATCTTATCTGTCTCAAACACGTTAGATGTGCCGTACATCTTGTTACTTCTACGTACATGTTCGTACCACGCATAAAGTTGCACATGTACGTACATCAAGTTATTTATGATGGCAGTCAATGTTATTATTGTGAACACACAGGTCATACTATTAATGTAAACTCAGTGCATTGATAATGAAATCTCTCATATACATCACGTTAATATTAGAAAGCACTCATATACATCACGTTCTTAATATTAGAAAGCACTCATATACACCACGTTCTTAATGAAACAACTCATACATTGTGTTCTCAATAACTCTCATATACATCGCGTTCTACATTACACTCGAAAATATCGTGTTATGAAAAATTTCACCTCATTCCAGAAGTTTTCTTAAGAACAGAGCCGCTTTCTTGCGTGTAACTCAACTCCCTCCGTGGAAGATAAAATAATTTGAAGACGGTTTTGATGTTGTTAATGGTGGGTGGTGGTGGTGAGGGGTGGTTGTCGTGGTTGTCGTGGCAGGAGATGGGGTGAAGGTTTGGGGGGAGTGGTTGTTAGGGGTAGGGAAGTTGGTGGTGGTGGCGGCGATGGTGGGGTGCTGGTTCTTGGTGGCGATTGATGGGTGAGTGATTAGGTGGCATTTGGGTGTTGGTGGTAGTGCTAAATTTGCTTCTGAAAACGGGAGTCTCTGCTCTTAAAAGTTTCTGGTACAGCAGTAGCTCGGTAAACTTGTGGTGGTGGTGCTACTACATCTGACGCTAGTGGTGGTGGTGCAACTACATCTGACGCTAGTGGTGGTGGGGGGTGGTGGTGGTGCTACTACATCTGACGCTAGTGGTGGTGGGGTGGTGGTGGTGGGTGGTGGTGCTACTACATCTGACGCTAGTGGTGGTGGGGGTTGGTGGTGGTGCAACATCTGACGCTAGTGGTGGTGCTACTACATCTGACGCTAGTGGTGGTGGTGCAACTACATCTGACGCTAGTGGGTGGTGGGGGTGGTTGGTGAAAACTACATCTGACGCTAGTGGTGGTTGGGGGGTGGTGGTGGGGGTGGTGGTGCTATTTACATCTGACGCTAGTGGGTGGGGGTTTGGTGGTGGTGCAACATCTGACGCTAGTGGTGGTGCTACTACATCTGACGCTAGTGGTAGTGCTACTACATCTGACGCTAGTGGTGGTGCTACTACATCTGACGCTAGTGGTGGTGCTACTATATCTGACGCTAGTGGTGGTGCTACTACATCTGACGCTAGTGGTAGTGCTACTACATCTGACGCTAGTGGTGGTGCTACTACATCTGACGCTAGTGGTGGTGCTACTACATCTGACGCTAGTGGTGGTGCTACTACATCTGACACTAGTGGTGGTGCTACTACATCTGACGCTAGTGGTGGTGCTACTACATCTGACGCTAGTGGTGTGGTTGTGGTGTTACTACACCTGACGCTGGTGGTGGTGGTGCTACAACATCTGACGCTAGTGGTGGTGGTGATGGTGCTACTACATCTGACGCTAGTGGCGGTGCTACTACATCTGACGCTAGTGGTGGTGCTACTACATCTGACGCTAGTGGTGGTGCTACTACATCTAACACTAGTGGTGGTGGTGCTACTACATCTGACGCAAAGTGGTGTGGTGGTGTTACTACACCTGACGCTAGTGGTGGTGGTGCTACAACATCTGACGCTAGTGGTGGTGGTGATGGTGCTACAATCTGACGCTAGTGGTGGTGGTGCTGCTACATCTGACGCTAGTGGTTGTTAGGCGTGGTGGTGCTACATCTGACGCTAGTGGGGGGGGGTGGTGGTGCTACATCTGACGCTAGTGGTGGGGGGTGGTGGTGCTACATCTGACGCTAGTGGTGGGGGGTGGTGGTGCTACATCTGACGCTAGTGGTGGGGGGTGGTGGTGCTACATCTGACGCTAGTGGTGGTGGGGGATGGTGGTTCTACTACATCTGACGTTAGCGCTGCTGCTTCTGGTACTGACGCCGCTGCAGCAGAAAGAATCACAAAGTTGGCCAAACTACAAGAAGTTGCTCCATTAGTTGCAGCTGAGGCTTAAAAGACATCAAAATACTGCCGCACTTTAGCTGCAGGTCTGGTCACGTGAGTGAGCAATGGTGTTAGCAAATACACAGCTGCATTAATTTTGACGCAACGACGAAGCAATGTATGAAATCCGAATATATAAAAAATTTCCCTGTCAAAAAAAAAAAAGAGAGTATAAGATACTTGAATATTAAATAGTAAACCCTAAGAGTGTACTCTCCCAAATGTTATACAAATGAAATGGGTGAATGTGTAGGTCTTATAGTCCACTGGATAAAAATTACCATCAAGCTTACGATTTTATGAATCGTTAAGCTTATGCATTATATCGAGCGATAAGATTAAAAATGTTGGACACTTGTGTATTTAAAGTAGTGATGGCACGATGCCAAAATGTTTGCCGATACCGACACACAGTTCTCGACCGATATCTATACTTTTCCTACATTTTTCATTATTAAAATAATGACTTTGCTCATTATATAAGGGAATGCTGTGTGTGTGTGTGTGTGTGTGTGTGTGTGTGTGTGTGTGTGTGTGTGTGTGTGTGTTTTGTGTGTGTGTGTGTGTGGTCACAGAGAGAGAGAGAGAGAGAGAGAGAGAGAAGAGAGAGAGAGAGAGAGAGAGACAGACAGACAGACAGACAGACAGAGAGAGAGAGAGAGAGAGAGAGAGAGACAGAGAGAGAGAGAGACAGAGAGAGAGAGAAAAGAGAAGGAGAGAGAGAGAGAGAGAGAGAGAGAGAGAGAGACAGAGAGAGACAGACAGACAGACAGAAACAGAGATCCTCACAATCGTGAGGTATAGTTTAAATTTTGATATTTTTAAGCTCACATGTAATAATAATATTTTCAAAATATCTGCCAATATCGGTCTTTTTAACCGATACCGTAAAAATGGCAAATACCCACCGATACCGATACTTCGGCACATCCTAATTTCCAGTCGCGTTAACGGAGAAGAGGATAAGCTACCTTATTCAACAGCGTTAAAGCGAAAAAAAAAACTATGACGATATTTAAAACTGTACACGTTTTTAATAAGATATTTTACATGCTTCGGCGTTTAACACATAGTCTATCAAAACTCATAATATACCAATCTATATCATGTGTGTTTATAACTGCACCCTCCTGTATCATGGTACTACTGAGATCACTAAATTTTAATTGGTAACATGAATGTTTACGTGATATATATCATATTCCCTTTGTGATGACATTAGGCCAAACTTATCTAAACTTACATAAACATTTAAGACTTCGTACAAAAAAAATTATTATTGCCACAAGGCTGATACAGTAACAAAGGTGTGAGGGGAGGAATAGTTTATCTGGAGAGAGTTCCGGGGGTCAACGCCCCCGCGGCCCGGTCTGTGACCAGGCCTCCTTAGGTCAGTGTCCCAGGATGCGACCCACACCAGTCGACTAACACCCAGGTACCCATTTTACTGATGGGGAACATAGACAACAGGTGGAAAGAAACACGTCCAATGTTTCTACTCTGGCTGGGAATCGAACCCAGGCCCTCACCGTGTGAAGCGAGAGCGTTAACCACCAGGCCACCAGTGATCTCAAAATGCAAAGGGATGCTGAGTGGAAGAAAGAAGGTAAACACTGGCAGGTTGGATAGCAATAGTGGAGCCAGAACGAAGAGACGGATTATTAGCGATATTGTGAAGTGTTTTCATAGTCTCAAAATGAGCGACTATGTAATAGGATGAAGGCAGGCAACGCGTGGTGGCTCTTAACCTGGTAGCTCAAAGACTTGCAAATCTGTGTTAAGATAACACACTCGCGCGAGGACGCAAATGAAAGGCTTCAGTCGTATATTTTTTTGTATACTGACAACAGAGACAATTGTGCAGCATTTGGGTAACTTCATTTTGGAAACGTTTCTCCAGCCCGTGGCTTCTTCATTCCAATATAGAGAAAGGTGGAAGATGAAGAGCAGTTTCAGGTAATCAGTCCCTCAGCCAGGAGTCGATGTGTTCAGTCCATGAATCTTGATAGAGATGTAGCATATTTGCAGAGATGTGGCTTATATACTTCTGACAGATGAGATAGAGCAATACCAGGCGGAATCACCACTGGTGACTTCCACTTTCAAAACTACTTTTCATAACTACTGCCTCTACTTTGCAATACCATTACCTCAGCTTTCTTCCCCCCGCCCCCTCTTGTATATATTCAGGTCTTCTTGCTTGGCTCTCCAAAGAACCTCCCAAGGCGTTCTGGCTGCGACCTGAGCGTTGGGAATTGCTGAGATAACAGATTTGGCCTTGACTCCTGCACCAATATCTCTGCTACACTCCGCGAGCTATGGGTCAGTTGGAAAGGTAAAAAACGAGTCTGTGGAGTTGGAAATGACTTACACCATCGTTCACACCGACCAAAGACACCACTGGATCTGAAAACGTGCTGTGCCCCATCTACAGGGAGTCTACGACAATTGTAACTGCTACATCACTTATGCTGAATTGGACTCACTGTGCCCTTGTCATAAGATTGCCTCCGCTATAGGGCTGTCAACAGTGGTTTATCTGACCTGAAGAGAACACACTGTGCCCTTTTTCATAGGGCTGTAAACAGTATAACACATGTACAAACTCTGTTATTCCTTCAGGAACCGGTGTCTGGCAAAGACCCGTGTCAGGTTATAGTCCGTGGATAATATATTATCTTCATTACCTTCTCGGTTCAGTGTGACTTAACAATGATCCAAATCAGACCGAAACGTCAATACTTTCCCTCTCCTAAGTACGGGTTATTTATGCATTTGTTCGGCGAGAGTACTGCTACTTTTTATTGTTCACTGATAAATAATGAACACTAAGAGGAATAGAGAAAACACATTTTGAACATGTACAGATCATCGCAAAAAGTGTTGGTAGGTGTTGCGAAGGTAGACGGAGCAGAGCGTGACATCATTACATCAGGTGTTGGGAGATATGTTCAGAGAATGTCTTTTGTCTACGTAAGCGGTGCATTAAGGCATTTCCTGGTTCTGTCGTCCTCATTAATTATCAGCCTAATTCTCTGTGACAAGAGATGTGTGAATATCCCAAGTGGTACATGTGTTTTGTTGACCTAATTCATTCTGCAAGAGTACTTGATATCTAGCAAATCTTTGTGCAGTTATCACAAGATAAGGTTCACCTTCGTGATATTCTAATATGGTGTTCAGGGAACTGATTGACTATCAGCTGCAGTACGTAGTGCTGTCACGGATAGTTATTTTAGCGTCAAGAAAACGACACTAATGGCGCTTTTCCCGAGCGTGTGGGTGACAATGGTAACAGTACAAACTGTTGGTGCAATGGTTAGTCTGTCGGTTGCATTAACGTCGAGAGAACAACAGGAGAATGTAGAAGTAACAGTCTTGCAAACAGTCACTTAATGATCATGAAAAATAAACTCATTTAAGATAAAGCCACCAGAAGTGCTACCCAGATCTATACGTTATCACTCAGAAGGACACGAGTGTACATCAACTGCCAAAATGTCAGTTTTTTTTAGTATTCTTCAGTTCGTCTTGAGAGTTACTTGCAGAATAATGGGCACTTGTCTCTTACTCCAAATTTTGATTTTGCTTGTCATCAACCCCCTTCCCTATCAAAATACATATTATCACTGCTGTTAATGCAAGATGAGAGAGAGAGAGAGAGAGAGAGAGAGAGAGAGAGAGAGAGAGAGAGAGAGAGAGCCTTCAACATAGGAGGGATGTGGGTGGCCTTACTGTTATGTACAAGGCCAATATTGTCAAAATACCACACTTGGATCCACTTCGAGGACAGCGTGAAGCAAGCTTTTATGTCACAAGACGGCAGAAAAACAGCAACTTCACTCTGGCTGTACCCTTCTCCAGAACATCACTCCATCTGAGATCATATATATCCAGGATGACTCGAGTATGGAACACATTCGTACAGCATAATGATGTCAACAAGATAAAGTCAGTTGATCAAATGAAAATGCTGGCCCACAGATGGCTCCAACTTCACCCTGTTCCCTACTTGTATGTCTCATAACAATAAAAATGCTTTCAAATGAGCTGATGTAGGTAACAGCTCTTAGCTTGCCAATAAAGTTAGGAATCCTTAACCTGTAAATAGCTAGTCAATAAAACTAGGGATCCTTAAACCTAACCTTGTCAAACCCTGTGTAAAAAAAAGAGAGAGACAGAGTCAGAGAGAGAGAGAGAGAGAGACAGAGACAGAGAGAGAATGTATATTCTGTCGACAGATATTCTTGAGTCTAGTTTCACCTGGTCATGCCATCCAATAACTCTCAGGGTCAATTTACGGCGGGTAATAGAGAAGGAGCCAATTAGACACCAATATCCAGCAAGGCCACAGCGAAGAGGATTCTAAATAAATTTGGAGGTGAAGTGGGTGAGAAGGAATTATGTACGACCTACCATAACCGAGACAATTCCACGTTAAAATTCGATGCTGTGTGGAAAAGTTAACAAGAGGACATTGCATTGCAGTGTAGACAATTATATACTAACTACTACGAAATGAGAAAAGTAGAGGGTAAACATTACTAACAAATAAAACAACGGTGTGTGTAAAATAACCACTGTGGAAAAAAGTGGAATTTCCAAGTGATTTCGTGATTTTTCACATTATAAGGAACTGTAAAAATAATAGAACAGCAGAAAGCTTACCAGGTAGAAATGTCACCATATACCTGACTCACCAGGTCACAAGTCAGGTCACAAGTCAGGTCACAAGCCAAGTGAAAATTCTGAGTCATGCATAGCTTAAATTCCTCACCAATTCTATTAATTATAAATTATTTAATTTATATGACCCTGAATGTGGCGTGAAATTATATAATATATATATTATAATATATATTATATATAATATATAAATATTTTTATATATATATATATATATATATATATATATATATATATGTGTGTGGTGTGTGTGTGGTTTTGTGTGTGTGTGTGTGTGTGTGTCGTGCCGAATATGTAAAACTGGTCAATTAGCAAGAACTCATTTAAAATTAAGTCCTTTCTAAAATTTTCTCTTATACGTTTAAAATTTTCTTTTTCATTTATGTTAATGTAGTTTTTTTTAATTTTGCTCCAAAAGAATCTCAGAAAACTTACCTAACCTTATTATAACAAGAACAAATTATTTTAGCCTAACCCAACAAAATATATTTTAGATTTGTTTACAATAATTTAATACTAAACAAACACAGTGAAATACATTTTTTTCGTTAGGTTCAGAATGATTTTGGCGAAATTATTGCATACACAAATTTTCACTTTTCCTATATGGCAAGATGAACGTTGCTATTTAAGCCAAGATCGCAAGTTCTGCCTATTCGGCACGACATATATATATATATATATATAATATATATATATATATATATATATATTATATAGTGTGTGTGTGTGTGTGTGTGTGTGTATGTGTGTCGTGCCGAATAGGTAAAATTGGTCATTTAGCAGGAACTCAATTAAAATTAAGTCCTTTTTTTAAATTTTCTCTTATACGTTTAAAGATATAGATTTTTTTAATTTATGTTAATGTAAAAATTAAAATAATTTTAGAAACCTTTCCTAACCTTATTATAACAAGCACAATTTAATTTAGCCTATTCCAACTAAATACATATTAGATAATTTTACAATAATTTAATAATAAACACTACTGAAATATATTTTTTCGTCAGGCTCAAAATGATTTTTGCGAAATCATTGATTACAGAAATTTTCGCTTGCCTTATTCAGCAAGAAGAGCGTTGCTATTTAAGCAAAAATAGCAAGTTTTACCTATAAGACACGACATATATATGGGATACCAAAATTTTTGGCCGGTACCGATACCTAATTTTCGTCCGATATCGGTACTTCTCCTGGTTTTTTTTTATTTTTTTATTTATTTATTTTTTTTTCATTTTAAAATTATGAATATGTTCACTAGGTAAGAGAATACTTATTGCACAATCGGTATTAAATGACACAGGAAGGTGAAATATTAAATAACTTAATTTCTCTGCGATAATAATGTCACTACGTGGCTTGTAATAATTACTGGTTGTCAGTGGCACTTGTCGATAGTGTGTGTCTGCGTGCGTGCGTGCGTGTGTGCGTGTGTGTGTGTGTGTGTGTGTGTGTGTGTGTGTGTGTGTGTGTGTGTGTGTGTGTGTGTGTGTGTGTGTGTGTTTAATGAAATCGTGGAAATAAATGCCACGACCCTCCAGGAAAGAAAAAGGCAAATAAAATGGCCTGAAGTTGCAATGAGTTGGTCAACATGGACGAGGTTTTCAAAGGGGTTGCACTACCTCCACTAGATAACCGAGAAATGTGCACAGTCCTTGTCTCACCAACACTTACACACTGAAACATAGATATCTTAGATGAAACATTAGCTGGTTACATGTAGCGCCAGAAAAATATGCTTGATCAAATGAGTATTTATTAGCAAAGAATCAAAACAGAGAAGAAACATGGAAATAAATGGTATAAAATACCGACAAAATGGAAATATAAACATGTGCAGTATAATGTGAGCCTTTATTGACAACGTTTCGCTCACACAGTGGGCTTTATCAAGTCACAAACAGGTAAGACACATATGCAACAGTTAGGTATCTTTATTACGAAACGTTTCGCCTACACAGTAGGCGAAACGTTTCGTAATAAAGATACCTAACTGTTGCATATGTGTCTTACCTAACAATCTGTCGGTATTTTATACCATTTTAATGTTCAAGTCACAAACAGAACTGTTCGTGACTTGATAGAGCCCACTGTGTGGGCGAAACGTTGTCAATAAAGGTTCACATTATACTGCATAGGTGTTTATATTTCCATTTTCTCGGTATTTTATACCATTTATTTCCATGTTTCTTCTCTGTTTTGATTCTTTGCTAATAAATACTCATTTGATCAAGCATTAAACACACACACACACACACACACACACACACACACACACACACACACACACCAATAGGCTGCCTTCCTCCCCGTGACAAATATGTATATTGCAGTGATGGCTGAGGCAGCTTCTAATCTACAGAGTTGACGATATTTCGAATGAAGAAAGGTGGTACAAAAAATGATTCAAGTTTCTGTGTGAGTGGAAGAAGTTAAAAGTTGCTTGGTGGTGTTTCTGGTGGTGGTGGTGCTTCTAGTTATGTTGGTGGTGGTAAGGGTGCTGCTATTCGTTTTGTCACTGTTGCTATTGCTAGTTAATGTACTGCTGCAACTAATGGTTGTGTGGCTTCTTCTGTTGCCACTGTAATTGCTTCTACTATTGCTGCTTCTGTTGTTTCTGTAACTACTGTTTATATGACAGTTATAACTGTTACTACTACGACTATCACTATTAACATTTCTGCCACTACTAGCGGTACCACCCCCTACAACTACAATTACTTCCGCTGCTCCTAGTACTAGACCTACTATTTCTACTACCACCATCACCACAAATGCCTCCTGAAAATAGTACATTGTTCTTATGCAAGCTCTTCTGATACTGTAATTTTTTGTTTCATATAATGATTTGAATAGACTGATGCAACGGTCGGAGAAGTGGCAGATGCAGTTTAATATAGACAAATGCAAAGTTCTAAATGTTGGACAGGAAAATAACCATGCCACATATAAATTAAATAATGTAGATCTTAATACTACTGATTACGAAAAGGATTTAGGAGTTCTGGTTAGCAGTAATCTAAAACCAAGACAACAGTGCATTAGTGTTCGCAATAAAGCTCAGGTTGTTCTTCAACTCTATATATCCTTGGTTAGGCCTCATTTAGACTATGCTGCTCAGTTCTGGTCATCGTATTACAGAATAGATATAATGCTCTGGAAATATAAACACATATGCAGTATAATGTGATCCTTTATCGACAACGTTTCGCCCACACAGTGGGCTTTTTCAAGTCACAAACAGATCTACCTGGGTGGAAGGTACGCGAGTATTAATAGTCAGGTTCAGAATGCTGGGTCAGGTGGAGAATGCTGCATCTGATGATCTTCCGAGTGGGGTTACAGAGTCTAAAATCTTGGGTAGCTTGGAAGGGAGATTGGATAAGTTTGTGAGCAGACCTGCAGTGTTCCTCAATTCCTATGTTCTTATGTGGGACAGCGATGAATACCCATCTTCCACTCATACACTTCGATCATGTCTCCCCTCATTCTTCGTCTAACAAGTAAATGTAATTTAAAGGTCTTTATTTTATGTTACTTAACATTTTCAAAAGAGAAATATTGAAATATTGCTTTACTTCAGTCACGGTGAATAATATATGGAAGAGCATTAGTAAAACTTAACTTTGCAAGTGTGTATTATGTCTGAAAACAAGTACTTTTCATTCAGTTTTGAGTTACTCGTCGTTTAGGAGCAGAATAAAATAAAAACATTCCTAAATACGCAAGTCTGGTGGAAATCAGGAAAGCGACAACAACATGATTGGACGTGTTCACCACAGTAACGAGGTTGCAGCGCTGCAGTAAAGCCTCAACATCACATAAATATTTTCAAATTTCACACCCATGTGAAAATAACTGCTTAACTCTCACATTTATCTATTATCTGCATGATCCATGGGATCTTAAGGATCATGGCTATTGTTTGCTCTTTTCCTGGGTCAAACTAACCAGCTGGAGGAAAATACGATACATTGACGACCAGCAAAACGGCATCCACAATTTCGCTGGAACTCTGTCGTAAACAGACCTGCCACTCTTTTTCCAGCTAGCAGAGAAATCAAGTAGAAATCTTTAAAGACTAGGAAACAAGACGCGGAATCTCTCACCCACTGTATCGAGTGTACGTGGCATCTCTCAGCCACTGTATCGAGCGTACGTGGCGTGGCATCTCTCAGCCACTGTATCCAGCGTACGTGGCATCTCTCAGCCACTGTATCCAGCGTACATGGCATCTCTCAGCCACTTATCGAGCGTACGTGGCATCTCTCAGCCACTGTATCCAGCGTACGTGGCATCTCTCAGCCACTGTATCCAGCGTACGTGGCATCTCTCAGCCACTGTATCCAGCGTACGTGGCATCTCTCAGACACTGTATCCAGCGTACGTGGCATCTCTCAGACACTGTATCCAGCGTACGTGGCATCTCTCAGACACTGTATCCAGCGTACGTGGCATCTCTCAGACACTGTATCCAGCGTACGTGGCATCTCTCAGCCACTGTATCCAGCGTACGTGGCATCTCTAAGCCACTGTATCCAGCGTACGTGGCATCTCTCAGCCACTGTATCCAGCGTACGTGGCATCTCTCAGACACTGTATCAAGCGTACGTGGCATCTCTCAGACACTGTATCCAGCGTACGTGGCATCTCTCAACCAGTGTATCCAGCGTACGTGGCATCTCCCAGCCACTGTATCCAGCGTACGTGGCATCTCCCAGCCACTGTATCCAGCGTACGTGGCGTCTCTCATCCAATATCCAGCATACGTGGCTCGCATTGAAGGTCATGGTGATCCTGTCAATGTTATTAGTCGTCCAGATTAAAATACTGTTATGCTTGTGAAGTTACTGCTGTATGAATTGACTCTGATTACTAGGTACTGACGGTTCTGGTGAGGTTATTTATCCGAGAACTGACTGATGGAGATGGAAGTGCGTGGGCGACCATTCGGGTATCTGCATTATTCCTCAGCCATTCCTTTTGTTCTGTCTTGTGCGGGGGAGAGGTGGTGGGTAGGGAACATTTAACATAAATAACAGGCAAAATTAAATGTTAAAAAGTCTTCTTAAAGGTTAATAATAATATTAATAATCAGGAAAAATGCTAGGTAAATGCACATTTACGAAACAATTAAGATTTTTTCTACGGCTACGTCTTCCTCACCAGAGCTTTGTCAAGCTAGCACGAAGAACACAATACATATACTTCGGCGAGTTCCGAGAGATCTTCTACTCCTAGAATCCGGCCTTGAGTCAGGCTCGTCTGGTGTTTGCCCGGTCAACCAGGCGCAGGGATTATAAAGCAAGTCCAGGAAGTGAGGCATTCTTGAAAGTAATAGTAATGATAGTAGAACAGTAGTAACACTAGTAGAATAGTAATACTAGTATAGTAGTAGTAATACTAGTACAGTAGTAGTAATGCTAGTAAAATAGTAGTAATACTAGGTTTTTCTTTTTCTAAATAGCTCTTGTTCTTCTTTATTTCTTCTATTGTCCATGGGGAAGAGGAAAAGAATCTTTCCTCCGTAAGCCATGCGTGTCGTATGAGGCGACTAAAATGCCGGGAGCGATGGGCCAGTAACCCCTTCTCCTGTAGACATTTACTAAAAAAGAGAAGAAAAACTTTATAAAACTGGGATGCTTGAATGTGCGTGGATGTAGTGCGGATGACAAGAAACAGATGATTGCTGATGTTATGAATGAAAAGAAGTTGGATGTCCTGGCCCTAAGCGAAACAAAGCTGAAGGGGGTAGGGGAGTTTCGGTGGGGGGAAATAAATGGGATTAATTCTGGAGTATCTGAGAGAGTTAGAGCAAAGGAAGGGGTAGCAATAATGTTGAAGGATCAGTTATGGAAGGAGAAAAGAGAATATGAATGTGTACATTCAAGGATTATGTGGATTAAAGTAAAGGTTGGATGCGAAAAGTGGGTCATAATAAGCGTGTACGCACCTGGAGTAGAAAGGAATGTAGAGGAGAGAGAGATTTTGGGAGATGTTAAGTGAATGTATAGGAACCTTTGAACCAAGTGAGAGTAATTGTGGTAGGGGACCTGACTGCTAAAGTAGGAGAAACTTTTAGAGAGGGTGTGGTAGGTAAGTTTGGGGTGCTAGGTGTAAATGACAATGGGAGCCCTTTGATTAAACTTTGTATAGAAAGGTAGATGGGATACAAGGAGAATAGAAGCATCAGGGAAGAGAGAGGTGAAGGTTTATAAACTAAAAGAGGAGGTAGTTAGGGTAAGATATAAACAGCTATTGGAGGATAGATGGGCTAATGAGAGCATAAGCAATGGCGTCGAAGAGGTATGGAGTAGGTTTAAAAATGTAGTGTTAGAGTGTTCAGCAGAAGTTTGTGGTTACAGGAAAGTGGGTGCGGGAGGGAAGAGGAGTGATTGGTGGAATGATGTAAAGAGAGTAGTAAGGGAGAAAAAGTTTGCATATGAGAAGTTTTTACAAAGTAGAAGTGATGCAAGGAGGGAAGAGTATATGGGTAAAAAGAGAGAAGTTAAGAGAGTGGTGAAGCAATGTAAAAAGAGAGCAAATGGGAGAGTGGGTGAGATGTTATCAACAAATTTTGTTGAAAATAAGAAAAAGTTTTGGAGTGAGATTAACAAGTTAAGGAAGCCTAGAGAACAAATGGATTTGTCAGTTAAAAATAGGAGAGAAGAGTAATTAAATGGAGAGCTAGAAGAATTGGGAAGATGGAGGGAATATTTTGAGGAATTGTTAAATGTTGATGAAGATAGTGAAGCTGTGATTTCATGTATAGGGCAAGGAGGAATAACATCTTGTAGGAGTGAGGAAGAGTCAGTTGTGAGTGTGGGGGAAGTTCGTGAGGCAGTAGGTAAAATGAAAGGGGGTAAGGCAGCTGGGATTGATGGGATAAAGATAGAAATGTTAAAAGCAGGTGGGGATATAGTTTTAGAGTGGTTGGTGCTATTATTTAATAAATGTATGGAAGAGGGTAAGGTACCTAGGGATTGGCAGAGAGCATGCATAGTTCCTTTGTATAAAGGCAAAGGGGACAAAAGAGAGTGCAAAAATTATAGGGGGATAATTCTGTTGAGTATACCTGGTAAAGTGTATGGTAGAGTTATTATTGAAAGAATTAAGAGTATGACGGAGAATAGGAAAGCAGATGAACAAGGAGGCTTTAGGAAAGGAAGGGGGTGTGTGGACCAGGTGTTTACAGTGAAACATATAAGTGAACAGTATTTAGATAAAGCTAAAGAGGTTTTTGTGGTATTTATGGATTTGGAAAAGGCGTATGACAGGGTAGATAGGGGAGGGGGCAATGTGGCAGATGTTGCAGGTGTATGGTATAGGAAGTTGGTTACTGAAAGCAGTGAAGAGTTTTTACGAGGATAGTGAGGCTCAAATTAGAGTATGTAGGAAAGAGGGAGATTATTTCCCAGTAAAAGTAGGCCTTAGACAAGGATGTGTGATGTCACCGTGGTTGTTTAATATATTTATAGATGGGGTTGTAAGAGAAGTAAACGCGAGGGTCTTGGCAAGAGGCGTGGAGTTAAAAGATAAAGAATCACACATAAAGTGGGAGTTATCACAGTTGCTCTTTGCTGATGACACTGTGCTCTTGGGAGATTCTGAAGAGAAGTTGCAGAGGTTGGTGGATGAATTTGGTAGGGTATGTAAAAGAAGAAAATTAAAATTGAATACAGGAAAGAGTAAGGTTATGAGGATAACAAAAAGACTAGGTGATGAAAAATTGGATATCAGATTGGAGGGAGAGAGTATGGAGGAGGTGAATGTATTCAGTTATTTGGGAGTGGACATGTCAGCGGATGGGTCTATGAAAGATGAGGTGAATCATAGAATTGATGAGAGGGAAAAGGGTGAGTGGTGCACTTAGGAGTCTGTGGAGACAAAGAACTTTGTCCTTGGAGGCAAAGCGGGGAATGTATGAGAGTATAGTTTTACCAACGCTCTTATATGGGTGTGAAGCATGGGTGATGAACGCTGCAGCGAGGAGAAGGCTGGAGGCAGTTGAGATGTCATGTCTGAGGGCAATGTGTGGTGTGAATGTAATACAGAGAATTCGTAGTTTGGAAGTTAGGAGGAGGTGCGGATTGCCAAAATTGTTTTCCAGAGGGCTGAGGAAGGGTTGTTGAGGGTGGTTCGGACATGTAGAGAGAATGGAGCGAAACAGAATGACTTCAAGAGTGTATCAGTCTGTAGTGGAAGGAAGGCGGGGTAGGGGTCGGCCTAGTAAAGGTTGGAGGGACGAGGTAAAGGAGGTTTTGTGTGCGAGGGGCTTGGACTTCCAGCGGGCATGCGTGAGCGTGTTTGATAGGAGTGAATGGAGACAAATGGTTTTTAATACTTGACGTGCTGTTGGAGTGTGAGCAAAGTAACATTTATGAAGGGGTTCAGGGAAACCGGCAGGCCGGACTTGAGTCCTGGAGATGGGAAGTACAGTGCCTGCACTCTGAAGGGGGGGTGTTAATGTTGCAGTTTAAAAACTGTAGTGTAAAGCACCCTTCTGGCAAGACAGTGATGGAGTGAATGATGGTGAAAGTTTTTCTTTTTCGGGCCACCCTGCCTTGGTGGGAATCGGCCAGTGTGATAATAAAAAAAATACTAGAAAAATAGTAGTAATACTAGTAAAAGAGTAATACTAGCAAAATAGTATAGTAGTACTAGTAATTGTAGCCGAAAAGAATTAATATTAGTGGGTAAGCATGTAGAAAGTAGTAATGTCGGTGTATGATTATTGCAAGTGACGGAGGAGACAGAAAAATGGGTAGGAATCCAGAAGACGAGGCTTCCGTGAAACTGTATTAATTGCATTCAAGTCCATTTACCTAACAAATTGTAGTTGGTCTTACCATTAATTATTCAGAGAGACAGGGTGTTTGGTATTCCAAAGGATGAAAGGTCTTTTAAACACTACCAATGTTAACAAACACTTCACAACACACATTATACATATTGCATCGTTCACAATCACATACGTTCTTCAGGAGGAAACAGCAACTTTCTTGGGAGACCCCGATCCCAGCTTCTTTCCTCCATCCTTCACTATAAAATAAATATTCCTCTCACCTCTATAAACAGAACGGGTATTAACCGAACGACCTGGCTATATGATCTTCCGAACGTCTTGCGTCCTTTGACGCAGGGTCCAAGCTAGGCACAAAACTCTTAGGCGTGTCCCATCACCTCAAAGATACATCACTAATAGAAACCCTCCGCCTATATTATTTTCTTTAGTGCTTTGACACGAAATGTATATTTTTCAGTTAGTTCTTGAAGAGCGCCAAGAGCTCATCAACACATTTTAAACTCTGTAATGTCAAATCGACAACTAATCAACATCAGTGTTTTCTAGATGCACTCAGAAATATAATGTTATCAGCACTTGCATCTATATAATTCCGCTATGAATAAATTATCAATTCGGCAATTCTTGAACACAAATAGCAAAACTCGGAGTCTCTGAGAGTGTGTGGTACACTGCAGGGGGTTGTGGAGCGGTGATCACGTTATCCAGGTTGTAGATATGATATTCTGGTGAGAGTTGTGATATCAAAGTGCAAGTCATCTGAGATATCTTAGTGAAAGCAATCTGCAAGGTGTGTATGCAATGTAGCACATAGTTAAATCGTGGACGCTGCCTAATGAATATTACCATGACTATGCATTATACAACATGTTGTATTATGTAAAGTAAAAGGACACAAGTGCAACTAATGTGACATTTATTGTGGCAACGTTTCGCTCTCCAGGAGCTTTATCAAGCCATTACAAACAATACATGGACACAGAGGGTATATAAAGGCTCAGAGTGAGGTGAATACTAGTGAGGTACCATTTCGATGTTCACTAGTGGTAGTAGTAGTAGTAGTAGTGGTAGTGACAAAAGTAATACAATATGGTAGAGCAATTAATTCGTACATGAGTAAAAGGATATAAAAGCTATTACTTGGGTAACATAAAAATAGGTTGGACAAATATAAACTGGAATGAGGCAGGTTGTTTCAGTGTTCATGTTGTATTATACATAGACACATACAACGCATGGCTGGAGAACACATCTATGCAACAGATATGACGGTAGTATCAGCTGCTTCTCACTTACAGCTGGTGTCTGTATCACAGCTGTGTATCAGAGCTGCTTTCTGTGACGCAGCAAGTATAACAGCTGCTGTGTCATAGTTGCTGTATGTCACTATCATAGTCGTGCGCGTCGCTGTTACAGCTGGTCTGTTGCTTTCTGTGTCAGAACGGTTGAGTGCATGACTATCACAGCTGCTTTATGTGCCACAACAGCTGTTTTTGCCACATTGTTGTGCCTCACTGTGTTATTGCTATTGTCTGCATCAAAACTGTTTTCTGTGTCACAGCTTAATTGCTCATCTGTTTTTTCACTGCTACAGCTTCTTTGTCACTGTGTAACATCTGCTGTCTTTGTAACAGTGTTACAGCTGCTGAATTTGTCACAGTTGTCTGTGTTAATAATTGTTACATTAGCTGGCAATAAATATATTTTCACTATGTTTTTCACTTTGTGTTTTTTCCTTAACTCCAAGTGTGTTTCCTGACCCACAGGGCGTTTTTCCTGCCAAACCGGCGTTTTTTCGGACAGTATTTTTCCCTGACCTTCAGAAGTTTTACCATTATTATTATTATTATAATCAAAAAGAAGCGCTAAGCCACAAGAGAAGTTTTACCAAAACCTACAAAAGTTTCCTTGAATCAAAGGGCATTTTTTTCTAGATCAACGAGGTGTTTTTGTGTCCTACAGACATGTGGAGAAATTGATCTCCAGCAAGGGTGAGCAGCATAAGGGGGCTGCGACCCCACTTACAAGGGGGGCTGTGGCCTCTATCGTTTCAACATCTGGAGACCAGATATGAACCAAGGGTGTTTTGAAGATCCTCTCATTTGCAAGTGGGACTTGCAAATGAGAGGATAGAGTTATCAAAACTTATTTCTTGGGTAGCATTGAAAATTAGGTTGGGCAAATGTTTTGTTAGTGGGATGGATTGTAAAGGACCTGCCTAGCATGGGCCAACAGGCCTGCTGCAGTGATCCTCCTTTCTTATGTTATGTTCTTATGTATGCCAAAGCAACAGCTCTGTTCTTGCACGTGTTTCTTACCAAGCAGAATTAGATTGCATGGGCCAAAGACGAGACGCATAAGTCAGACTGGGGCTTGACCAAGACCTGTTCTTCTCCTGCGAGATAATCTGCGATATAATATATTCACGTGTTTTTATGAGAAAGCTTCTGTTTCCTAAGACCAGTAAATTTCGTAGTAATATGACTCTAGTCTTATCATAGCTAGCAGGATTATGTTCAATAACCAGTACCTACCCTGGAGTCAAATAATCCACACTCTTTGATCCAATTAACCCTTGTGATAGTTGGCACCTACGTCTGTAGACATATCAGCAGGAAATCGACTATAAATAGACGTGCTAGAAGCTCCAAGAGCTATATTGTGATTACAGAGAATGAAATCAACCAGTGACCAAGTATAGAGTGAAAGGGTGTCGCCGGCTAGGTCACGCCCTGTTGAAACATAGAAATATTCGTTGCCCTATCAGTGTGTACTTCAGGAAACTCTAGTTACGTGTTGACAATCTCCACTAATAACTTTGGAAGAGATACCACAAATATGTACTTCTCCTATGAGCATGAGCGTCAGAAGCTTTCCCTGCTGTGAATAATTAATAATAATATCTTTATTTCTACATGTACAAGGTATACAGGCCAAGCTGCCATCAATGACATACTACTATATAAAAAGCCGCTTGTTATGCTGAGTATTTCTGGAAAATTAGGTCAGTTTTGTCGCAGAATGCGACCCACACCAGTCGACTACCACCCAGGTACCCACTTTATACTGATGGGTGAACATAGACAAAAGGTATCATTATGTTATCCAGCCGTACCGGGGATTCGACTAGAGACATATTAGTCAGTAAACCTTGGCAAAATTATACATTCCCCGTGTCGCTTATTCGTGATTGAATGAATATTAAGAACTAAAGCAAAAATACATTGTTGAAATGTTAACCAATGTTATCTCTGCCAAGTGAGGCATCGCTAGTAATTCTTTGCACTGTGGCCATTATCAACGGATATAGTTCATTAAGCGTACTTGTGGACAAGTGATGGCCAAGTCAGGAGACATTCAAAGTGGCCAAAGTGACAAAAGTGAAAACTTCTAACGTCATATATTCAATCAAGCTAACGATACCGGCTGCAGCGACGTAGTAATATCAAGGGCTCTTGCTACAATGAGTCAGGTAAGTTCAATTCATCCCGACATCAGGCTAATGAATCACTGCAGTGCCTAGGGTTAGGTGTTAGGGTGTTTGGCTAACCGTTGAAGGCGTCAGCGTCAGGCTGTCGCCTACAGGTAAGAGTCATAGTCTCACCTAGTATTACCCGCACATATTGCAATATGTCAGGAGGGCTTGTTCTTTATTGTAAGCCGCCTTATTACAGCCTAGTGAGCACTAAAAGAGACTCCCGGAATCGCGGCTGCTTGGGTTGAGAGTTGTCAACGTATCTAAAACCAAAAGTGATCTTTTTTTTATATTCTCCTATGTCTTATATTGTTATACGTCTAAAATCCCCCATAAGACATTTATTTAAACGAACAGGACATTTTCCTGATCTACAGGGCTATACTTTCATGGTCGGATTTCTTTCAGTGTTTATAATAAAGACGTAAATGGGATCGGTTGTATGGGTTTGCTAGATGTGTCGATGTCATAGATGTGAAGGTGGGAATAGGCTTGTGTGGGTGGGGCAGGCGTGTGTGGGTGAGGGCAGGCGTGTGGGGGTGAGGGCAGGCTGGTGGGGGTGAGGGCAGGCGGTGGGGGTGAGGGCAGGCGTGTGGGGTGTAAGGCAGGCGTGTGGGGGTGAGGGCAGGCGTGTGGGGGTGAAGGCAGGCGTGTGGGGGTGAGGGCAGGCGTGTAGGGGTGAGGGCAGGCGTGTGGGGGTGAGGGCAGGCGTGTGCGGGTGAGGACAGGCGTGTGGGGGTGAGGGCAGGCGTGTGTGGGGTGAGGGCAGGCGTGTGGGGGTGAAGGCAGGCGTGTGGGGGTGAGGGCAGGCGTGTGGGGGTGAAGGCAGGCGTGTGGGGGTGAGGGCAGGCGTGTGGGAGTGTGGTCTGTGTGTGAGAGAGAGAGATGTGTGAGAGGGTGTGTGTGTGTACTCACCTAATTGTACTCACCTAATTGTGGTTGCAGGGGACGAGACAGTTCCTGGCCCCGCCTCTTCACTGTTCGCTACTAGGTCCTCTCTCTCTCTCTGCTCCCTGAGCTTTGTCATACCTCGTTTTAAAGCTATGTATGGTTTCTGCGTCCACTACATCACTTGCTAGACTATTTCACTTCCTGAAGACTCTATAACTGAAGAAATTCTTCCTAACATCTCTGTGACTCATCTGAGTCTTCAGCTTTCAATGGTGACCCCTTGTTTCTGTGTCCCCTCTCTGGAACATCCTGTCTCTTTCCACCTTATCTATTCCACGCAGTGTTTTGCATGTCGTTATCATGTCTCCCCTGACCTTCCTATCCTCCAGTGTCGACAGGCCGATTTCCCTCAACCTTTCTTCGTAGAACATTCCCCTGAGCTCCGGAACTAGCCTTGTTGCAAACTTTCTCTAATTTCTTGACGTGCTTGACCAGGTGTGGGTTCCAGACTGGTGCTGCATACTCCAGTACGAGCCTGACGTACACAGTGTACAGTGTCTTGAACGATTCCTTATTAAGGTATCGGAACGCTATTCTCAGGTTTGCCAGGAGCCCATGTGCTGCAGCAGTTATCCGATTGATGTGTGCCTCCGGAGACGTGCTCGGTGTTATGGTCACCCCTAGATTTTTCTCTTTGAGTGAGGTTTGCAGTCTTCGTCTACCTAGCCTATACTTTGTCTGCGGTCTTCTTTTCTCTTCCCCAATCTTTCATGACTTTGCATTTGGCGGGGTTGAATTCGAGAAACCAGTTGCTGGACCACGTGTCCAGCCTGTCCCGGTCTCTTTTTAGTCCTCCCTGATATTCATCTGATTTAATTCTCCTCATTACTTCACATCATGTGCGAACAGGGACACTTCAGAGTTTATCCCTTCCATCATGTCATTCACATATACCAAAAATAGCACTGGTTCTAGGGCTGACCCGTGTGATACCTCAACACGTACCATGACTAGTTGTTGCCTCCCTGTCGGGTATAATCTGATCCACTGCAGTGCCCTTCCTGCTATACGCTCCTGATCCTCCAGCTTCTGCACTAATCTCTTGTGAAGAACTGTGTCGAAGGCCTTCCTGCAGTCCAGGAAAATGCAATTAACCCACCGATCTCTCTCGTGTCTTGCTTCCGATACTTTGTCATAAAACTCCAGAAGGTTTGTGACACAGGATTTGCCTTCCATGAATCCGTGCCGGTTGCCGTTTATCTTGTTCCGTTCCAGGTACTCCACCATTCTCCTCCTGATAATCTTCGCCATGACTTTGCATACTATACACGTCAGTGACCCTGGTCTGTAGTTTAGTACCTCGTTACTGTCTCCTTTCTTAAAAATGGGGACTACATTAGCCGTCTTCCATACCTCAGGTAGTTGCCCAGTTTCAAGGGACGTGTTGAAGATTGTGGTTAGTGGGACACACAGCATCTCTGCTCTTTCTCTAAGGACCCACGGGGAAATGTTGTCCGGTCCCATCTCCTTTGAGGTGTCAAGGTCACTTAGCAGCTTCTGCACCTCCTCCTCAGTTGTGTGTATGTCATCCAACACTTGTTGGTACATTCTCTGTTGGTGTTCCCCTCTGTGCTGCCTTCCCAGAGCGTTTCCTATCTCTTCTGTGAATACTTCCTTGAATCTCGTGTTGAGCTCCTCACATACCTCTTGATCATTTCTTGTGTGTTCCCCACCTTCTTTCCTCAGCCTGATCACCTGGTCTTTGACTGTTGTCTTCCTCCTAATGTGGCTATACAGCAGTTTCGGGTTAGACTTGACTTTCGATGCTATGTTATTTTCGTACTGTTGTTGGGCCTACCTCCTAATCTGAGCATACTCATTTCTGGCTCTTCGACTAATCTCCTTATTTTCCTGGGTTCTTTGCCTTCTGTACTTTTTGCATTCTCTAGCGCACTTAGTTTTTACCTCCATACGCCTTCGGGTAAACCAGTGGCTCCATCTGGTCTTCCCATTATTTCTGTTGCCCTTGGAAACAAACCTTTCCTATGCCTCCTTGCATTTCGCTGTTACGAATTCCATCATTTCATTTACTGACTTTCCTGTCCCACTGTGTGTGTGTGTGTGTGTGTGTGTGTGTGTGTGTGTGTGTGTGTGTGTGTGTGTGAGAGCGAGAGAGAGCAAGAGAGAGCAAGAGAGATCGAAAGAGAGCGAGAGAGCGCGAGCATTTCTATCTACTATACTACTATTAGCAGGTCCGCTCACCCTGCTCCAATAGCTTATCGTACCTCTTCTTAAAGCTTTACATGGATCCTGCCTGCACTATATTACTCTCCAGATAGTTCCACTTCCTGGCAACACTGACTCAAGAAATACTTCCTAACATCCCTGTGACTCATCTGAGGTTTTAACTTCTAGTTGTGACTCCTTGTTGCTGTGTCTCATCTCTGAAACATTCTGTCCCTAGCCACCTTGTCAATTCCTCTCAGAATTTTATATGTTCTTATAATGTCTCTCTAATCGTTCCTGTCCTCCAATGTCGACAGATTGATTTATTTTTCTCTCTCCTGAAAGGACTAGTTTTGTTGCAAACTATTGCACATCCTATAATTTCTTGACGTGTTTGAAAAACTGAGTGTTCCATACTGGTGCTTCAAACTTCAAGACTGGCCTTACGAGCACAGTGCACAGTGTCTTGAATGACTCCTTACTCGGGCGTTGAAATGTTATTCTTAGGTTTATCACGCGCCTATGAGCTGCAGCTGTTATTTGGTTGTGCTCCTCAGAAGAGGTGCTCGGTATGATACTCACCCCAAGATCCTTTTTTCTTGACGGAGGTTTGCAGCCTTTACTCACGTACTCCGTCTGCGGTCTTCTCAATCTTCATGACTTTGCACTGGGTGGGGCTAAACTCTAGAGGCCAATTGTCGGACCAGGTTTGTAGCCTGTCCAGATCTGTTTGTGGTTCTACCTGATCCCAGTCAGTCTGTGGTTCTACCTGATCCCAGTCAGTCTGTGGTTCTACCTGATCCCAGTCAGTCTGTGGTTCTACCTGATCCCAGTCAGTCTGTGGTTCTACCTGATCCCAGTCCTCTTGAATTCTCCACATTCGTTTCACGTCATATGCAAACTGGGACACCTCTGAATCTATCTCTTTTGTCATATTCGTGTATACCAGAAACAGCACCGACCCTACGATTGACTCTTGTGGAAGCCCGCTCATCGCAAGAATCCACTCTGAATCCTCGTCATGTACCAACACTCGCTGTTTCCTTCCTGCCAGGTACTTCCTATTCTATTGCAATACTTATCTTGTTATTCCTACCTGCTCCTCAGCATTTGCACCAATCTCATGTACGAACTGTGTCGAAAGCCTTCTTACAGTCCATGAAAATGCAGTCTAACCACCCCTCTCTCTTCTGTCTTACTTCTGTTACCCTGTCATAAAGCTCCAATACGTTTGTGACAGAGGATTTCCCCTCTCTGAACCATGCTGGTTATCGTGTATATGCTCAATCCTTTCTAGGTGCATCACCACTCTTCTGAACATCTTCTCCATTACTTTACACAAATGTCAGTTACACTGGTCTGAAGTTTAATGTTGTTTATCTCCTTAAAAAATGGGACTACATTTGCTGTCTTCCACACGTCAGGCAGTTGCCCTCTTACGACAGATGTGTTGAAGATTGTTAGTGGCACACACACACTGCCTCTGCTCCCTCTCTCAGAACTCATGGGGCGATGTTGCCTGGGTCTATTGAATTTGAGATATCTAGTTTTCTTAGCAGTCTCTTCACTTCCTACTCGGTTGTAAACGTAGTGTCTCCAGAACTTGTTGGTTTACACTACCATTCTGGTTTGCTGGAAGCCTTTCACTCTCTCCACTGAAAATACCTCTCTAAATCTTGCATTGAGCTCATATACTTCCTGGTAATATCTTATCTTTCCTCAGTCTTTCTGCAGCCTGATTATCTGGTTCCTGACTGTATTTTTCTCCTGATGTGGCTGCATAACAGCTTTGGAACAGATTTGGCTTCGTTGCAATGTTATTCACAAATATCCGCTGGCCCTCCCTACTTATCCACATACATTCGTTTCTGGCTTCTCAGCTCATCTCCATATTTTCCTGGGCTCTTTGTCTTCTGTATTTTTTCCATGCTCTAGTGTACTTAGCTTTGGCCTCTTTTCAACTCCGGGTGAACCAAGGGCTCGTTCTGATATTCCCATTGTTTCTATTGCCATTGGGTACCAACTTCTCTGCCTCTCCTCATTTTGTGGTCACGTGATTCATTATTTCAACTACTGTCTTTCTTCCTATTTTTCTTCCACACTGCACCTCTTGAAGGAATTGCCTCATGCCACTGTAGTCTCTTATTTTGTAGTTTGGCTTCTCCTGTCCTCATCCTGCTTCAGCGTCTACTGTTAGCTCTACAATTGTCAGGGAAAAGTTCAATAGATAGGAGTAGCGAGGGAGTATATAAGAACATAAGAACATAAGAACATAAGAAAGGAGGAACACTGCAGGAGGCCTGTGCCATACTAGGCTCCTTAAAAATCATCCCACTAACAAACATTTGACCAACCCAATTTTAACCCCCCCAAGAAAAAAAGCCGAAGTGAAAGCCCCACTAAAAACCAAACCCCCTCCCACTCATGTACTTACCCAACCTAAATTTTGAAACTACCAAAGCCCCCAGCCTCAAAAACCCAAACTAGGTAGACTGTTCCACTCATCTATCCCCTTTTTCCAAACCAATACTTTCCTATTCCTTTCTAAATCTAAACTTATCTAATTTAAACCCTTACTGGGGGTTCCCCTTTTGGGAAAACATCCCAAGACCTTTTTAATATCCCTTTATTAATACTATCTTCCACTTAACACTTCGATCGGTCTCCCCTCATTCTTCTCTAACAAGTGTATGTAACTTAAAATCTTTAAACTTTCTTATAAGGGAAAATTTCTAATGCATTATTTTAATTTTTTCATCCTACCTGAATTTTTCTAACGAATTTATGTCCTTTGTAATATGGAGACCAAACTGGCGCATAAACAGGTGAGGCCTTACTAATATGTATAAGCCAGTATACCCCTGGATTTTTGTTGCTTTAACTTCTTGATATAAACCCATAATCATTTTCCTTAAATTTCGTACGCAGGCTTCTGTCTTGGTTTAAGGGTTTCTGCCCCATAACCCCCAAGTCCTTTTCGCAATCTGTATGGCTAAGTTCTACATCATTTAACTTATAAGTACTAGGGTTATGGGCACTCCCAAGCTTCAGAACCTTGCATTTATCTACATTGAACTGCATCTGCCACTTTTCTGACCAAGAATAAAGTTTGTTTAAATCCTCCTGAAGTTCCATAACATCTACGTTTGAATCAATTATCCTACCTATCTTTGTGTCATCGGCGAATTTGCTCGCTGTTGAAAATGATCTAGCAGCTCATCAGTGGTTAGTTCTTCACCAACTCTTCAACATCCTCCCACTAACCTCAACAATATGAGCAATAGTTCCAGGCATTTTTTCCTGTTCACCTGGGTGTTAGTTGACTGTTGTGGGTCGCATCCTGGGGGACAAGATTAAGGACCACAATGGAAATAAGTTACAGTCCTCGATGATGCACCGACTTTCTTGGGATATCCTGGGGGGCAAACCCTCCAGGGTTAATCGTTTCTCGGTAATTGTTTCACGTTAAGCCACGCCAACAACACTCTCTCCACATCTTCGAGTAATACAGCTGATGGTGGTGCAGCAACAACAGCTGACCATGGTGCAGCAGCAGCTGTGGTGCAGCAACAGCTGACCATGGTGCAGCAGCAGCTGTGCAGCAACAGCTGACCATGGTGCAGCAGCAGCTGTGGTGCAGCAACAGCTGACCATGGTGCAACAACAGCTCACCATGGTGCAGCAGCAGCTGTGGTGCAGCAACAGCTGACCATGGTGCAGCAGCAGCTGTGGTGCAGCAGCAGCTGTGGTGCAGCAACAGCTGACAGGTCCAATAACAGCTGACCGTGGTGCAGCAACAGCTGACTGGTCCAATAACAGCTGACTGTGGTACGATAGTATTTATCGCCTCTTTTTACCACAGGATTGGCACTAGAAGCTTTCTTTGGGCCCATGGTGGCTTATTTAGCAGTTACAAGCACTATAAATAATGGAATAATACAAAATGTATCGAATGTATGCATGCAACCAGCCACCCTGGCTTGTAAACAATGACAGCAAGGCAGGCGTTCAGGCTGGACGGACAGGTTCGGGACAGATTCGGGACGAGTCATATTCAGAAACAGCTGATGGTGGTGCAGCAGCAGCTGACCGTGATCCAGCAACAGCTGACTGGTCCAGCAACAGCTGAACATGGTGCAGCAGCAGCTGACTGATCTAGCAGCAGCTGACTGGTCCAGCAACAGCTGATCGTGGTGCAGCAGCAGCTGACTGGTCCATCAACAGCTGATCATGGTGTAGCAGCAACTGACTGATCCAGAAACAGCTGACTGATCCAGCAACAGCTGATCGTGGTGCAGCAGCAGCTGACTGATCCAGCAACAGCTGATCGTGGTGCAGCAGCAGCTGACTGATCCAGCAACAGCTGATCATGGTGCAGCAGCAGCTGACTGATCCAGCAACAGCTGATCGTGGTGCAGCAGCAACAATAGTTTCATTGCCGGCTACTTGTTAAGGTAGGGTAAGTCCAGCTCCCGCTATTCCCCCCCCCCTTTTCCCACTCCCCGAAAGTGATAGTTTGATTGCCGGCTGTTTGTTAAGGTAGGGTCAGTCTAGCTCCCACTATCCCTTCCCCCCCCCCCCCCGAAAGGTGACGTGTGGGGCTCCGGTCAAACAGTAAATCACTCGACTCACAGCTCCCAACACTACTGTAAGTACACGCCTGATCATATTTTTGTGGACTTTTGGTTTTAAACTTCCTTTTTTACCAAAATTTTT
>NC_069408.1:64579897-64624860 GCF_026875155.1 Cherax quadricarinatus
AACCATTGCACCAACAGTTTGTACTGTTACCATTGTCACCCACACGCTCGGGAAAAGCGCCATTAGTGTCGTTTTCTTGACGCTAAAATAACTATCCGTGACAGCACTACGTACTGCAGCTGATAGTCAATCAGTTCCCTGAACACCATATTAGAATATCACGAAGGTGAACCTTATCTTGTGATAACTGCACAAGATTGCTAGATATCAAGTACTCTTGCAGAATGAATTAGGTCAACAAAACACATGTACCACTTGTGATATTCACACATCTCTTGTCACAGAGAATTGGGCTGATAATTAATGAGGACGACAGAACCAGGAAATGCCTTAATGCACCGCTTACGTAGACAAAAGACATTCTCTGAACATATCTCCCAACACCTGATGTAATGATGTCACGCTCTGCTCCGTCTACCTTCGCAACACCTACCAACACTTTTTGCGATGATCTGTACATGTTCAAGATGTGTATTCTCTATTCCTCTTAGTGTTCATTATTTATCAGTGAACAATAAAAAGTCGCAGTACTCTCGCCGAACAAAGGCATAAATAACCCGTACTTAGGAGAGGGAAAGTATTGACGTTTCGGTCTGATTTGGATCATTGTTAAGTCACACTGAACCGAGAAGGTAATGAAGATAATATATTATCCACGGACTAAAACCTGACACGGGTCTTTGCCAGACACCGGTTCCTGAAGGAATAACAGAGTTTGTACATGTGTTATACTGTTTACAGCCCTATGAAAAGGGCACCGTGTGTCCTCTTCAGGTCAGATAAACCACTGTTGACAGCCCTATAGCGGAGGCAATCTTATGACAAGGGCACAGTGAGTCCAATTCAGCATAAGTGATGTAGCAGTTACAATTGTCGTAGACTCCCTGTAGTAGATGGGCACAGCACGTTTTCAGATCCAGTGGTGTCTTTGGTCGGTGTGAACGATGGTGTAAGTCATTTCCAACTCCACAGACTCGTTTTTCACCTTTCCAACTGACCCAGAGCTCGCGGAGCGTAGCAGAGATGTTGGTGCAGGAGTCAAGGCCAAATCTGTTATCTCAGCAATTCCCAACGCTCAGGTCGCAGCCAGAACGCCTTGGGAGGTTCTTTGGAGAGCCAAGCAAGAAGACCTGAATATATACAAGAGGGGGCGGGGGGAAGAAAGCTGAGGTAATGGTATTGCAAAGTAGAGGCAGTAGTTATGAAAAGTAGTTTTGAAAGTGGAAGTCACCAGTGGTGATTCCGCCTGCTATTGCTCCATCTCATCTGTCAGAAGTATATAAGCCACATCTCTGCAAATATGCTACATCTCTATCAAGATTCATGGACTGAACACATCGACTCCTGGCTGAGGGACTGATTACCTGAAACTGCTCTTCATCTTCCACCTTTCTCTATATTGGAATGAAGAAGCCACGGGCTGGAGAAACGTTTCCAAAATGAAGTTACCCAAATGCTGCACAATTGTCTCTGTTGTCAGTATACAAAAAAATATACGACTGAAGCCTTTCATTTGCGTCCTCGCGCGAGTGTGTTATCTTAACACAGATTTGCAAGTCTTTGAGCTACCAGGTTAAGAGCCACCACCCGTTGCCTGCCTTCATCCTATTACATAGTCGCTCATTTTGAGACTATGAAAACACTTCACAATATCGCTAATAATCCGTCTCTTCGTTCTGGCTCCACTATTGCTATCCAACCTGCCAGTGTTTACCTTCTTTCTTCCACTCAGCATCCTGCATTTTGAGATCACTGGTGGCCTGGTGGTTAACGCTCTCGCTTCACACGGTGAGGGCCTGGGTTCGATTCCCAGCCAGAGTAGAAACATTGGACGTGTTTCTTTCCACCTGTTGTCTATGTTCCCCATCAGTAAAATGGGTACCTGGGTGTTAGTCGACTGGTGTGGGTCGCATCCTGGGACACTGACCTAAGGAGGCCTGGTCACAGACCGGGCCGCGGGGGCGTTGACCCCCGGAACTCTCTCCAGATAAACTATTCCTCCCCTCACACCTTTGTTACTGTATCAGCCTTGTGGCAATAATAATTTTTTTTGTACGAAGTCTTAAATGTTTATGTAAGTTTAGATAAGTTTGGCCTAATGTTATCACAAAGGGAATATGATATACATCACGTAAACATTCATGTTACCAATTAAAATTTAGTGATCTCAGTAGTACCATGATACAGGAGGGTGCAGTTTAAAACACACATGATATAGATTGGTATATTATGAGTTTTGATAGACTATTGTTAAACGCCGAAGCATGTAAAATATCTATTAAAAACGTGTACAGTTTTAAAATATCGTCATAGTTTTTTTTTCGCTTTAAACGCTGTTGAATAAGGTACTTATCCTCTTCTCCGTTAACGCGACTGGAAATTAGGATGTGCCGAAGTATCGGTATCGGTGGGTATTTGCCATTTTTACGGTATCGTTAAAAAGACCGATATTGGCAATACTTTGAAAATATTATTATTACATGTGAGCTTAAAATATCAAAATTTAAACTATACCTCACGATTGTGAGGGTCTCTGTTTCTGTCTGTCTGTCTCTCTCTCCTGGTCCTCTCTCTCTCTCCTCTCTTCTCTCTCTCTCTCTCTCTGTCTCTCTCTCTCTCTCTCTCCTGTCTCTCTCTCTCTCTCTCTTCTCTCTCTCCTCTCTGTCTCTGTCTCTCCTCTCTCTCTGTCTCTGTCTCTCTCTCTCTCTCTTCTCTTCTCTCTCTCTCTCTGTCTCTCTCTCTCTCTCTCTCCTGTCTCTTCTCTCTCTCTCCTCTCTCTCTCTCTGTCTGTCTGTCTGTCTGTCTCTCTCTCTCTCTCTCTCACTTCTCTCTCTCTCTCTCTGTCTCTCTCTCTCTCTCTCTCTCTCTCTCTCTGTGACACACACACACACACACACACACACACACACACACACACACAGCATTCCCTTATATAATGAGCAAAGTCATTATTTTAATAATGAAAAATGTAGGAAAAGTATAGATATCGGTCGAGAACTGTGTGTCGGTATCGGCAAACATTTTGGCATCGTGCCATCACTACTTTAAATACACAGGTGTCCAACATTTTTAATCTTATCGCTCGATATAATGCATAAGCTTAACGATTCATAAAATCGTAAGCTTGATGGTAATTTTTATCCAGTGAACTATAAGACCTACACATTCACCCATTTCATTTGTATAACATTTGGGAGAGTACACTCTTAGGGTTTACTATTTAATATTCAAGTATCTTACACTCTTTTTTTTTTGAGAGGGAAATTTTTATATATTTGGATTTCATACATTGCTTCGTCGTTGCGTCAAAATTAATGCAGCTGTGTATTTGCTAACACCATTGCTCACTCACGTGACCAACCTGCAGCTAAAGTGCGGCAGTATTTTGATGTCTTTTAAGCCTCAGCTGCAACTAATGGAGCAACTTCTTGTAGTTTGGCCAACTTTGTGATTCTTTCTGCTGCAGCGGCGTCAGTACCAGAAGCAGCAGCGCTAACGTCAGATGTAGTAGAACCACCATCCCCCACCACCACTAGCGTCAGATGTAGCACCACCACCCCCCACCACTAGCGTCAGATGTAGCACCACCACCCCCCACCACTAGCGTCAGATGTAGCACCACCACCCCCCACCACTAGCGTCAGATGTAGCACCACCACCCCCCACCACTAGCGTCAGATGTAGCACCACCACGCCTAACAACCACTAGCGTCAGATGTAGCAGCACCACCACCACTAGCGTCAGATGTAGTAGCACCATCACCACCACCACTAGCGTCAGATGTTGTAGCACCACCACCACTAGCGTCAGGTGTAGTAACACCACCACACCACTAGCGTCAGATGTAGTAGCACCACCACCACTAGTGTTAGATGTAGTAGCACCACCACTAGCGTCAGATGTAGTAGCACCACCACTAGCGTCAGATGTAGTAGCACCGCCACTAGCGTCAGATGTAGTAGCACCATCACCACCACCACTAGCGTCAGATGTTGTAGCACCACCACCACCAGCGTCAGGTGTAGTAACACCACAACCACACCACTAGCGTCAGATGTAGTAGCACCACCACTAGCGTCAGATGTAGTAGCACCACCACTAGTGTCAGATGTAGTAGCACCACCACTAGCGTCAGATGTAGTAGCACCACCACTAGCGTCAGAATGTAGTAGCACCACCACTAGTCAGATGTAGTAGCACTACCACTACGTCAGATGTAGTAGCACCACCACTAGCGTCAGATATAGTAGCACCACCACAGCGTCAGATGTAGTAGCACCACCACTAGCGTCAGATGTAGTAGCACTACCACTAGCGTCAGATGTAGTAGCACCACCACTACGTCAGATGTTGCACCACCACCACCCCCACCACCACTAGCGTCAGATGTAGTAGCACACCACCACCCCCACCACCACCCCCCAACCACCACTAGCGTCAGATGTAGTTTGCACCACCACCACCCCCCACCACCACATAGCGTCAGATGTAGTTGCACCACCACCACTAGCGTCAGATGTAGTACACCACCACTAGCGTCAGATGTTGCACCACCACCAACCCCCACCACCACTAGCGTCAGATGTAGTAGCACCACCACCCCCACCACCACCCCCCAACCACCACTAGCGTCAGATGTAGTAGCACCACCACCACCCCCCACCACCAACTACGTCAGATGTAGTTGCACCACCACCACTAGCGTCAGATGTAGTAGCACCACCACCACAAGTTTACCGAGCTACTGCTGTACCAGAAACTTTTAAGAGCAGAGACTCCCGTTACAGAAGCAAATTTAGCACTACCAACCAACACCCAAATGCCACCTAATCACTCACCCATCAATCGCCACCAAGAACCAGCACCCCACCATCGCCGCCACCACGACCAACTTCCCCACCCCTAACAACCACTCCCCCCAAACCTCCACCCCATCTCCTGCCACGACAACCACGACAACCACCCCTCATCACCACCACCCACCATTAACAACATCAAAACCGTCTTCAAATTATTATTTTATCTTCCACGGAGGGAGTTGAGTTACACGCAAGAAAGCGGCTCTGTTCTTAAGAAAACTTCTGGAATGAGGTGAAATTTTTCATAACATGATATTCTCGAGTGTAATGTAGAACGCGATGTATATGAGAGTTATTGAGAACACAATGTATGAGTTGTTTCATTAAGAACGTGGTGTATATGAGTGATTCCTAATATTAAGAACGTGGTGTATATGAGTGATTTCTAATATTAAGAACGTGGTGTATATGAGTGCTTTCTAATATTAAGAACGTGGTGTATATGAGTGATTTCTAATATTAAGAACGTGGTGTATATGAGTGCTTTCTAATATTAAGAACGTGGTGTATATGAGTGCTTTCTAATATTAAGAACGTGGTGTATATGAGTGATTTCTAATATTAAGAACGTGGTGTATATGAGTGATTTCTAATATTAAGAACGTGGTGTATATGAGTGATTTCAATATTAAGAACGTGGTGTATATGAGTGATTTCTAATATTAAGAACGTGGTGTATATGAGTGCTTTCTAATATTAAGAACGTGTGTATATGAGTGCTTTCTAATATTAAGAACGTGGTGTATATGAGTGCTTTCTAATATTAAGAACGTGGTGTATATGAGTGATTTCTAATATTAAGAACGTGGTGTATATGAGTGATTTCTAATATTAAGAACGTGGTGTATATGAGTGCTTTCTAATTTAAGAACATAAGAACATAAGAACATAAGAAAGGAGGAACACTGCAGCAGGCCTGTTGGCCCATACTAGGCAGGTCCTTTACAATTCATCCCACTAACAAACATTTGACCAACCCAATTTTCAATGCCACCCAAGAAATAAGCTCTGATGTGCAAGTCCCTCTCAAATCCAACCCATCCCACTCATGTACTTATCCAACCTAAATTTGAAACTACCCAAAGTCCCAGCCTCAATAACCCAACTAGGTAGACTGTTCCACTCATCAACTACCCTATTTCCAAACCAATACTTTCCTATGTCCTTTCTAAATCTAAACTTATCTAATTTAAATCCATTAGTGCGGGTTCTCTCTTGGAGAGATATCCTCAAGACCTTGTTAATATCCCCTTTATTAATACCTATCTTCCACTTATACACTTCGATCAGGTCTCCCCTCATTCTTCGTCTAACAAGTGAATGTAACTTAAGAGTCTTCAATCATTCTTCATAAGGAAGATTTCTAATGCTATGTATTAATTTAGTCATCCTACGCTGAATGTTTTCTAACGAATTTATGTCCATTCTGTAATATGGAGACCAGAATTGAGCTGCATAATCTAGGTGAGGCCTTACTAATGATGTATAAAGCTGCAGTATGACCTCTGGACTTCTGTTGCTTACACTTCTTGATATAAATCCCAGTAATCTATTTGCCCTATTACGTACGCTTAGGCATTGCTGTCTTGGTTTAAGGTTGCTGCTTACCATAACCCCCAAGTCCTTTTCGAAATCTGTATGGCTAACTTCTACATTATTTAACTTATAAGTGCTAGGGTTATGGTCACTCCCGAGCTTCAGAACCTTGCATTTATCTACACTGAACTGCATCTGCCACTTTTCTGACCAAGAGTAGAGTTTGTCTAAATCCTCCTGAAGTTCCCTAACATCTACGTTTGAATCAATTATCCTACCTATCTTCGTGTCATCGGCGAATTTGCTCATATCACTAGTAATTCCTTCGTCAAGATCATTGATATATATTATAAACAACAACGGCCCCAAGACTGATCCCTGTGGAACGCCACTTGTTACTGATCCCCACTCGGATTTAACCCCATTTATGGACACTCTCTGCTTCCTGTCTGTGAGCCATGATTCGATCCACGAGAGCACCCTTCCCCCAATGCCATGAGCTGCCACTTTCTTTAACAGTCTTTGGTGCGGAACTCTATCAAATGCCTTACTAAAATCTAAGTAAACAATATCAAATTCTTTATCGTGGTCAACAGCCTCAAAAGCTTTACTGAAGAAAGTTAATAAATTAGTTAGACAAGACCGGCCTCTTGTGAATCCATGCTGAGTATCATTAATCAAGCTATGCTTATCGAGATGGCTTCTTATAATCTCAGCTATAATTGACTCTAGTAATTTGCCTACAATTGAGGTCAGGCTTATTGGGCGGTAATTTGACGGTAACGACTTGTCCCCTGTTTTAAAAATAGGAATTACATTAGCCATCTTCCACATATCAGACACTACACCTGTTTGAAGAGATTAAAAATATTAGTTAATGGTTCACAGACTTCCATTTTGCATTCCTTTAGAACCCTTGAAAAAACCTCATCAGGACCCGGTGACTTATTTTGCTTCAGTCGGTCTATCTGCTTCACAACCATTTCACTAGTGACTGTGATTTTACATAATTTATCTTCTTCTGGCACACTATAAAAATTAATTACGGAATATTATTAGTGTCTTCCTGTGTAAAAACCGAGAGAAAATAATTATTTAAAATCGAGCACATTTCATTCCCTTTGTCAGTAAGATGCCCATAGTTATTTTTAAGGGGACCTATCTTATCTCTGACTTTTGTTCTATATACCTGGAAAAAACTTTTTGGGTTAGTTTTAGAATCCCTAGCAACTTTAATTTCATAGTCCCTTTTAGCTTTCCTTATCCCCTTTTTAATGTCCCTCTTAATGTCAATATACTGATTCATAAGATGACCCTCGCCTCTTTTGATAGGCCTAAAATTCCTTTCTTATGCCCTAGTAGATATTTTCAGCCTATTATTCATCCATTTTGGGTCATTTCTATTTGATCTAATTTCTTTATAAGGGATAAACGTTCTTTGAGCAGCATGTATTGTTTTTCAGAAAAACTGTCATATTGATAGCTCTCTTCCTTACCCCAGTCAACAGATGATAAGTGTTCTCTAAGCCCATCGTAATCTGCTAAGCGAAAATCGGGACTGTACTGAGTTTATCCCTACTATCATACTTCCATTCAATTCTAAATGTAATTGATTTGTGGTCGCTAGCACCCAGTTTCCTCTGAAACTTCTAAATTATTAACAAGGGATTCATTGTTTGCCAAACTAAGTCAAGCAGGTTATTACCCCTTGTAGGGTTTTGTCACAAACTGCTCAAAAAACAATCCTGAACTACTTCTAAGAAGTCGTATGATTCTAAATTTCCCCGTCAAGAAATTTTCCATCAATATGACTAAAGTTAAAAGTCTCCTAGAATTACTACATTATCGTGCCTTGTGGCCCTAACAATTTCCTCCTATAGTAGTCTCCCCTGGTCCCTATCTAAATTTGGGGACGGTATATCACACCTAAAATTAACTTTTCATGCCCCTCTGAAAATTCTATCCAAACAGACTCTGTATGTGTTACCTCAGACTTAATACCCGTTTTTATGCAACATTTTCAAGCGATCTCGGACATACAGTGCCACCCCCCCCCCCCCTTCCGATACTTCTATCTACTTGGAACAATTTAAAAACCTGAATGTGACATCTGCGCATGTCCCGACTTTTTGAATTAAACCAAACGTCTCATATTGGCAAATACATCTATGTTACCTGCACTAGCAACTAGTCTCAACTCGTCCATCTTATTCCTAGCACTGCGACTATTTGTGTATAAATACTTAAAGACCCTCCTCTTTTTTTAAACCCTTTCCCTGCTCCCTTTCTGTTATTCCACTAAACCTATTACTGTCCTTGTCAATTAGTGCCACTGGCTTTCCCAATATCCGCCTTATTTGCCTATTACTATTTTCTCCTAGTACTCATATTACTACCCTGAGACTTCACAGTTTTCCCGCAAAAACCCATACCACTAACTATTCCTATTAAAAGACCTAACACTCCCTCCACTGCGTTGGCCAGTGCTCCCCACCCCACACCTAGATAAGTGAACCCCATCCCTGGCATACATGTCCCTTCTGCCATAGAAGAGGTCCCAGTTTCAATGAATGTTACCGCATTTTCCTTACATATTTGTCCCCCGCCAGCAATTGACACCAAATTTCTCTGGACAACCATTCATTTCCAACTCCTCCCCTTGGCAAAATGCCACATATGACAGGTTTCCACCCTTCCTCCTAATTATCTCTATTGCTGACCTATGCCTGCTAATCAGGTCCTCACTCCTACCTCTGCCAACATCGTTGCCTCCAGCATTGAGACAGATAATAGGGTTGCTCCCATTACCTCTCATGATGTCATCCAGACGGCTAACAATATCCTTCATCCCAGCCCCAGGAAAACACACTCTCTGCCTCCTACTCCTATCCTTCAAGCAGAATGCCCTATCCATGTACCTAATCTGGCTATCCCCAACAACAACAATGTTTTTACCTTCCTTGGCGTCGTCCGTCGTGATGCTCCGAGTAGTCGACTCACATTCGCCAGGTAGCATTACACCACTTGTAGAATTCGTCAAGACGTTCTCGATTGTCTTCGTTGGGGTTCTAGGGATGTCTCACTCACGTCTCCCAAATGCTTCTTTCGTGCTCGTTTGTGGCATTCCCAGTAGAACACTCACATTCGTCAGGTAGCACCGAGAATGGGTTGGAAGTTTCCACGGTAGTCTTCTGGTTTCTCGTTGTTTCTGCCTCTCCAACCGTTTTCTTGATCTTCAGCTTGGTTCCATGTTGCCCGGCCACTGACCAAGCTCCCCTCTTAACCTGGGGACTCACAACAGGAGGATTACTACGAATCCTCTTCTCCTCCTCCGTTAATTGCCGTATCTCCATCTTAGCAACTCTGAGTTCTTCTCTCAGCTGCTGGTAAAGTTGCTCAAGAGAGGGCATCCTGGTTCAGATTCATAGAGAGCACACAAACAGGTCTTCACAGAGCTAAGTACACGTGATGTATATGAGTGCTTTCTAATATTAACGTGATGTATATGAGAGATTTCATTATCAATGTTTTGAGTTTACATTAATAGTATGACCTGTGTGTTCACAATAATAACATTGACTGCCATCATAAATAACTTGATGTACGTACATGTGCAACTTTATGCGTGGTACGAACATGTACGTAGAAGTAACAAGATGTACGGCACATCTAACGTGTTTGAGACAGAGATAAGATGTCAGCAGTCCTACCATAATAATATAATAGTTTTCTATTTACTACAAGTACATGTACAAGGTATACAGACCATTGCTGACATCAATGACGTACTACTGTACAGAAAGTCCCTTGTTATGCTGAGCATTTCCCTCAAATTAGGTCAGTTTTGTCCCAGGATGCGACCCACACCAGTCGACCAACACCCAGGTACACATTTTACTGATGGGTGAACTTAGACAACTGGTGTAAGGAAATACTCCTTCGTCGGGAATCGAACCCGGACCTTCACCGTGTGAAGCGAGAATTTTGCCACCCGGCCAGGCCATTGTGTCACACTGATTTAGCTGAAGGGTAGCACCTCCCTGTCGCCACGAACAGCTGTTAATGTAAAAGGGTGTTCTTAAAATGGCCCTTGTTTCAAACACTATATTTCATGGTCGTGTCTATCATTTTGAAATACCCAGTATTATTACATATAATTCCAAAAAATCGCCACATAAATAATAAAAAATAACATTGTGCTCTTAACCACAGCAAAGAGAAAGTAAAAATACATTAAAGAAACCTACAAAAATTACAAATTAAAAGATTTTTTTTTTCCAAACGTGAGCATGTAATACTGTGAATGATTCTGTCTTTTCAACTTTTGTGTGTGTCGTTGTTCGATCACAATAACTAATTAAGGCCAGGACTATTTTATCTGGTGAGGCAGGGAGCTCCCGCCTGAGTAGTGAGGAGAGTGAAGGTCTGGGAGAGCTCCCGCCTGAGTAGTGAGGAGAGTGAAGGTCTGGGTGAGCTCCCGCCTGAGTAGTGAGGAGAGTGAAGGTCTGGATGAGCTCCCGCCTGAGTAGTGAGGAGAGTGAAGGAGGTCTGGGAGAGCTCCCGCCTGAGTAGTGAGGAGAGTGAAGGAGGTCTGGTTGAGCTTCCGCCTGAGTAGTGAGGAGAGTGAAGGAGGTATGGGAGAGCTCCTGCCTGAGTAATGAGGAGAGTGAAGGTCTGGGTGAGCTCCCGCCTGAGTAGTGAGGAGAGTGAAGGAGGTATGGGTGAGCTCCCGCCTGAGTAGTGAGGAGAGTGAAGGTCTGGGTGAGCTCCCGCCTGAGTAGTGAGGAGAGTGAAGGAGGTCTGGGAGAGCTCCCGCCTGAGTAGTGAGGAGAGTGAAGGTCTGGGTGAGCTCCCGCCTGAATAGTGAGGGGAGTGAAGGTCTGGGTGAGCTCCCGCCTGAGTAGTGAGGAGAGTGAAGGTCTGGGTGAGCTCCCGCCTGAGTAGTGAGGAGAGTAAAATTCTGGGTGAGCTCCCACCTGAGTAGTGAGGAGAGTGATGGTCTGGGTGAGCTCCCGCCTGAGTAGTGAGGAGAGTGAAGGTCTGGGAGAGCTCCCGCCTGAGTAGTGAGGAGAGTCAAGGTCTGGGAGAGCTCCCGCCTGAGTAGTGAGGAGAGTCAAGGTCTGGGAGAGCTCCCGCCTGAGTAGTGAGGAGAGTCAAGGTCTGGGAGAGCTCCCGCCTGAGTAGTGAGGAGAGTCAAGGTCTGGGAGAGCTCCCGCCTGAGTAGTGAGGAGAGTCAAGGTCTGGGAGAGCTCCCGCCTGAGTAGTGAGGAGAGTCAAGGTCTGGGAGAGCTCCCGCCTGAGTAGTGAGGAGAGTCAAGGTCTGGGAGAGCTCCCGCCTGAGTAGTGAGGAGAGTCAAGGTCTGGGAGAGCTCCCACCTGAGTAGTGAGGAGAGTCAAGGTCTGGGAGAGCTCCCGCCTGAGTAGTGAGGAGAGTCAAGGTCTGGGAGAGCTCCCGCCTGAGTAGTGAGGAGAGTCAAGGTCTGGGAGAGCTCCCCCCTGAGTAGTGAGGGGAGTCAAGGTCTGGGAGAGCTCCCGCCTGAGTATGAGGAGAGTCAAGGTCTGGGAGAGCTCCACCTGAGTAGTGAGGAGAGTGAAGGTCTGGGAGAGCTCCCGCCTGAGTAGTGAGAGAGTCAAGGTCTGGGAGAGCTCCCACCTGAGTAGTGAGGAGAGTCAAGGTCTGGGAGAGCTCCCGCCTGAGTAGTGAGGAGAGTCAAGGTCTGGAGAGCTCCCGCCTGAGTAGTGAGGAGAGTCAAGGTCTGGAGAGCTCCCGCCTGAGTAGTGAGGAGAGTCAAGGTCTGGGAGAGCTCCCACCTGAGTAGTGAGGAGAGTCAAGGTCTGGGAGAGCTCCCGCCTGAGTAGTGAGGAGAGTCAAGGTCTGGGAGAGCTCCCGCCTGAGTAGTGAGGAGAGTCAAGGTCTGGGAGAGCTCCCGCCTGAGTAGTGAGGAGAGTCAAGGTCTGGGAGAGCTCCCGCCTGAGTAGTGAGGAGAGTCAAGGTCTGGGAGAGCTCCCGCCTGAGTAGTGAGGAGAGTCAAGGTCTGGGAAAGCTCCCACCTGAGTAGTGAGGAGAGTCAAGGTCTGGGAGAGCTCCCGCCTGAGTAGTGAGGAGAGTCAAGGTCTGGGAGAGCTCCCACCTGAGTAGTGAGGAGAGTCAAGGTCTGGGAGAGCTCCCGCCTGAGTAGTGAGGAGAGTCAAGGTCTGGGAGAGCTCCCACCTGAGTAGTGAGGAGAGTCAAGGTCTGGGAGAGCTCCCACCTGAGTAGTGAGGAGAGTCAAGGTCTGGGAGAGCTCCCGCCTGAGTAGTGAGGAGAGTCAAGGTCTGGGAGAGCTCCCGCCTGAGTAGTGAGGAGAGTCAAGGTCTGGGAGAGCTCCCACCTGAGTAGTGAGGAGAGTCAAGGTCTGGGAGAGCTCCCACCTGAGTAGTGAGGAGAGTCAAGGTCTGGGAGAGCTCCCACCTGAGTAGTGAGGAGAGTCAAAGTCTGGGAGAGCTCCCGCCTGAGTAGTGAGGAGAGTCAAGGTCTGGGAGAGCTCCCACCTGAGTAGTGAGGAGAGTCAAGGTCTGGGAGAGCTCCCACCTGAGTAGTGAGGAGAGTCAAGGTCTGGGAGAGCTCCCACCTGAGTAGTGAGGAGAGTCAAGGTCTGGGAGAGCTCCCACCTGAGTAGTGAGGAGAGTCAAGGTCTGGGAGAGCTCCCGCCTGAGTAGTGAGGAGAGTCAAGGTCTGGGAGAGCTCCCACCTGAGTAGTGAGGAGAGTCAAGGTCTTGGAGAGCTCCCGCCTGAGTAGTGAGGAGAGTCAAGGTCTGGGAGAGCTCCCACCTGAGTAGTGAGGAGAGTCAAGGTCTGGGAGAGCTCCCGCCTGAGTAGTGAGGAGAGTCAAGGTCTGGGAGAGCTCCCGCCTGAGTAGTGAGGAGAGTCAAGGTCTGGGGGAGCTCCCGCCTGAGTAGTGAGGAGAGTCAAGGTCTGGGAGTGCTCCCGCCTGAGTAGTGAGGAGAGTCAAGGTCTGGGAGAGCTCCCGCCTGAGTAGTGAGGAGAGTCAAGGTCTGGGAGAGCTCCCGCCTGAGTAGTGAGGAGAGTCAAGGTCTGGGAGAGCTCCCGCCTGAGTAGTGAGGAGAGTGAAGTAGACAGCAACAAATACTTCCTGGATTAAGGTGAATAAGAGGTCAGGGAACACCTCTTTCAGTAGTATGGAGGTTGAAACTACTCTGTGCTACAGTAGCTACACGCTGCCTCAAGGAACACTTCCTCTGACCCAGATTTTGTTACCAGGTCACACTGACCTGCGTTACTAGGTCACATTGACCTATATTGTTACTGTTACAATGACCTATATTGTTACTAAGTCACACTGACCCATATTGTTACCAGGTGACATTGACACAGTGATACCAGGTCACACTAACCTATGCTGTGTTATCAGGTCACAGTAACAGCGCTGGTCTTACCACCATAGTGGTAAATAATCTTCTTTGTTGCTTCTTGTGTCTATTTCTCACTTCCTCCTTTATTGTGACACTCCCTCCTCCCACTTCTCCCTCTCACTTTTTTGTTTTCATTTACACAAGGGATTTACAGGGTTAGGTCAAGGGTTCCTAACTTTATTTACAAGAACCATTATCTACTTCAGCTCATTTCAAAGCCTCTTTGTTGTTATGATTCCTAGTGATTTCTTTTGGCCAAATATATGTAATCAGTGTCATATATTCCCCTCTCTCTCCCCCTCTCTCTCCCTCTCTCTCTCTCTCTCTCTCTCTCCTTCTCTCTTTTCTCTCTCCCCCTCTCTCTCCTCTCCTCTTCTCTCTCTCTCTCTCTTCTTTTTTTTTCACTTTCATTGTCTCTTCTGTCTGTCTGTCTTGTCTCTTCTCTTCTGTTCTCTCTCGTCTCCTCCTTCTCGTCTCTTCTCTCTCTCTCTCTCTCCTCATCTCTCCTCTCCCCTCTCTCCTCTCTCCTCTCTCCTCTCTCTCTCTCTCTCTCTCTCTCTTTCTTTCCCCCTTAACAGTCCTCTTCCCCATCAATCTGGCTGCATTCCTCACTCCATTACCCGATCATCTCCCTCCTCCCGTCCTTCTCTCACTCGGCCAGGGTTTCACTCATCCACCTCGGTGTTCACACAACGTCTGAAATCTTAGAGAAACTTTTCCAAGGAGATTCCAAACTTCTGCATCTGCCCCGTTCTTCCTCCTCCTTCCCGCATCATTCTTCCCACTCTCCTCCTAGTCCCTTCCCTCAAATCCCATTATTTGTTCTTCTTCCCTCCCCAAATACACTTCAGGTCTTGGAAACGGGTGCCGCGTAGCTCGCTGGAGAGAGCAAGATAAGATAAGATTTCGTTAGGATTTTAAGCCCCGGAGAAAGTCAGTGCGTCATCGAGGACTGTCTGTCTTATTTCCATTGTGGTCCTCCAGCTTGTCCCCCAGGATACCACCCACACTAATCGACTAACACCCAGGTACCTATTTGCTGCTTGGTGAACAGGACAACAGGTGAAAGGAAACGCGTCGAAATGTTTCCACCCCGCCGGGAATCGAACCCGGGCCCTCAGTGTGTGAAGCGAGAGCTTTGCCAACCAGGCCACTAAGATTCCTTACACTCCCGCTACCCCTAGCCACCTAGTAGTAAAAACAGGTACTCCTGTATATGTTTCTTTATATCTAAACCGGCAAAAATACATTGAGGTGTTCAACAGATACTACTCAGTATGTAAGATAGGAGAATAATTTGCAATATTTGCATGATAAACAGTGCAAGTTACGGAATGGAAATCCTTTAAAAAAAAAATATTTTTTATTTTTAAATATTATTGACAAATTTACAAAGACGAGAAAGTATAGAACCCACAGTTTATTGATACAGTTTTGAAGGTAAATGAAAGATTAAATGGTATTCTAACGAAAGTTTTGAACTAAACTCACTGCCGTAAGAAAAATATTACTCTACAAAAATTTACCTAAAAAAAAAAAAAAAATCCTGTTAGGCTAGAACTGTAAATAATATTAATAGAATTTGATACTGTAATGAGAGGTGTTTTTTAAATATTATCTTGTTAAGCAACAATGATAAAAGAAGGTAACACATCATTGTTAGTAAACACAGTATTACTACAACACAGCAACGTATTTTCATCATAAATTACCCAAATATATCGATTTTTTTTTTACCGGTTGAGGAGGATGACTTTCAATTTCTCCATTATGGTACACAAATAACCCGCACATAAAAGACAGAAGCTTACGACGACGTTTCGGTCCGACTTGGACCATTGACAAAGTCACACCAGTGTGACTTTGTCAATGGTCCAAGTCGGACCGAAACGTCATCGTAAGCTTCTGTCTTTTATGTGCGGGTTATTTGTGTATCGTTCCAGTCACGGTATTGTGCCTTTTTGTTATTTATCTCCATTATGGATTGACATAATAAGAAGGTTGAATAGCACTGAAAGACGTAGTTTCAAAATGTGTTCGCAAAAGTAGATATATTTTTAAAAAAGGCGTTTAATACGAAACTGATGAAGAAGTAAAGAAACTACTGAATGCTGACCAAATATATGGGACTAGATACAATAGCATCAAGGATTTTTAATGAAAGAACATAAGATAAAGCATTAGACACACATGCAGTATCTGAGTATCTTGTATACGTTTCGCCGTCTAGTGGCTTTATCAAGACATTACATGGACACAATGTGAAGACTGTTTAAATATATACAGAAGACAGTGGGAAAACGAGGTAATCTGTCCCTCAGCCTAGGAGCAGGTTACCTGGAGGTTATTCCGGGGATCAACGCCCCCGCGGCCCGGTCCACGACCAGGCCGATGAGCACCTTAGCCTATAAGACTACGGCTGAGGGATTGATTACCTCGTCTTCTAGATTACTTCAGGCTTCAGATTATGTCCATGTATTGATGAAGTAACTAGATGGAGAAACGTCTACAAGATACCCAGATGTTTCACATGTCTAATTCTTCATCTTGTCGGTGTTGTATACTATTGACAGACAATGTGTTAAGCACTTTGAATATTTTTGAGGATTTCGCTACTGGAAGGAAAATTGGTAGACAAATGGAAAATGACAGTCAGTCAGTGTGCCTATATCGTAATAAGTGCCTGGTAAAATTCTTTAAATTCATAAGAACACAAGAAAGAAGGAACACTACAACAGGCCTACTGACCCATGCGAAGCAGGTCCATGTTCCCCCCCTGATTAGCCCAAAGACCTATCTAATCAGGTCACTTCCACTTAAGGAAGGGGCAAGGCATCAGATCTAGTAGCACAAGCTAGTCAGGTCCAACTCACACCCACCCACACCCACTCAGGTATTTATCTAACCTATTTTTAAAACTACACAACGTTTTATCCTCTGTTTCCTTCATTTTTGTTGTAGAAAAAAAATTGAGAAAAGCCCTTAGAGGAAAGAAAAGGGAACGTTGTTCAAGTTTGGTACTTCAAGTTGAACGTGTTCAAGTTTGGTACTAATTCCACTAGGATTTTCCAAGTGTATATTATCATGTATCTCTCTCGCCTACGCTCCCGTACTTTAGGTGCCTTATCGTACTTACGTGTGCCGTGAAAGTTCTTTGTACACTCTCCAGGTCAGCAATTTTACCTGCCTTGAAAGAGTATTATGTACACATATTCTAGCCCTAGACAAGCGATTTAAGGGAAATAAACATGGTTTGGGGGTCCCTAGTTTTAAAGGGTTCTCATTATCCATCCTAACATTTTTCCTAGCAATGTGGTAGAAACATTTTTTGTGGTCTTTAAAGGGCGAGATCCTTGACATCAAATTTCCCCCCAGTCCTTCACATTACTTTTTCGCTCTATTGAATATTAGAATTTGTTGTATACCCTATACATTTTTAAAATTTTCCTCAATTTTCCATATTTGATATTTTGAAATTTCTCTTCAATGAACTTCATTTTGTTAGGTAAGACACATATGCAATAGTTAGGATCTTTATTGTGAAACTTTTCGCCTAAAAAGTAGCTTCTTCAGTCAAGTACAGAAAAGTTGATAAACAGAAGATACTTGAAGACGATTAATCATCCTCACCCTTTAATTTTTGAGGTGGCAGTCCCTCATCTGGAAAGAGCATTGTTCCAAGTTTTAAAAAAAATTGGAGATGACGGGATGGATTTTTTTTATAGCGCCAAAAAGGGTGAACGTAGGCCACTAGGGGGGTAAAACTCAGATGTTGAAAGGCAGGCCCTCTCAAATCCAGCCTCCCACTGGTGGAATTTCGAAGTTGATTGCAGGTCTGTACCAAAAAACCCTTGTTTGCAGTGTCTGACAATTGAACTTTAAAAAGTTTAAAAAAACCGACAGGTTGTTAGGTAAACACATATGCAACGTTATTTTCTTTATTGGAAACGTTTCGCCTACACAGTAGTTCTTATCAAAACAGAAAAGTTGATAGAAGCAAAGATACTTAAGACGAGAATCATCCACACCCTTAATTTTGAGGGGGTCATCCCTCAGTCGGGAAAGAGCTTTGTTCCATATATTAACAATATGGAGAATGACAGATGGAGCTTTTTTTATAGCCCAAGAGTGAGACGTACCACTGGGAGAGGTAAAACCAATGTTGAAAGGGCAGGTCCCCCCAAATCCCCTCTCCACTGGTAAAATTGTCGATTTTGATTGAGGTCGTACCAAAACCCCTTGTTGCAGTGTCTGACAGTTTGAACATTAAAAGGGATAAAAACCGACAGTTGTTGGGAAAACACATTGCAACAGTTAGTATCTTTATTGTGAAACGTTTCCCTAACAGTAGGCTTCTTCAGTCAATACAGAAAAGTTGATAGAACAGAAGAATTAAAGACGAGTAACATCCACACCCTTAAATTTTTGAGTGGTCAGTCCCCTCAGTCTGAGAAGAGAAATTGTTCCTGTATTAAACAATATGGAGAAGTGACAGGATGATTTTTTTTATAGCGCCAAGAGGTAGCGACCCAAATGGAAGGTAAGAACCAGATTTTGAAAAGGGCAGGTCCCCCTCAAACCCACCTCTCTCACGGGTGGAAGTTTTCGAAGTTGTTGCGGCGTACCAAGATCCCCTTGTGTTGCAGTGTCTGACAGACTGATTACATCGTTTTCAAGTATCTTCTGCTTCTATCAACTTTTCTTACTTGACTGAAAAGCCTACTGTGGGGCGAAACTTTCACAAAAAGATCCCTAACTGTTGCATATGTTCTTACCAAAAACCTGCGGTTTTTTTATACCTTTTTAAAAATGTTCAATCTGTCAGACACTGCAACAAAAGGGGAATCTTGGTACGACCTGCAACAACTTCGACAATTCCACCAGGAAGAGGCGGTTTGAGGGGGACCTCCTTCTCACATCTGATTCTTACCTCCCTATGGCCACGTCTCACCTCGGGGGCCTAAAAAAAAAAAAAGCCCACCTTCACTTCCCATATTTTTTAATATTTGGAACAAGCTTTTCTCCCCTGACGAGGGCTGACCACCCAAAATTTTTAAAGGTGATGGACTGATTACATTCTTCAAGTACTTCGCTCTATCAACTTTTCGTACTTACGAAGAAAACTTGTGGGCGAAACGTTTCACAATAAAGATACCAACTTTTTTCATATTTCTTACCAACAACCTTCGGTTTTTTAATCCCATTTTAATTTTCGAACTTCTTTGTTTTGAGTGACCATTTGAAATTGGTGTGGGTCCGCTTGGAGTCATGTTTTCTCTTGTGAGTCACTGTCATAAAAACCCAGGGCTCTGCAAAGGAAGCACGGGCTAGGCTTCATCTTGATGTCAGATGTGAGATAGGAATAAAAGGGGGAGCGAGAACGAGCCTTGGGAATGAACTTTTCACTGAGCTGCCTCAGACTTTACTCTCTTTAATATTACTTTTTTTGCGTTCTTTTGCGAGGAAGTTAAAGATCCACCTACCGACTTTTCCTGTTGTTCCTTTATCGGGCATTTTGGCCTGTTACAACCATGGTCACCTTGTCGAAAGCTTTTGCAAAGTCTGTGTAACACATCTCATTTTGTTTTCCCCCCTCTACAGACTAGGACCTTGTCATAGTACCAGTAGCTGGGACAGGCGGAGCGACCAGCTGAAATCCGTGTTGCCCGGGTTTTGAAAACTGATGGGTATCTAGGCGGTTGGCGATTTTGCTTCTTAAAACTCTTTAAAAATTTTTTAGTTGGGGTGTTAGTGCTACCCTGTATTCTTTGTAAATTTCTTTACGCCACATTGTAGAGTGGGGGATTCTGTGACCCCTGTGTCCTGCTTCCCCCCATAGAATTGAAGGCTTTTATAGGGCTTCTTCAGTTCTTGATGAACACGGGGTTCTACGAGTCTGGGCCTGGGGAGAGTGCATGGGGATGTCATTTTTGCCTTTCAAAGTCTTGTGGTAATTTGGTAATATCGAGATTTTTTAGGTGACCAAGTTTTGGGGCTCTTCAAAAAATTCATTTTTAATTGTCGACCCCTTAAACCCGGGCAGTGGTCGAGGAACTTGTCTATGGGACTTCAGTTTTTCCTCATTTTCTTGGTGTCATCTGTGTATGTCTCATCTCGCCTAAGTAGGGCCCCCCCAGGGATGTTGTTTTTTTCCCTTAGATTTGGCAAAAGAAAGAATATTTTTTTTTTCAATTTACTTTTTGGGTTTTTAGTTTTTTTTCCGCGATTTTATCTCTTGTAAAATTCCTTCAGCCAAATTCGATATTTGCAATTTCATTAACCTGCCTCCCTTCATATTTCAATATATTTATCCCTCTCGCGGGTCTGTGATTCTTCACTTTCGTCTGTATGGGGCGCTCTTTCAGTTTGCACTTCTCTTTCTTTTTTCTTAAAGGAAAAGTCCTTTACAGACTCAAAAACCACAGTTCTTGAGATCAGTTTAGGATATCTTCCCCCTTTTTCATTTTGGACATGTTGACTTTTTCCCCCTTGTAGTTTTTGTTATTGAAATTAATTTTTTAAGACACCCCTGATTTATCATATATTGCTGTCAGGGGCCCTGGCATACATGTCTTTCCTCTATTATCTTGTGATTATGATTGTCTTTTTATACGGTTTAATTACATCAGATCGTCACTGTAGTGAAATGGGGTCCAGCAATTTTTCCAGTCTTGTAGGGCCTAATATTTTTCTGTTTTTTAAAGGGGAATTTGGTGCAGAGTTTAAAAGCCATCTGTGTGTGAATTTTCATCTGAGCTGCCTCCTGGGTTGATCTCTCTAAAAGACTGTTTGCTACACCCCTCCATTTTTGGTTCCCCAGTTGAAATCTCCCGTAACAAGAGTTTTGGGGGGGGGGAGTTGGGGATTTTCCCGACAGTGGTCAATTTTCAAAAACTGCTCCTGGAATTGCTGGGAAGTTCGTCTGGAGGCTTGTATACCCTACAAAAACAAGGTTTTTGGGTTTTTATACTTTACCGCCAAAAAATTACTACATCATTTGAGGGGTTTATAGTTCTGGCAAATGAGCGACTGTGTGACATTCAGGGCCCAAACCCCCCTCTTGTTGCATGTTTAGTCTGTCGCATCTGTGATACATATTTCGTTGTCAAAAATGATCCTTTGTGTAAGCTCTCTGAATGCTGAAACATTGCATTTTTACCCCTGTGAGCATCCTTTGTGTAAAGGATTTTTTTTTGTTGATTTATCGAAGAAGGGCTGTCACTTTAGTCATTCCGTGTTTTAAAATCTCAGTGAATTAAAAATGAAGCATCACTGAGCAAAAGAAAGCCCAATTATACCAACACAAAGTGTCGTAATTTCATGTGTCGGGCAAATAGGGCATAGTCCTTTTTTGCCTTATTTTCTGAATTACTCATTGGGTAATAAAGTGTGTCTTTAAGGTTTTTTGAATGATGTAAAAAAGACAGAATAACAGTAAATATTTTAAAAAGTCACATTATGTAGGGGTATTCTAAAAAGAAAGTGGAAAAGTATTATTATTCTTATAAATGAAATTTATTAAATACAATTTTTTATTGCTCCATTCTTCATGGTGATACATAAAACATAAGAAAAAAAACACTGCAACAGGCCACTGACCCAAACGAAGCAGGTCCCCATGCCCCCCCCCCCCCGGATTAGACCAAGCCCTCCCCCCCAAACGCCCAATACCCCCCTAGTCGATCATCTCCACCAAAAGGAGCATGCCCAACCCACAGCACAAACTATCAGGTCCAACTCACACCCCCCAACCCCCTAGTATTTTTCTAACCTATTTTTTAAAAATTTTCCCCAAAGTTTTGCCTCAAAACTGTACTCGGGATTTGTTCCCCATCCCCCAACCTTTTACCAAACCATGCTTTCCTATATCCATTCTGAAACTGAAATTTTTTTTAAATTAAACCATTGCTGCAGTCCTGTTCTTGGCTGGAAATTTTTCAGCACTCATTTACATCCTCTTTAATTCCTGTTTTCCCCTTATACACCTCATCTATCCCTCCCAATTCCTTTTTGTCTTTCAGAGAGGCAGATTTAGGCCTCGTCTATCCTCTGGGAAATTTCCGATCATGGGGTCATCTTTGTCAACCTCCTCTTACGTTTTCCGGCATTTATATCCATTCGTAAAACGGTGACCAAACGAGCAGCAAGTCTAAAAGAGGCATAAAAAAATAACATGGATAAAACAAATAAAAAAGGGGTTTACAAAATTTTCAAATAGAATGAGTGTTTTTTGGTCATTATTTTTGTCAAAATTTATACGTGGGGAGGGAAAAAGCCTTCAATTGAAAATTTATTGAGATTCTCTAAAAGTATGCCAATGGTCCTGCATTTTAAAAAACACCAGAAGAGGGTTTTTAGCGATGTTTTGCCAAACGTAGATGCATTCTGTGCAAGATAAACCTCCTTTTAGGGACTTGCATCATTTACTAAGGGCAGGGGATAAGTTCTGTAGATTTCAACGAGCACAGCATACATTCACGTTGCCAGCCAAGTCTGTTCATTTACTTCATCACTGTTGAGGGGCTGCTCAAAGCTCTAGCAAGTCCCTTTCCGGGAAAAATATTTGAAGTGCGTTTGTAAATGAGGGATCACATATGGGCCTGGGTATTTCAATACGACAAACTTGCCATCACCAGACCACGTCACAATAGGCACCGCTGCCCCTACTTTTGCACCACCACCACCACCCCTCCGTCAACAGTCTACTACAGAGCCAAAGTTTTACAATTGCTGCGGCTTCCATTTTTTTCCTGAGCGCCGCGAAATTTTTCCTTTGTTTTTTCAAAGAAAATAAATCTTTTTGGGTTTATACACATTATAGAATGCAAAAAGTTGGAGAATTTCCGACAATATGTAAAGAAAAGGGCACAAGTGCAACTAATTGACATTTTTTGTGGGAACGTTTTTGCTCTCCCCCGAGCTTTATCAAGCCAGATATGGCTTGATAAAGCCCTGGAGAGGAAAAGTTGCCCCAATAAATGTCACATTAGTTGCACTTGTGTCCTTTTATTTTACACATTACTAGAACTTGAAAGAATCTCAAAATCTACAAACCACATAAGTGTGATATTTGTAAAATAATCAACCTCATTCGCCATTTAGATACATCCTAAATAAACTAAAAAATAAGGTACAAATTACATTGCTCAAGGAGGCTGTGATACTTATACCATAAGTGTAACCCTAATTCCGTCTTCTGCGAGCATGACCCTATCACACGCCCAAAAAGCAAATCATTTACATACTGCCAGTAAACTCAACCCTTCTCAGGTGAGTAATTAGAGAGTGAAGAGCTTAGAACGCAGGAAACTTGTTAGACCATGAAGCAGCTTGCTCTATTCGGAAACTCTTTTCTAACAGGTTCCCCAAGTGATGACAGATCGCTAGCCTCATCAGTCATCAGACCAGTATGCAAGTTTCCTAGGGCACGTAACTTGTTCAATTCAGATTCAGGAAGGATATAGGAAAGTACTGGTTTGGTAATAGATTGGTGGATTGATGGAACAAACCTCCCGAGTACAGTTATAGAGGCCAGAACGTTGTGTAGCTTTAAAAATAGGTTGGATAAATACATGATTGGGATGTGGGTGGGTGTATATGGACCTGATAGCTTGGTACCATCTTGCCGTGTTTTCCTCCCTTAAGTCAATGGGACCTGACCTGACTAGTTGGGTGCATGGCTAATCCGGTCGGAGACTTGGACCTGCCTCGCATGGGCCATAGGCCTTCTGCAGTGTTCATTCATTCTTATGTTCTTTATTAATTAATCAGATGTTAGTCGTAGAATTCCCCTTTCGAGATGACTACAATTGTCACCGTGCTTTGCTGGGCAGATTTTCAGAAGAAATTCAGCCGTTTCCTATTCCGGAGCTGCATTATTTTGCCCTGAAAAAGAAGACCGGGAGAATCAGGTCCTCGCTCTTGGTACTGTACAAAAAATAAACGCGATTCCTAAAAGCTTAGAGATCTCCGAGTGAATACTAGCAAGGACTGCCCTCTAGCACCAGCCTTTAGTCTGGGTTTTCCGTAACAATTAAGTCTGTATATCCTTGAACCAATTAACCATTAGAATTCATTAAGAATTATTTGTGCTTCGTATTACAATGTAGGAGGCTACTAACTAGAGATATAAAATTGAATAAAGTTATAATATTGTCTAAGAGGTATATCATCATATAATTAAATTAATTAATCAATTCTAACAAATTAATAATAATCACTAATCTAGTGGTACAGTATATTGTGCTGAAAGCACATACCACATTTAGGAAGTCTTAAGTACCGTCTGGTACATTAACATTTAATACTATATCAAATAATGTGTGTAGTGTGTAAGTTTGTTCTAAGTAGTACGCTAGTCTCAGAACTCGACTAGACTTAAACAAGTGACTGACAAATCTTCAAATAAATAAACTAACTTCTTGACCAACGGCAATCAAACAGTCTCTTGAACAATAAAAGAATGCTAAGCCCAATAACAATATAATAAGCAACTGCGACACAATGAGGAACAGGAGATAATATAACGACAGTAGGGACCATCAGCAGATCCTCCACCAATCACAAAACTCCCATAATCTACTGAAATCTAAGTTCATAGCATAAGGAAATCCCCGACGTGACAGTACACAGTACCATACAAGTTAGGTCAGAACTACAGCCAGGAACCTGAGTTTGCTCAGAGTGTCTATGTCGACACACAACCTCATAACAACGTCGAAAATCACTAAGTCTATACCATGTTCTGTGAACAGAGTCGCACAGAACCTACAAACAATGAGACAGAGACGATCTCCAACAAGGCCAAATAAGGGAGATTAGGTACTGTCATGAATAACGTCCAGCCCCCACGAGAGTCTTCCACTGAATACTTCAGCGAGGTGAAGAACACCCCCCCCTCGATCACGTGATATCTCCGTGGACAGTTGCTAACCAGCAACAACGAGAAGCCGGCAGAGTAACGAGCCACAAGCGATAATTACAGTAGTTAGCAATCAAGACTTGAACTATGAGCACATGAATAATTATGTTTACAATCTCTACCTAACAAAAGTAACTAAGTCAAATAATAAAATAAAGCAATATATTTACGATTTAGCTATTATCTCAAATATAATCCATTTAAAATTATATGAAAAGGTATAATAACATTATAAATATCATATACATTGTAACCCATCAGGGGTTTGCAACAGAACACCCAGAACGCCGATCTTGTGCCTAGCACTAGACATAAACATAACCAAAGAAGTATCTGCGTTTCAGGTTACTCTTAAAGAAGAAAAGGCAGCGACTTGTGCACAATTTCAAATGTCAAGAACTACCCGAAAGATAAGAACGTGTTAAACTAGATTTCATGAAGCATTTTAAAACTGGTTAATACATTTGCCTTGTAGCTGTTTGAGAGCATTTTTTTTTAGTCGTCTTTCTTTTGTTTGACTGGTACAGTCATGGATTTTGACACTTTTTTATTTCGCAAGTTGGAAATTACTCGTCTGAGGGCATCACGAAAGACCCACTTATCCTGTTTACCTTCTGTCATAGCGTTAAGTGATCTCTCGGTCATTGTAAGGAGCGTTAGTACCCCGATGCTGGCACTCCTGGCAGTTATGTAATAAAATGTAGCCAGCGTACTGGCATTCTGTCCACTGTATCCAGCGTAGGTATTGGAGAACATAGTCCACGGGAGACACCTTGAAACCCGTCCTACAACCCTTCCAAACGGGAAATAATCTCTGGTAAGAAGGATCCCTAACAGTATTTTAGTTCCTATTACCAAAGCCTCAACAACTACCATAACTATGGTCTATTAGCACAGTCATCGAGGACCAAATAAATGACCTGAGGAGGATGGGGGAGGATAAGTAAGAGGTCCCACACCATGTCGTGTATCTTTTCATAATGTGTCTAACTTTGCCCCAAGGTAACCTATTTCCTTAAGGGTAGGAGTACGAAAACTCCTCAGAACTAACCAATTTAGGAAATACATTGTGTTGCTAGAAAGATAATTGAAATCAAACAAGAATTAAATTAACCTAGGGGAAATGCATTTGCAAGGCAACATAAATATTACCCTGCACTGTCTATTGTCATCTCGCTCTTTGCTTCGAAGTAGATTTATAGGTCACTGATAACTCAAGCCTAAGCGAGCCTCGCCTGTGGTGTCTGGTATAAAAACCTCGGCCAAAGCAGAAGTAATAAGACATACCAGTGGGGGGGGGGTTAAATAATGTGTGTCCCTGAGGCATCCTGAGGGCTTTTCGGTGCATATGTGGGGCCTGGTATCCTGGCGAGATCCGCTTTATCTTCGCTTATTTCATTCAGTGAACTAGCGAAGGAGAGAGAGAGAGAGAGAGAGAGAGAGAGAGGAATGCTGAACGCTTGTGAGGTTTTGCAGAAGTTACGATCCAAATTTTTCAAAAAGCAGAGCAAACGAGATTTTTCTTGCAGACCCTTTCAGAGAGAACCAGCACCTCCCGAGATCCGCAAACATCCCACGGGGACAGACCCTTGTGAAGGAAAATCACTGAAACATTCTCAACATGTCCGAAGAAAGAAGAAAGCTGGCCTCCTAGGGGTAAAAGGGGCACAACATGCTGAGGATTTCCTGTTTTCTGTCCCTAATTCTTCCTTGATCACTTGCCATTGACACTCATGGAGCTTCGTAATACGCTCAAGTCATATATTGTAAGTCCATCTCAAGGCCTAATATTCTATTTCCATTTTTCCCCACTCTGTCCATTTGTCCAGAGCGTCCATAGACTTGGAAAATTTAAAAAATATATTATAGTTTATCCTTCCATTTTTCCCATCTCATTTAAGTCTGTTTTCTCAACCTCTCACCTCACCCCCTTCTCTCTCACCCCCCCCCCCATCCACCTTTTCACGCCTATCCCCGTTCTTTTTGCCAATTCATGATGCTGTGAGGGGCTCACCTCTCCTCTCCTCAAATTTCGCATATCCCATGTACCCAGTTTATTTTATTCCTCTCTTTACTCTTTCTTTTTCTTTAACACTTGGCCATTTTCTTCCCATTTCCACTTCTCTGTCACCCCTATTTATCTCTTTTCACTGATCCCATCACATTTCCTCCTCTTCGTTTAATTTTGGCTCCTCTTCTTTTTTTTTCTTTTTATTCTCCTTCTCACCACCTATACTTTTACTCCTCCCATCTCACATTTATCATCATCAAGGTCACCTTCTCCTCTTTGTTTCTTCCTGCCACCTCTCTTCCCTTTTTCTGTCCTGCCCATCTCCTTCACTCATCTCGCCCCAACAAATATTTCTCGACCGTTCCCTTGCTCACCACCCTATTTCTCGCTCTCTCTTCATATCCATCCTTCTCTCTTGCTTCTCCTTCACACTGTCATCTCCCTTCCATCCACCCTGCCCCTCTCCCTTCCTCTTCCCTTATGTCTATCTTCGTCGCTCTCACCCCCTTTCTCTTCTGCCTCGTAATTCTTCCATAAATTCTCTCCATCTTTCGCAAATCCTCTCATCGACCTCAGCTTAACACCGCTGAAGGCTGCATAAACATTGACATGTGCCACCAATGAAGGATATTTAGATACAGACCCTTGTGTTTACGTCCCGTGCCGGTGGCCATGGGAAGGCAAGATGGCCGGTGCCATGGGGTTCCGGGGGGAAGGCAAGAAGATGTGCCGGTGCCATGGGTCGTGGGGAAGGCAAATGATGTGCCGGTGCCATGGGTTCATGGAAGGCAAGATGATGTGGGCCGGGCCATGGGTCGTGGGGAAGCAAGATTGCGTCCATGGGGGGGTTCGTGGGAAAGGCAAGAAGATGTGCCGGTGCCATGGTACGTAGGGAAGCCAAGATGGGGTGCCGGTGGCCATGGGGTCGTGGGAAGGCAAGATGATGTGCCGGGGCCATGGGGCGTGGGGGAAGGCAAGAAGATGTGCCGGTGCCATGGGAGTGGGGAAGGCAAGAAGATGACCGGGGCGCATGGGGCGTTGGGAAGACAAGATTTGCCGTGACCATGGGCGTGGGAAGGCGAAAGATGAGTGCCGGTGCCATGGGCGTGGGGAAGAACAAGAAGATGTACCGTGGCCTTGGGTCGTGGGGAAGGCGAGCTGCTGTCCGGTGCTATGGGCGTGGGAAGGCAAGAAGATTTGCCGGTGCCCATGGGTCCGTGGGGAAGGCAAGAAGATGTGCCCGGTGCCATGGGTGTGGGGAAGACAAGAAGAGTACCGGTGCCTGGGAGTGGGGTAAGGCGAGATGATGGCCGGTGCCATGGGGCCGTGGGGAAGGCGAGATGATGTACCGGTGCCATGGGCGTGGGGAAGGCGAGATGATGTGCCGGTGCCCATGGGGCGAGGGGAAGACAAGAAATGTGCCGGTGCCATGGGGCGTGTGGAAGGCGAGATGGATGTGCCGGTCCATGGGCGTGGGAAGTCAAGACAGATGTGCCGGTGCCATGGGCTGGGGAAGACAAGATGACTGTACCGGTGCCATGGGGCGTGGGGAAGGCGAAGATGATGTACCGTGCCATGGGGGTGGGCAGACAAATGTGCCGGTGCCATGGGGCGTGGGGAAGGCGAGATGATTCCGTGCCAGGGGCTGGGGAAGACTAGAAAATTGCCGGTGCCATGGGGCGTGGGGAAGAACAAGAGATGTACCGGTGCCATGGGGCGTGGTGAAAGGCGATAGGATTACCGGTGCCATGGGGCGTGGGGACGACTAAGATGTGCCGGTGCCATGGGTTCCGGGGGAAGACAAGATGTGCCGTAGCCATGGGGCGCGGGGGAAGGCGAGAAGATGGAAGGGATAAAAGGTAAAGTGAGGCGGAGGCATTGCATAAGATGCATTACAGGGAGAGGGAGTTCACAACTGTGGGTACTAGGTGCACTTTTTTTTTTTTTTTTTTTTTTATTCGCCGGTATTCTTCCCGGCCCGGGTCTTTTTCCAAGTAGTGTGACCCGGCCTTGGCTCCCTATCTGGGAGTATCCCGAGACTTAAGTCTCCCATGGGAGGAGGTTACAGTACCTCCTCATCTTTTGGGACCCAAGTGTCCCCAGGCCCAGCCACATTCCCCGCACTCCGGGGCTCGTAGGGAGAACTAGGCCTCTGGTGCACTTAAATAACAACTATCAAACACAGTAACATATGTGAAATTACTTAAACCAAAAAAAGTTTAGTTTATTTACATTGTGATGGAGAAAGATTGATGTAAATACTTTTACTAAATTATTGCCGTTTAGTATATTTTGATACTGAGTGTAGTTGTCAGTATCGTCTTCAGAAAGAAGGTGCACATTCCATATACTATATGTACATATTTTAAATGTCAATGTTTGTTATCCTTATAGTAAAACGAGAAAAATCATGGCTATAAAGTTATTTTTTTTTAGATTTAAATTGCACTAATTGCTAGAATATTGTGCCTACTAAACTAGCGTTGGTTCTTGCACTGTCAAGGTTGAATATTGGCTCCTGTTAACACCAATATTTAATCCGGACATTGCAGCAATCAAAAGGCCATATTTAATCTACACATTAGTTTAGGAATACCTGCTAAATGTCTGAGGCCAAAATTACAGTTGCAGGGATATTCCGTGTTTTCTGACACGGTGTCCCCGTTTAGGGGGTTCAATTTGTTCCTTCGTGGTACATTCTGTGGCTGTGTACTGCTGGTGGGATAGAGTCCTAACTTCACACGTGTTCATGTTGGATGTTTGGCGACTGGTGTTTTTCGTTGTTTGAAAAAAACTGTGCTTTGTTGTCGCACTTTGTTAATTTAGTTAATTTGAGAGACTCGCTTTTGGTAGTTTTTCTTCTCTGTGATGAATCCCTGTCACAACACAAAGCTCACACACACCCAGTGGGCGTACCCAGTAGGGCACGTGACCTGGCCGCCACTTTGACCTGGCCGCCACTTGACCCCTTGGCCTGCACTGATCCGTTTCTATTAGCCTGACAAGCCATTGTCAAATAACCTCTAGCTTGTAACCACTTATAGAAGGGAAGGTGGCAATTGCAATTTTCATGTCGTGCTGTAATTTGTTACTTAGAGGAGTAACGAGTTTTGATTTGTATTTTGGCCGATTATTGTGGTATAAAATAATTAAAAACGATGGTTTATCGGATGTTTTGCATTTGGTTGCGATTTTAGTGTGTTTTGCCAAAGGCGGCTATTTTGCCGTAGATACGCCCCTGACACGCCCACAAATATATATATATATATATATATATATATAATATATATTATATATATATATCTATATATATAAGATAATATATAATAATTTCAACACACTGGCCGTACCCACCGAGGCGGGTGGCCCAAAAGAAAAAACGAAAGTTTCCCCTTTTAAAATTTAGTAATAATACAGGAGAAGGGGTTATAGCCCTTGCTCCCGGCTTTTAGTACTCAAACAACACGTTGGGCTTACGGAGGAAGAATTCTGTTCCATTCCCATGGGGGCGGTGGTGGTGAGGCGGCGGCGGTGGGGGTGGGGGGGCGGCGGGGCGGTGGTGGTGGCGGGGGGTTTGGTGGCGGTTGGGGCCGGCGGCGGTGGGACGGTGGTGGCGGCGGCGGTGTCGGCGGTGGTGGCGGTGGCGGGGGGTGGGGGGGGTTGGTGGCGGGGGGTGGTGACTTACCACTCTGATTTACCATCAAATCAATTTTTTTAAATCCATTAATAATTATATTTACCCCTTGTTTTTCTGGGGGCTGATCGCCTTGGACCGCTTAGTTTTTTTGGGGGATTTTTTTCAAAGCCCCTAATCCTACTTTTTTTATTTTATCCATAATTTATTTTCGCTTCTCATTTAAGAGCAAAACAAAAACCCCAGGCCTAATGAGCCCCCATTTGTCGTATTAGCAAATTATTTTTGAAATTTCCAACCAAAATCCGCTTCAAGGGATTTTACCCTAAGAACCCCCCTTCCAATTAATCTCATTTTAAAAATATAATTTAAATACACAATAGGACTAACCCTAAGAAAAAACAAATGTAACTGGGTGGCCCTTTTTGGGGCCCAAGTCCCTGTTCTTTTCTATTTCCCCCGTCACTCAGGGACCTTCACATTCGCATAATTAGGTACTAGTTCTCATGTTCTTTTTAGTCTAGGACTTGTTCATTGTATATTGTAATCTTAGGTGTTTGTGCAAGTATATTTGTACAGTCTAGGTTTTTGTACAATCTTTTACTTTCAATCGGGGATTTACCTGGAGGTTACCTGGAGGTTATTCCGGGGGATAACCCCCCCCGCGGCCGGTCCATGCCCGGGCCCTCCGATGGATCAGGGCCTGAAAAAATAGGTGTTTGCTGGCCGCACGCGCCCAACGTACGACCACCCCCGGCTGATCCGGCACTGACTTGGGGTATCTGTCCAGCTCTCATTTAAAGGCACCCGGGGTTTATTGGCATTTCCCTAATGCTTGGGGGGGGTGTTGAACGTTTTGGGCCCCGGCCCTTATGGTGTTTTTCTTAGTGCCCCAATGGCCCCCCCTACTTTTTATGGGGGCTTTTGTGCCCTCCCCAGTCTTTTACTTTCGTGGGGATGATTTCTGTGTGCAGATTGGGCCATTCCTTTCCAAAGTTTTTTCCGTGTAGATTATGATATACTTCCCCCCTGCTTTTCCAACGAGTAAAGCAAGTGTTCCCCAAGCATTCCCAGTAGAAGGTGCTTGACAAACAATACGTGCAGAAAAGGATCTCTGTACACTCTCTGATCTGCATTTCACCTGCTTTGATGAGATTTTAATGAAGCAGACCCAGCCTAGAGAAACAAGTGATTTGAAAGGTCTCAGGGGCTTGGCATCTCTCGTTTAAAATTTCTCATTTCCCCCATCTTTTCTTTCCCCGTGCGATCGTGGCACTTTTTGTGATCCTTAAAAGTGAGATCCTCAGCATTACACCCAGGCCCCTTTACATTATTTTTGCTCTTTTTAGGGGCCGGAGTCAGTAGTTTCTGTTTAGTTTTACCCCTCCATTTTTCCAAAAGGGGTAGTTGGAATTTGCCCCTATTGAACATCAATTGTTTACCTTTTGCCATGGAAAATTTTGTTTTATTTCTTGGGGGTTAACCGCGCCCTCGCAGATGACAGCCTTGCAGATCAGTATCATCCCAAAGGATGAACGGTGTGTGGGTATATCTCTGTTTATGTTGTTATGGGGAAAAGGGAATAAGGGGGGGCGAGTACTGTCCCTTGTGGAACAGAGCTCTTCACTAGGGCAACCCCGATTTAACCTGTTGACCACTACTCTTTGTGTTCGTTTTTTAGGATTTGAAGATCCATCTCCCCACTTTCCCTTTATTCCCTTTAGCCGTATTTTATGGGTTATTCCCTGATCCATTTGCAAATGTTTTTGCAAAGTCTGTTTTTTTTAATCGCTTTGATTTTTTTCCCAGTGCATCCAAGGCCATGTCATAGTGATCCATAGTTGTGAGGGGCAGGAGCGACCTGCCCCTTAACCCCTTTTTCCCTGGATTGTGCGATTTTGGGGGAAACCAGGTGATTTGCAATCCCACTTCTTAGCATTTTCAAGGGTTTTTATGTGTGGGGGGTCAAGCTATGGTTATGTTTTTAGAAATTTCTTTGCGCCACCTTTTTGGAGTGGGGTTACCGTTGTTTTAAGTGATGTGGAATTTTTTACCATTCCAACTCCTCCTCCATAGTGTACTTAGGGCACGCGAGGGGGTTTCTTGGTTTTAATGAAAACAGAGTTCCCGGTCTGGGCCGGGGCTGAGTGCATAGGGATGTTGCAATGGCTTTTTCGAAAACTTGGAGTTAGGGTAATGTTAAAACTGGCATACTTTTTTGGAGTTTTTAGGTCATTCATGAAAAAAATTATTTGGGGCTTCGATCCTCAGCCCATTAGTGGTTCACTAAACACGAGTCGTATGGGATTTTAATATTTCACTATTTCCTTTTTGTATTGTGTAAGTCCCATCCTGTCTGAGTAAAGGGGCCCCATAAATGTGGGATTTGCCTTGTTTTTGGCATTGAAAAGAAATATTTTTGAATTTTTTTCAATTTACTAATAGCTTTAAGCTCCTCCCGCCTTTCCGGGTTTCCCGTAAGAGTCATTTTAGTTAATTCGAAGTTTCCACTTCCCTGGTCTGCGCCTCCCTTTCGTTATAGATTCTAGCACTCCCGAGGAGCTCAGTGACCTTCTCGTCTTCTGTAGAGGGAGCGTCTTTTTCTCTCCAGTTTACTCCTGTTTCTTTTTCTTAGGGGAATTGCCTAGAAATGCTTCGGTACCAGGGAAATTATCCTTTCAAGGCACTGGTTTGGATCCTGTCATTTTAAAACATCTTCCCCAAAATTTTTCGTTTAGGGCATGGTTTACCTGGGCCCCGTTGTGTTTTGTTGTTTTAGATTGTTTTTGTGAAGAACCTTTCCCGGGGACTGCTTCTGCTGTTTAGGAGCCCATGCATTACGTTGGGTTCGTTAGATTGTGACGGAAAATTTGTTGTTTTTGATATTCTTTGTTCTTATGGGCCTCTTATTTGTGAAGATAAGGTCAAGTGTGTTTCTAGTTTGTTGGTCCCCAAACTGCTGGGTTAAGGGTGTTTTTCGCAGGATTGTAGTCAGTGTGTGTAACTTTCATCTGTCTACCTCCCGGGGGTTTTTCACTTAAAAATTATTTGCTACATTCTTCCATTTTGTATGCCTTGGTTGAAATCCCAAGAGTGTGTTTGCCAGCCTTTGTCTAGGGTTTGGCGCTTTTTTAAATTCTTTGTAAAATGTAACTTTTACTTGTAGTCCTTTTAAATGTAACTTTTACAATGTACGTGCTTGAAAATGTATCTGTAAATGTACGGTTGTAAAAAATTATACTTGTACAATCTAGGTTCGTACATCTTGTACAATAGGGGTTACGTTTACATGTACAGTCTTGGTGCTTGCAAATTTTTAGTTTTACAGACTATATTGTACAACAAGGTCCTTGACAATCAGGCCTTTGAAAACGCGGGGGTTTTTTGTGTTTTCCGCCCTTTTTTTTCTCGGTCAGGTAAATTACGTCTTCGTAAATCAAATTTCTGGAGGGTCCTTATTTTTTTTGATTTATTACTGCGGACTCCCAATGATGAAGAGAAAGAGCAACCAAGAGATAAAGGGGGTTTTTTTTAAAAGAAAAAGGGAAAAGAGAGGGAGAAAAGGGGAAGGAAGAAAGCGTGCAGTAGGGAAAAAAGGTAGTGTGTGTGTGGATGGAAAGGGGGGGGGGGCGTGGCAGTGGTTGGGGGGGGGGGCCCCACGAGGATGGAGTGAGGGAGGGAGAGGTGACGGTGGAGGGAGGGAGGCGTGGGGCGGGGGGGAGGGGAGAGGGCAATGGAGGGGGGGAGAGTGGACAGTGGAGGGAGGGAGGGCGTGCAGTGGGGGGAGGGGGAGTGTGACATGGGGGGGGAGAGGGGAGCGGACAGTGGGGGGAGGGAGAGTTGGGAAATGGAGGGAGGGAGAGTGTGACAGTGGGTGGGAGGGAGGGCGTGACAGTGGGGGGGGGAGAGTGTGACAGGAAGGGAGGGGGAGCTGACAGTGGGGGGAGGGAGAGTGTACAGGGGGGGAGGGAGGGGTTTGACAGTGGAGGGGGGGGAGAGTGTGACAGTGGGGGGGAAAGGAGGGCGGGACAGTGGAGGGGGGGAGAGTGTGACAGTGAAGGGGGGGAGAGCGTGACAGTGGAGGGGGGAGAGTGTGACAGGGAGGGAGGGAGAGTGTGAATGGAGGGAGAGGGCGTGAAGTGGAGGGAGGGAGAGTGTGCGTGGGGGGGAGGGAGGGCTGACGTGGGGGGGGGGAGGGCCGTGACGTGGGGGGGAGGGAGGGCGTGCAGTGGGGGGAGGAGGGCGTGAAGTGGGGGAGGGGGGTGACAGTGGGGGGGGGAGGGAGGGGTGACAGTGGGGGGCCAGGGAGAGCGGACAGTGGGGAGGGAGGGAGAGTGTGACACTAGGGGGGGGGGGGAAAGCGTGACAGTGGGGGGCCGGGGGAGAGCGTGACGTGGGGAGGGAGGGAGAGTGTGACACTGGGGGGGAGGGAGAGCGTGACGTGGGGGGAGGAGAGCGTGACAGGGGGGGGGCCGGGGAGAGGTGACAGGGGGGGGGAGGGGAGTGTGCACTGGGGGGGAGGGAGAGCGTGCTTGGGGGGGAGGGAGAGGTGACAGGGGAAAGGGAAACAATATATTAAAAAACCAATGACCCCATGAAAAATAAAAAAAAACAAGAAAAAAGAGAATAAAAAAAATAAATTATTGCTACTAAAAAAAAAAAGGAAACGCAAAAAAAAATAGTAAAAAAACAAAACTTCTGATGTAAAGTGAAATGAAAAAAAATGTGTATTTCCTAAATGAGGAAATAATTTAATACACAAAAACCCAGACTGGAAAGGAATTTTAAAAAAATAACGGGGTTTTGATCCGACTTTACTTCTACAAGTCACAGTGTATATTTGTGTCTTGTTCCAGTCCCCCGGGTCCCCTTTTTGTTCTTAAGGAATAACTGAAATTCTCCCATGATGGTGCGAATTATGTGAAGCTGTAGTCAGTGTAATAGCCTGTCATTACGGCAATTTCTTAATGTATAGACGGTAATACCCAATCCAGGCAAAGGGACAGGGGGTTTATTAACCCCAAAAGTAAAGGGATTCACTGACAGCTAAAAAGTTTGAGCTCTGAGGTTTAGAAGCTCAGCTGCAGTAAAATAAAGTCCTTAACACATCTTCCAACAGAAATGGTTCCATTTTCCACAGATTTCGACTTACAAGTTTAAAACTAATCAGCAGTACTAGAAGGTAAATTGTATTGTTTTTTATCCGCCATCAGACCCACACTGACAGGTGATGAGATAAAAAGATTTAAAAAAACATAAACAGGAAAAAAACTATATTTACGCGACCACTCCAACACTCTCGCCTTACTCTCCCTTCTCCCACTCTACTTCAGGCCCCGTCCCTTTCTGGTGTAATACGGGTCCTTGCCTTCGATTTTCTTATGACACCTATTGGTCCGCGTGGGCCCGCAGTAGCTTTCATTCTCCTCTGTGTGGGTTATTTGTGTAGACAAGGGGTTTTTTAATGACCATAATTTTTAAAGGGTGGACCGGTAAGCCACGGAAGGCCCCGGCGATGCCCAAAAAGCCCCAAAAGGGGGGGGTCATCATCTGACAAAGACCCGCGTCAGGAAACATTTGTCCTTTTTCCGGACAAAACCTTACCAACCAACCCTGTGGTAAAGGGTAAAAATTAGCTTAAAAAAAAGGGGTAAAAATTTTATTTATCAAAAGCGGTAAAGGTTGTAACCGTTAATAAAATTATCACAATCGCTCATAAACAAAACCTTAAATCAAGCAAACATAAAACCATAATGACAACAGAGGTAAAACAATTTGTTTAAAGGAAAAACTTTTGCGGATGAAATAAACTGAACAGGAGAAAGTCAAGAGAAAAAGAATTTTAAAAGGAGAAAGAAATTTCCCCAAGATTCCCAGAGGACATTGGAAGAAGGAGGGAAAATATAGCCTTGAAGCACCCCCAGTTCCGAGAATAATAAAAATATAAGCAAGCAACCTCCCAACTACCCTTGGTAGCTGAAGTAACAGAATGAATGCCAAAATTTTTTTTACCCTAACAGATAGAAGGCGGGAAAAGGGGGGTACCAAAAAGAAGAATGGTGGGGGGAGGGGGGAAAAAAGGAGAATGCGCTAGAGATGAGAGGGAAATGGGTGGAAATTTGGGGGGTATTGAAAAAGTTAGGAGTAGAGAGAAGAAAGGGTGGAAAGGAGAGGGACTGAGGAAAAGGATTGGGAGGGAGGGTTAGAAAGGAGGGGGGAAAGAAGAAAGGAGGAAAAGAGGGTGTGAGAAAGGGGTAGGGGGGAAAGGGGTGAGGAGGAGAGAGAAGGAGGGAGAGTGGGTTTTAGAAGACCAACTAGTGCTTGTGCCTTCTTTCGCTAGAGAGGTAGTCTCAAAAAATAAAAAGCTTTCAAATGGCTGATGTGGGTAACAGCTCTTAGTTTGTCAATAAAATTAGGAATCCTTAACTTGTAAACAGTTTCGATAAAGCAAAGGGACCTTCCCTAACTTTGTAAAAACCCTTTAATAAAAAAAAAGACGGGGCGGGGCAGGCAGGCAGGCAGGCAGGCAGGCAGGAAGGCAGGCAGGCAGGCGGGCAGGCAGGCAGGCAGGGGCAGGCGGGCGGGCAGGCGGGAAAGGCAGGCGTGAGTAAGGAGAATACTTTCCCTAAAAAAATTTTTCAAAAGGAAGAGAAAAAAAAGATTAAAAGTAGTCAAATTGCAGGGGCAAACAGGGATAAAAGGAGAAAATTTCCCGTATCCCGGAAGTCACATTTCAATAGACAGTTTGGTGTTCTAAACAAGACAGTCGATTTATGCATTCAGGAAAATTAGTTCGGCATGGTGGTTCGCCGGGCGGCCCTCACAATGAGTCCACTGAAAATGGTCCGTGTAAAAACCCGGGCCGCGTGATAATTTCGGGCAAAGGTCCGTCAGGTTGGCGCCCCTTCTGCAGAACCCGGGGGGCACTCAGTATACATGCGGCTGTGTAGCAAGTCACTGTTTTGACTTTTTTGGGGTTTTCCCAGGGGCTCTACACATATTGCTATGTCGATATTCTTGTAATTTATTTGTGAACCGAAAAAAACTTACTTATACTTTATTTTTAACTGAAGTAATCTTAGGGTCACGTCACAAAAATATTTTGATACTTGACTGTCATTACCAAAATTTAATACTTTACAGCATTTGTGTCGATATACCGTGACTCTAAAACAGAGGTTATCTCATTAGAAAAACTTAAATCTTTTTAAAATTTTTATAATGATTTCATAAAATTTTTAACCCCGCGGTTAGTTGTGATCGGTGATCTGGTATTCCCACCAGGGGGGTATAAATGCAAAAACAGGATTCTTTTTTTTAAAATTGTAATTATACAGGGTTCTAGCCCCTTGCTCCCGTTTTTTAGTGGTTCTTACGCATCATGGCACAAGAGAAAGAATTATTTTCCTTTTTTCCCTAGGAAAAAGAGGAAATAAAAACGAGCAAAAATACTTAGAAAATTGGAGAAAAAACCCAATGGGGGGTGTAAAATAAATATGTGCACATGCGTGTTAGTGTAATATAAGTAACATATAAACCCTGTTTTTTTGTTTTATGAGACTAATATATATATATATAAAATAAATATATATTATATATATAATTATAAAATTTATTATTAAATTTTTATATATGCAAAAAAACCCAAAACAAAAAAAAAGAGAAATTCCAAGCGCTTTTTGTGACTACCCCATTATCAAGGAACTGTGAGTAGCACGAAAGCGCTTGGAATTTCTCTATTTTTTCGAGTGGTTGTTTTGCATATTCCGAAAAACACCCGTTTACTGTGATCTTATTGCATATTTTATAAAATAATATATATTATATATTATATTATATATATATAATATATTATATATATATATATTATAATATAATTTTATATATATATGTACAGAGAAAACCCTCATTTAGCACGAGTTTATTTTGGGACGTTTGAGTAAGCATGATTTAAGAATTGCGCCACAATTTAATTAACATGTCGTATGATGAATTTAACAAGGGTTACTTTTTCGGGGAAAGGGAAAAACAACTTCCCTTTTTTCCCCAAGTCATTCAGTAAATCAATCGACTTATGAATGACTTCTGACTTACTGGATACTTGACTGTTTTGAATGTTTGCTGCTTATGACTGACTTGACTGACTTTTGAATGTCTTGCTGACTTATGACTGCTTGATGACTTACTGAATGTCTTGAGATTTCCCGACTGACTGACTGATTTTCTAATGTTTACTGACTACTGACTGACTTGATACTTTCTGAAAGTCGATGACTTCGATGACTTGACTGACTTTCTGAATGTCTTGACTGACTTACTGACTGACTTGACTGATTTACTGAAGCTTGCGATTACGACTGACTTTATGACTTACTGAAAGTCTTGACTGACTTACTGACTGACTTGACTGACTTACGAATGTCTTACTGATTATGACGCTTGACTGATTACTGAAAGTCTTGACAGATTACTGACTGACTTGAGACTTTCTGAATGTCTTGACTGAGTTACTGAACAACTTAAAGAGGCCTGGTCACGACCGGGGCCCCGGGGGCGTTGACCCCGGAACTCTCTCCCGGAAACTCCAGGTAAACTTACTGAAAGCTTGACTCACTTTGAACGACTTGACTGACTTACTGAACGATTGATGACTTACTGAACGACTTTACTGACTTACGAATCACTTTCTGATTACTGAAACACTTGATGCTTATTTAAAGACGTGCTGACTGAATGACAAAGACCTCCAGCCAACCATCAACTTCAGTACCAGACCTCTACCATCCACCTCAGCCCCTAGGACCACAACAAACTCTACACCCTCTTCACAATCATCCCCAAAAACCAGCACCCACAATTTAAGTAAGAAAAACTATTTTTGTACATTGAGTCATAAGCAGTAATAAAAACATAAAACATCACAACAATGATCTACAATTACATTTTTCACTTTTTTTTTTTGTAAGATGTAAAACCTAAAAAAACAGTTGCTTGCTTTTTTGGGGCGTCAGGAAAAGTAACCCCATTTTTCCCCAAAGTTCTTTAGTTTATATAACACGGTTTTACCTAACACGGTGTTTTTTAGGAAGTAAAAACCGTGTTAAAAAACGGTCTACTTTGCCCCTTTTCCACTACGCCACCCATCCTACAAAGAACCAAGCACACAGCACGTAGCTGTGTGATTGCCTTGGTCCGAGGATACTCGTGGCAGTGGTATCTAAGGATCCTTCAGATACCACTGCATGCATATATATATATATATATATATATATATATATATATATATAAAATATATATATATATATATATATATGTCGTGCCAAATTTATGTAAAACTGGTCAATTCAAGAACCACTTAAAATTAAGCCCTTTTCAAAAAATTTTCTCTTATACGTTTAAAGATAGACATTTTTCATTAATGTTAATGTAAAAAAATTTAATATTGCACCAAAAGAATCTTAGAAAACTTACCTAACCTTATTATAATAAGAACAATTTATTTTAGCCTAACCCATAAATATATTTTAGATTCGTTTACAATAATTAATACTAAACAAACACAGTGGGAAAAATATTTTTTTCGTTAGGTTCAGAATGATTTTGGCGAAATTATTGCATACACAAATTTTCACTTGTCCTATATGGCAAGATGAGCGTTGCTATTTAAGCCAAGATCGCAAGTTCTGCCCATTCGGGGACGACATTTTAAAATATATATTATATATATATATATATAATATATATATATATATATATATATATTATATATATATATATATATAAAATGTAAGAGGCGACCCAAAATGCCGGGAGCAAGGGGCTGTAACCCCTTCTCCCGTATAAATTACTGAATTTAAAAAGAGAAACTTCATTTCTCTTTTTGGGCCACCCTCCTTGGTGGGATACGGTCGGTTTGTTGAAAAAAAATATTATATTATATAATATTTTATATATATAATATATATATAAAATATATATATATATATATAATTTTTATTATATATATATTATTATGCAGAACGTAGTACCTCCCTATATATATAATATGCAACATAACCACTGTGAAAATAGTAAAATTCCAAGTGGGTTTTTGTGATTTCTCACATTATCCAGGAGCCCAAAAAAAAAAGATTAAAGAGGAAGGCATATAAGGAGGAGACTACACCTCGCGGCCACCTTAACAACACCTGACTTTTTATGATGATTTGTGTAGTAGTCAAGGATCTGTGAAACACAGATTAATTGTACCCAAGTATTAAGAATTTAATTGTGTAATGTATCTTAATCTCCCCCAAATTTCATTAATTATAAATGAATTCAGTTTCATAAACTCAAAAACAATATTCATTTTATTTTCAAAACTATTTTCTATGAGACTTCATTCTTTTATATTCCTTTTGACCATGACTTAATAGGTACACTTTTCTCAGCCTTGAAAATCAATTGGATTGGTTAAAATCTCATACATGAATAAACAGAACATTAGACTTTTTGTCCTCTTCTAATGCTATAATTATTTGGCTTTAATCTTAGTTCAAGACTTTTATCAGTTTGACTTTAATAACTTTATCACATATTTTATAGGGAATATTGTAACCAACCGTCAACATTTTTGGGGGATTTTTTGTCAAAATCTTTTAACTGTCAAGATTTTTAAATACAAATTTGATATTAAAATTCCTAATTTCTGGCAATTTTAAAAAATTTATAAGTTTATTGGATTTTTTCGATCATTTTCTATTTCTTATTTTTTGGGTATTTCTTCATCAATGAACTCTGGACTACAAATATTTAATGAGAAAGCAGACAGTTTAACTTTATCTTGATGTGAAGAATAAGTGTACATAGGAACAATTATTCTTCACATCAAGATAAAAATTAAGCTGTGTATTTCTCCATCAGTGTTTTTGAGATCTTTGCGTATTTGCAGCCCTGAGTTCATAAATGAAAAAAATCTCGAAAATGTGTGCAATAGCTAATGATATAAAATACCCAAGAAAGTTTGTGCATTTAATGATTGCTTGTAACTATGCAATAAGAGAAGGTTACATTAATTAGTTTGGGTAAGGAAGAATACCTATTAATATCAATGGCTAATGAGGGACAAATTTTTGGAGGCGTGTTCACAGTAATTTCAACAGGTGTAATATGTGCTTTTTGTAAAGGCCAATTAACTTTATTTACCAACCAAGTTTGTTATACTTGAAACAGGTCAGGCGAATCCAATGCCCCTCGAAAGAAAGGTACTTCCGAGTTAGTTATTTCTTTAATACCTATTGCCTTATCAGGTGCCAAAGTTACGTAGTTTTCTCTGATGGTGCCTGTGGCATGACTGACTCGTTATTTATTGTAGTAGTCCTGTGCACCTATTCACTCCAGCTTCCAGTGGGGTCACATGTATGGTGTCCATCTGACTGTTGTATCTGTGTTGTACTGGGAAGAGTGACATGCTCATCCCATATACAGGTGTAAGCACAGGTATGAGTACTGGCGATCAGTAGTTCTACATGTGCTAGCAGGGATGGCTAGCTCCTCCACAACAGGTGTGTGTGACTGCATTCTGGTATCACCAGAATCTTTCCAGGAAGGTTGTTCTCTTTTACACTTTGTAGAGGTGGAGTTACAGGCTCGCTGAGGTAGGCTGGATGGCCTAATCCTCATCCTTAGTTATCAGGTTTACGTTGAAGGTTGTTTGGAGTACCGACTGCAGTCCTTACAGCAAACTGTAACCCCCAGCTTCTTTACAGTTAATACACTTAAATTTTTAGCTGCCAAGGTCTACTGTGCTTTTTGCGGTGTGTTTTAATATGCGTTTATTTCCTTAGAATTAAATTTCCTTTCTTGAGGATCAACCTAGGGTTTATTATAATATTGACCAATAGTTTAGCGTTATTCTTGAGTGTACAAGGACGTCTTGGCCTTAGGGTACTTTTATTTTAACAGTTTTGTTTAATAAAGGCAATATGTTAACCCCCTAGAAAATGTTTACCCCTGGAGTTCCACAAACTTCGTAGCAGACCACGTCAGTTTCAGTTGTTCTCTCCACTACAACCATAAGGCAGTCGAGTTCCGACAATTGGGTCTTCCTTTAGTGGGATGACTCTGAAGGGAGGCAATTAATCAGTGTAACAGTGCCTGATCAGAGCCATTTCATACTCCACAGAGCCAATCACGATCTTACACCTTCCTCTTCCCTATTCTTACCCTCTTCCCCCCGCCTCCTATCACACACATCAGCGGTTGTCATTGTGGTAGCAGTCGTTTGTAACGCCGAGTACCAGATGCAATTTCACCTCTGTCTCTGCCTGTCTCGGTCTATATTAATCTGTGTCTCTGCTTCAGTCTGTCATTGTCTCTGTCTCTCTCTGTTTGGCATTATATATATATATATATATATATATATATATATATATATATATATATATATATATTTATATATATATATATATATATGCAAAACAATCACTCTGAAAGAATAGAGAAATTTCCAAGCGCTTTTGTGACTACTCACATAATGTGAGTAGTCACGAAAGCGCTTGGAATTTCTCTATTCTTTCAGAGTGGTTGTTTTGCATATTCTGAAATCACCTGTTTACTGTGATCTTATTGCTATATATATATATATATATTATATATATATATATATATATATATATATATATATATTATATATATATATATATATATACATTGTATGTGTAATCGTCCTTCCTTCCCCATCTCCTCCCCTCCCCCTGTAATATATTTTGGGACTAATGGGCCCTTCGCTGGTTAGGGTAAAAACCCTTTCACATGCATATTTTTTTGTCCAAGTAACCGCTGTTATTCTAACTAGACTCTCTTCAAAGCATAGCCTTAACCATCATTATACTGTAGTATCAAAACTGTTTTCATTACTAGGTAAAGGTGTTCCATTTTCGTAAATTCCTTTCATTTGGTGGTTTTACTTGATATTTCTTATGCGCATATGTTGTGTAAATAGTGAAACTTATCTTCTGGAGTGAGTTCCGGGGGTCAACGCCCCCGCGGCCCGGTCTGTGACCAGGCCTCCTTAGGTCAGTGTCCCAGGATGCGACCCACACCAGTCGACTAACACCCAGGTACCCATTTTACTGATGGGGAAACATAGACAACAGGTGGAAAGAAACACGTCCAATGTTTCTACTCTGGCTGGGAATCGAACCCAGCCCTCGCCGTGTGAAGCGAGAGCGTTAACCACCAGGCCACCAGAGCCCCCTTGTACACAGAGGCGGGATAAGTAGCTAGAACTCTCTCGCACAGCTACTAACAGGTGAATATATGTAGACTTACACTTGGGGAAATAAATATATTTAACAACAAAAACCACTGCCTTTATATTTCATTGGTAATTATTATTCCTAGGACAGTTTATGGCCAATAAGACATCCTCAGTGGCAGATAATCAGTGTTTCTGCGATATTTATGGAACCAACATTGCTTTAAATTCAAGAATGATGCAGTGCTAAGAATGATCACTATTTAAACGCTGAGAATGTTGACAAAGACATGATAGAGCAACACATTTGCTGGGCAACTTTAATTGATAGACTTCGCATCGTTCTAACCCGAGATCTATTTTCAGAACAGTATTTCTGTCATACCAGTATGCATTGCTTGCCTCTTGTATACAGTACAAAAAATCTAGTGACTGTGAAACAGATTTCGTAACTTGAATATTACATTTAAAGCTTACACTACGAGTGTGTATGTAGGAAGTTGTCTTTAGATATTTTCCGCAACTGCTTCCATCAATTTACTGCTCCATGTTTCTGGTCGTCCGTGTGACTGCCAGCTCACGCCTGCTACGTTCTGTATATATATTTTTTCCCTAATATTTTTTGTGCTGCTTCCTCCAGGGTATATATTACATTTTATTTTTATTTTTTTTTATTTTGGTCGACTTGTGTTCGATGAATAATTGCAGAGTGCCACTGTTGCAACCTTCAGATTTCAGTGTCTCCCCTGCATATTATATGATGATTCCTCTGGAGAGGTTACTAATCTCTTCAAAACTTCATGTCAAACATACCACGGGCGGGGTTAGAACCCGCGATCAGAGAGTCAAAACCCCAGACCGTCGCGCTCTAACCGCGGGTTCTAACCCCGCCCGTGGCATGGTTTGTTTGCAGTCGTGTCATTACGATTTCGTGAGTCAAACTTCATGTCTTTCATCATTGGTGTGTATTCAGCTACTGGTGGTTGCAGGTGTCGATTCATAGCTCCTGGTTCTGCCCTTTCACAGGTCGCCACTAGGTCCACTCCATGAGCTTTATCATACCTCTTGTTAAAGCTATATATGGTACCTGCCTCCACTACCTAACTTTGCAGAATATTCCATTTCTGACAACTCTGTGAATGAAGAAATACTTTCTAACATCCCTGTGACTAATCTGAGCCTTAAACTTGCATGTTTGACCCCTTACTGCTGTGTCCATCTCTGGAACATCCTGTCTCTGTTTACCATTCGATTCCTCTCAATGTTTTATATGTCGTTATCAGTTCCCCCCTTTATTTGTCCTTAATACCCCTTTTAGGAATGCCCCCCTTTTTTCCCCGGGCTAGTCTTG
>NC_069408.1:64625360-64646853 GCF_026875155.1 Cherax quadricarinatus
AAGGCAGGGTTTGGATCCTGTCATTTAAGCATTTTCCAACATGTTTCGTTTAGGACAGGGTTTTCCCTGGTCCCAGTTGTGTTCTTGTTTGAGATTGTATTTTGTGAAGACACCTTCACAGGTACATGCATTCTGCTGTTCAGGAGCCCTATGCATGTACGTCTGGACTTCGATTAGATTGTGATCGGAATTAGTTGTTTTTGATATTCTTATGTCTCTTATCAGGTCCTCATTATTTGTGAAGATAAGGTCAAGTGTGTTTTCTAGTCTTGTTGGCTCCACTATCTGCTGGCTTAAGGTGTGTTTTTCGCAGAGACTTAGTAGCTCATGTGTGTGTAACCTTTCATCTGCTCTACCTCCGGGGATTGTTTCAGCTATAACATTATTTGCTACATTCTTCCATTTTGTATGCCTTAGGTTGAAATCACCAAGCAGTAAGATGTTTGCACAGCCTTTGTACAGTCTAGGTGTTTGTGCAGTCTTGTACAATCTACGTGCTTGTAAAATGTATACTTGTACATTGTACGTCCTTGTAAGATGTATACTTTTACAATGTACGTGCTTGTAAAATGTATACTCGTACAATGTACGTGCTTGTAAAATGTATACTTGTACAATCTAGGTGCTCGTACAGTCTTGTACAATATGGGTGTACAGTCTTGACATGTACAGTCTTGGTGCTTGCACAATTTTAGTACTTGTACAGACTATACTTGTACAATCAAGGTCCTTGTACAATCTAGGCACTTTGAAGACGCGGTGGTTTCTTGTGTTTTCCAGCCTTTGTTTTCTCGGTCAGCGTAAATTACGTCTTCTTTAAATCAAAGTCTTCTGCGAGGTCCTTATTCTTGATTTATTACTGCGAGACTCCGAATGATGAAGAGAAGTAGAGCAACCAAGAGATAAAGGGGGTTAAATAGAGAAGAAAAGGGAAAGAGAGGGAGAAATAGCGGGAAGGAAGAAGAGCGTGACAGTAGGAATAAAGGTAGTGTGTGTGTGGCTATGGAAAGGAGGGGGGGGGGCGTGGCAGTGGTTGGTAGGGAGGGCCCGACAGAGAGCATGAGAGTGAGAGGGAGGGAGAGCGTGGGCGGTGGGAGGGAGGGAGAGCGTGACGGTGGAGGGAGGGGAGAGCGTGACAATGGAGGGAGGGAGAGTGTGACAGTGGAGGGAGGGAGGGCGTGACAGTGGAGGGAGGGAGAGTGTGACAGTGGAGGGAGAGAGAGCGTGACAGTGGAGGGAGGGAGAGTGTGACAGTGGAGGGAGGGAGAGTGTGACAGTGGGGGGGGAGGGAGGGCGTGACAGTGGAGGGAGGGAGAGTGTGACAGGAAGGGAGGGAGAGCGTGACAGTGGAGGGAGGGAGAGTGTGACAGCGGAGGGAGGGAGAGTGTGACAGTGGAGGGAGGGAGAGTGTGACAGTGGGGTGGGAGGGAGGGCGTGGACAGTGGAGGGAGGGAGAGTGTGACAGTGAAGGGAGGGAGAGCGTGACAGTGGAGGGAGGGAGAGTGTGACAGCGGAGGGAGGGAGAGTGTGACAGTGGAGGGAGAGAGAGCGTGACAGTGGAGGGAGGGAGAGTGTGACAGTGGGGTGGGAGGGAGGGCGTGACAGTGGGGGGGAGAGGGCGTGACAGTGGGGGGAGGGAGGGCGTGACAGTGGGGGGAGGGAGGGCGTGACAGTGGGGAGGGGGGGGCGTGACAGTGGGGGAGGGAGGGCGTGACAGTGGGGGGCCAGGGAGAGCGTGACAGTGGGGAGGGAGGGAGAGTGTGACACTAGGGGGGAGGGAAGCGTGACAGTGGGGGGCCAGGGAGAGCGTGACAGTGGGGAGGGAGGGAGAGTGTGACACTGGGGGGGAGGGAGAGCGTGACAGTGGGGGGGAGGGAGAGCGTGACAGTGGGGGGCCAGGGAGAGCGTGACAGTGGGGAGGGAGGGGAGAGTGTGACACTGGGGGGGAGGGAGAGCGTGACAGTGGGGGGGCAGGGAGAGCGTGACAGTGGAAGGAACAATATATAATATAAAACCAACTGACACCATGAAAAATAAAAAATAACACAGAACAAAGAGAATATAACAAAAATCATAACATCTATTGCTACTAAAGAAAAAAGAAACGCAAAAAGAATAGATAAAATAACAAACTTCTGATGTAAAGTGAAATGAAAAAAAAATGAATGTACTTCCTAAATGAGGAATAATTTAATACACAAATAACCCAGACATAGGAAAGAGAAGTTTAAAATAACGGCGTTTTGATCCGACTTATACGTTCTACAAGTCACAGTGTATATTTGTGTCTTGTTCCAGTCACGGTGTTGCGCCTATTTGTTCTTAAGGAATAACTGAAATTCTACCATGATGGTAGCGAATATGTGAAGCTGTAGTCAGCTAGTAATAGCCTGTCGATTACGGTCAATTCTTAATGTATAGACGAAGTAATACCACATCCAGGCTAGCGACAGAGGGATTATTAATCCAAAGTAAAGGGATTCACTGACAGCTAAAAAATGTTTGAGCTCTGAGGTTTAGAAGCTCAGCTGGCAGTAAAATAAAGTCTCTTAACATCATCTTCCAACAGAAATGGTCTCCAGTTTCCACAGACTTCTGACTTACAAGTTTATAACTAATCAGCAGTACTAGAAGGTAAATTGTATTGTATTTATCCTGCTCATCAGACCTCACACTGACAGGCTGATGAGATAAAAAGAGTATAAAACATAAACAGGAACAATACTACTACTACTGCGACCACTCCAACACTACTACTGCCATTACTACTCCCTTCTCCCACTCTACTTCAGGCCCCGTCCCTTTCTGGTGTATATACTGGGTCCTTTGCCTTCGAGCTTCTGTATGACTACCTATTGGTCCGCGTCGGCCCGACAGTAGCTTTCATTCTCCTCTGTGTGGGTTATTTGTGTAGACAGACTGGTTATTAATGACCATAATTTTTAAAGGGGTGGACCGGTAAGCCAGCGGAAGGCCTCGGTCAGATGACCAAAAGCTCCAAAGGCGGGTCATCATCTGACTAAGACCCGCGTCAGGAAACATTTGTCCTGTTTCCTGACGAACCTTACCTAACCTAACCTGTGTGTAAAGAGGGTATAAGTTAGCTTAAAAGAAGTGAGTAAAAAGTTTATCTTATCAAAAGCGAAGTCAGTGTTAGTAACCGTATAATAAAAATATCACAATCGCTCATAAACAAAACCTTAAATCAAGCAAACATCAAACCATAATGACAACAGAGGTAAAACAACTTTGGTTTAAGGAAACCTGTTGCGGATGAAATAAACTTGAACAGGAGTAAGATCAAGAGAAAAAGAATATTAAAAGGAGAAAGAAATTCCCAAGACTTCCAGAGGTACATTGGAAGAAGGATGGAAAATATAGCCGTGAAGCACACACAGTTCCGAGAATAATAAAATATAAGCAACTGCATACCTCCCAGACTATCCATCTTGTAGCTGAAGTACACAGAATGAAATGCCAAATTTTTACCCTAACAGATAGAAGGCAGGAAAAGAAGGCTACCGAAAAGAAGAATGGTGGCGGAGGGGAGAAGGAGAATGCGCTAGAGATGAGAGGGAAATGGGTGGAAATTTAGGGGGGATATTGAGAAAAGTTAGAGATGTAGAGAGAAGAGAAGGGTGGAAAGGAGAGGGACTGAGGTAAAAGGAGTTGGGAGGAGAGGGTTAGAAAGGAGAGGGGTAAGAAGAAAGGAGGAAAAGAGGGTAGTGAGGAAAGAGGGTAAGGAGGGAAGGGTGAGGAGGAGAGAGTAAGGAGGAGAGTGAGAGTTTAGAAGACCAACTAGCTGCTTGTGCCTTCTTTCGCTAGAGAGGTAGTCTCATAACAATAAAAATGCTTTCAAATGAGCTGATGTAGGTAACAGCTCTTAGCTTGTCAATAAAATTAGGAATCCTTAACTTGTAAACAGCTTATCGATAAAGCTATAGATCCTTAACCTAACTTTGTCAAACCCTATGTAATAAAAAAAAAGACAGGGGCAGGCAGGCAGGCAGGCAGGCAGGCAGGCAGGCAGGAAGGCAGGCAGGCAGGCAGGCAGGCAGGCAGGCAGGCAGGCAGGCAGGCAGGCAGGCAGGAAGGCAGGCGTGAGTAAGGATGAATACTTTGCCTAACGAAACTTCAAAAGGAAGAGAAAAGAAGCATTATAATGTAGTCAAATATGCAGGGAACAACATGGATGAAAGAGAGATAATTTCCCTGTATCCGGAAGTCACATTACAATATGACAGTTTGGTGTTCTAAACACTGACAGTCGATGTGATGTCATTCAGGAAAATTAGTTCGGCATGGTGGTTCGCCGGGCTGGGCCCTCACAATGAGTCCACTGAAGTGGTCCAGTGTAACCGGTCCAGCGTGATAATTCGTGGCAACGGATCCGGTCAGGTGTGGCGGTCCCGTTCTGCAGAACCCTGGACGTCACTCATGTATACATGCGGCTGTGTAGCAAGTCACTGTCTGACTTTTTTGGGTTATCCCAGGTTCTCTACACATATGCTGCTATGTACGATAATTCTATGTAACTGTATTTGTGTATACCTGAATAAACTTACTTACCTACTTATATTAACTGACTGTAATCTTAGCAGACACGTCACAAAATATATTGTAGATACTTCGTACTGTCATTTACCAAATCAAATACATTTACTAGCATTTGTGTCGATATACCGATGACTCTAGAGACAGAGGTTATCATCATTACTGAAAAACTTAAAATCATTTCATAAATTTATATAATGATTTCATAACTTCTTAACCCAGCGGTTAGTTGTGATCGTGATCTGTGTAGTATCCCACCGAGGCAGGGCTACCTAAATGCAAAAACGAGGGATTCTTTCCTTTTAAAATTTAGTAACTTATACAGGGTTACTAGCCCCTTGCTCCCGTTATTTTAGTTGGTTCTTACGACACTCATGGCACACAGAGAAAGAATTCATTTTCCATTTCCCATAGGAGAAAAGAGGAAATAAAGACGAGCAAGAACTACTTAGAAAATTGGAGAAAACCCAGATGGGTGTGTAAATATAAATATGTGCACATGCGTGTGTAGTGTAAGTATAAGTAACAATATAAACCTGTTATCTTTCGTGTTTATGAGACATATATATATATATATATAATATATATATATATATTATATATATATATATATATAATATATATATATATATATATATATATGCAAAACAACCACTCAAAAAAAATAGAGAAATTCCAAGCGCTTTCGTGACTACTCACATTATCAAGGAACTGTGGAGTAGTCACGAAAGCGCTTGGAATTTCTCTATTTTTTCAGAGTGGTTGTTTTGCATATTCCGAAATCACCTGTTTACTGTGATCTTATTGCATATTATATAATATAATATATATATATATATTATAATATATATATATATATATATATATATATATATATATATATATATATATATATATATATATATGTACAGTAGACCGTCATTTAGCACGAGTTTATTGGCACGTTTTGAGTATAGCATGATTGAAGAATTGCGCCACAATTTAATGTAACATGTCGTATGATGAATTTAACAAGGTTCACTTTGCGGGAAGGTAAAAACAACTTCCCTTTTCCTCAAGTCATTCAGTAAATCAATCGACTTACTGAATGACTTGACTGACTTACTGACTGACTTGACTGATTTACTGAATGTCTTGACTGACTTACTGACTGACTTGACTGACTTACTGAATGTCTTGACTGACTTACTGACTGACTTGACTGACTTACTGAATGTCTTGACTGACTTACTGACTGACTTGACTGATTTACTGAATGTCTTGACTGACTTACTGACTGACTTGACTGACTTACTGAATGTCTTGACTGACTTACTGACTGACTTGACTGACTTACTGAATGTCTTGACTGACTTACTGACTGACTTGACTGATTTACTGAATGTCTTGACTGACTTACTGACTGACTTGACTGACTTACTGAATGTCTTGACTGACTTACTGACTGACTTGACTGACTTACTGAATGTCTTGACTGACTTACTGACTGACTTGACTGACTTACTGAATGTCTTGACAGACTTACTGACTGACTTGACTGACTTACTGAATGTCTTGACTGAGTTACTGAACAACTTAACTGAGGCCTGGTCACAGACCGGGCCACGGGGGCGTTGACCCCCGGAACTCTCTCCAGGTAAACTCCAGGTAAACTTACTGAACGACTTGACTCACTTACTGAACGACTTGACTGACTTACTGAACGACTTGACTGACTTACTGAACGACTTGACTGACTTACTGAATCACTTGACTGACTTACTGAATCACTTGACTGACTTATTGAACGACGTGACTGACTGAATGACAAAGACACTCCAGCACAACCATCAACTTCAGTACCAGAACCTCTACCATCCACCTCAGCCCAGTAGGACCACAACATAACTCTACACTCTCTTCACAATCATCCACAAACACCAGCACCCACAATTTAAGTAAGAAATACTATTATTTCTGTTACATTTGAAGTCATAAGCAGTAATAACAACATAAAACATCACAACAATGATCTACAATTACATGTTCACTTTTATTTTTGTAAGATGTGAAGACCTAAAAAACAGTTGCTTGCTTTTTTGGGGCGCTCAGGAACGTAACCCTATTTTTCCCCATAAGTTCTTCAGTTCATATAACACGGTTTTACCTAACACGGTGTTTTGAGGAACGTAACAACCGTGTTAAATAACGGTCTACTTTGCCACTTTGCCACTACGCCACCGATCCTACAAAGAACCAAGCACACAGCACGTAGCTGTGTGATTGCCTTGGTCCGAGGATACTCGTGGCAGTGGTATCTGAAGGATCCTTCAGATACCACTGCATGCATATATATATATATATATATATATAATATATATATATATATATATTATATATATATATTATATATATGTCGTGCCGAATATGTAAAACTGGTCAATTTCAAGAACTCACTTAAAATTAAGTCCTTTCTAAAATTTTCTCTTATACGTTTAAAGATAGACTTTTTTTCATTAATGTTAATGTAAAAAAATTAATATTGCACCAAAAGAATCTTAGAAAACTTACCTAACCTTATTATAATAAGAACAATTTATTTTAGCCTAACCCAACTAAATATATTTTAGATTCGTTTACAATAATTTAATACTAAACAAACACAGTGAAATATATTTTTTTCGTTAGGTTCAGAATGATTTTGGCGAAATTATTGCATACACAAATTTTCACTTGTCCTATATGGCAAGATGAGCGTTGCTATTTAAGCCAAGATCGCAAGTTCTGCCTATTCGGCACGACATTTTATATATATATTATATATATATATATATATATATATATATATATATATATATATATATATATATATATATAATATATATATGTAAGAGGCGACTAAAATGCCGGGAGCAAGGGCTAGTAACCCCTTCTCCCGATAAATTACTGAATTTAAAAAGAGAAACTTTCATTTCTCTTTTTGGGCCACCCTGCCTTGGTGGGATACGGTCGGTTTGTTGAAAAAAATATATATTATATTATATATATATCATATATATATAATAATATATAATATATATATATATATATATATTATATTATATATATATTATTATGCAGAACGGTAGTACCTCCCTATATATAATAATATGCAACATAACCACTGTGAAAATAGTAAAATTCCAAGTGTTTTCGTGATTTCTCACATTATCCAGGAGCTAAAAAAAAAAGATTAAAGAGGAAGGCATATAAGGAGGAGACTACACCTCGCGGCCACCTTAACAACACCTGACTTTTTATGATGATTTGTGTAGATAGTCAAGGATCTGTGAAACACAGATTATATTGTACCCAAGTATTAAGAATTTAACTTGTGTAATGTATCTTAATCTCCTCCCAAATTTCATTAATTATAAATGAATTCAGTTCATATAACTCAAAAACAATATTCATTTTATTTTCAAAACTATTTTCTATGAGACTTCATTCTTTTATATTCCTTTTGACCATAGACTTAATAGGTACACTTTTCTCAGCCTTTGAAAATCAATTGGATGGTTAAAATCTCATACATGAATAAACAGAACATTAGACTCTTGTCCTCTTCTAATGCTATAATTATGTTGCTTTAATCTTAGTTCAAGACTTTTATCAGTTTGACTTTAATAAACTTTATCACATATTTTATAGGGAATATTGTAGACACAACCGTCAACATTTCTGGGGGATTTTTTTGTCAAAATCTTTTTAACTGTCAAGATTTTTAAATACAACTTTGATATTAAAATTCCTAATTTCTGGCAATTTTAAAAGATTTATAAGTTTATTGGATTTTTTCGATCATTTGCTATTTCTTAATTTTTGGATATTTCTTCATCAATGAACTCTGGACTACAAATATTTAATGAGAAAGCAGACAGTTTAACTTTATCTTGATGTGAAGAATAAGTGTACATAGGAACAATTATTCTTCACATCAAGATAAAATTAAGCTGTGTATTTCTCCATCAGTGTTTTTGAGATCTTTGCGTATTTGCAGCCCTGAGTTCATAAATGAAAAAATCTCGAAAATGTGTGCAATAGCTAATGATATAAAATACCCAAGAAAGTTTGTGCATTTAATGATTGCTTGTAACTATGCAATAAGAGAAGGTTACATTAATTAGTTTGGGTAAGGAAGAATACCTATTAATATCAATGGCTAATGAGGGACAAATTTTTGGAGCGGTGTTCACAGTAATTTCAACAGGTGTAATATGTGCTTTTTGTAAAGGCCAATTAACTTTATTTACCAACCAAGTTTGTTATACTTTGAAACAGGTCAGGCGAATCCAATGCCCCTCGAAAGAAAGGTACTTCCGAGTTAGTTATTTCTTTAATACCTATTGCCTTATCAGGTGCCAAAGTTACGTAAGTTTTCTCTGATGGTGCCTGTGGCATGACTGACTCGTTATTTATTGTAGGTAGGTCCTGTGCACCTATCTCATCTCCAGCTTCCAGTGGGGTCACATGTATGGTGTCCATCTGACTGTTGTATCTGTGTGTACTGGGAAGAGTGACATGCTCATCCCCATATACAGGTGTAAGCACAGGTATGAGTACTGGCAGATCAGTAGTTCTACATGTGCTAGCAGGGATGGCTAGCTCCTCCACAACAGGTGTGTGTGACTGCATTCTGGTATCACCAGAATCTTTTCCAGGAAGGTTGTTCTCTTTTACACTTTGTAGAGGTGGAGTTACAGGTCTCGCTGAGGTAGGCTGGATGGCCTAATCCTCATCCTTAGTTATCAGGTTTACGTTGAAGGTTGTTTGAGTACCGACTGCAGTCCTTACAGCAAACTGTAACCCCCAGCTTCTTTACAGTTAATACACTTAAATTTTTAGCTGCCAAGGTCTACTGTGCTTTTTGCGGTGTGTTTTAATATGCGTTTATTTCCTTAGAATTTAAATTTCCTTTCTTGAGGATCAAACCTAGGGTTTATTATAATATTGACCAATAGTTTAGCGTTATTCTTGAGTGTACAAGGACGTCTTGGCCTTAGGGTACTTTTATTTTAACAGTTTTGTTTAATAAAGGCAATATGTTAACCCCCTAGAAAATGTTTACCCCTGGAGTTCCACAAACTTCGTAGCAGACCACGTCAGTTTCAGTTGTTCTCTCCACTACAACCATAAGGCAGTCGAGTTCCGACAATTGGGTCTTCCTTTAGTGGGATGACCTCTGAAGGGGAGGCAATTAATCAGTGTAACAGTGCCTGATCAGAGCCATTTCATACTCCACAGAGCCAATCACGATCTTACACCTTCCTCTTCCCTATTCTTACCCTCTTCCCCCCGCCTCCTATCACACACATCAGCGGTTGTCATTGTGGTAGCAGTCGTTTGTAACGCCGAGTACCAGATGCAATTTCACCTCTGTCTCTGCCTGTCTCGGTCTATATTTATCTGTGTCTCTGCTTCAGTCTGTCATTGTCTCTGTCTCTCTCTGTTTGGCATTATATATATAATATATATATATATAATATATATATATATATATATATAATATTATATATATATATATAATATATATGCAAAACAATCACTCTGAAAGAATAGAGAAATTTCCAAGCGCTTTTGTGACTACTCACATAATGTGAGTAGTCACGAAAGCGCTTGGAATTTCTCTATTCTTTCAGAGTGGTTGTTTTGCATATTCTGAAATCACCTGTTTACTGTGATCTTATTGCATATATATATATATATATATATATATATATATATATTATATATATATATATATATATATATATATATATATATATACATTGTATGTGTAATCGTCCTTCCTTCCCCATCTCCTCCCCTCCCCCTGTAATATATTTTGGACTAATGGGCCCTTCGCTGGTTAGGGTAAAACCCCTTTCACATGCATATTTTTTTGTCCCAAGTAACCGCTGTTATTCTAACTAGACTCTCTTCAAAGCATAGCCTTAACCATCATTATACTGTAGTATCAAAACTGTTTCATTACTAGGTAAAGGTGTTCCACATTTTCGTAAATTCCTTTCATTTGGTGGTTTTACTTGATATTTCTTATGCGCATATGTTGTGTAAATAGTGAAACTTATCTTCTGGAGTGAGTTCCGGGGGTCAACGCCCCCGCGGCCCGGTCTGTGACCAGGCCTCCTTAGGTCAGTGTCCCAGGATGCGACCCACACCAGTCGACTAACACCCAGGTACCCATTTTACTGATGGGGAACATAGACAACAGGTGGAAAGAAACACGTCCAATGTTTCTACTCTGGCTGGGAATCGAACCCAGGCCTCGCCGTGTGAAGCGAGAGCGTTAAACCACCAGCCACCAGAGCCCCCTTGTACACAGAGGCGGGATAAGTAGCTAGAACTCTCTCGCACAGCTACTAACAGGTGGAATATATGTAGACTTACACTTGGGGAAATAAAATATATTTAACACAAAAACCACTGCCTTTATATTTCATTGGTAATTATTATTCCTAGGACAGTTTATGGCCAATAAGACATCCTCAGTGGCAGATAATCAGTGTTTCTGCGATATTTATGGGAACCAACATTGCTTTAAATTCAAGAATGATGCAGTGCTAAGAATGATCACTATTTAAACGCTGAGAATGTTGACAAAGACATGATAGAGCAACACATTTGCTGGGCAAACTTTAATTGATAGACTTCGCATCGTTCTAACCCGAGATCTATTTTCAGAACAGTATTTCTGTCATACCAGTATGCATTGCTTGCCTCTTGTATACAGTACAAAAAATCTAGTGACTGTGAAACAGATTTCGTAACTTGAATATTACATTTAAAGCTTACACTACGAGTGTGTATGTAGGAAGTTGTCTTTAGATATTTTCCGCAACTGCTTCCATCAATTTACTGCTCCATGTTTTCTGGTCGTCCGTGTGACTGCCAGCTCACGCCTGCTACGTTCTGTATATATATTTTTTCCCTAATATTTTTTGTGCTGCTTCCTCAGGTATATATTACATTTTATTTTTATTTTTTTTTATTTTGGTCGACTTGTGTTCGATGAATAATTGCAGAGTGCCACTGTTGCAACCTTCAGATTTCAGTGTCTCCCCTGCATATTATATGATGATTCCTCTGGAGAGGTTACTAATCTCTTCAAAACTTCATGTCAAACATACCACGGCGGGGGTTAGAACCCGCGATCAGAGAGTCAAAACCCCAGACCGTCGCGCTCTAACCGCGGGTTCTAACCCGCCCGTGGCATGGTTTGTTTGCAGTCGTGTCATTACGATTTCGTGAGTCAAACTTCATGTCTTTCATCATTGGTGTGTATTCAGCTACTGGTGGTTGCAGGTGTCGATTCATAGCTCCTGGTTCTGCCCTTTCACAGGTCGCCACTAGGTCACTCCATGAGCTTTATCATACCTCTTGTTAAAGCTATATATGGTACCTGCCTCCACTACCTAACTTTGCAGAATATTCCATTTCCTGACAACTCTGTGAATGAAGAAATACTTTCTAACATCCCTGTGACTAATCTGAGCCTTAAACTTGCATGTTTGACCCCTTACTGCTGTGTCTCATCTCTGGAACATCCTGTCTCTGTCCACCATATCGATTCCTCTCAATGTTTTATATGTCGTTATCATGTCTCCCCGTTCATCTTGTCCTTAACCTACCCTTGTAGGACATGCCCCTTTGCTCCAGGACTAGTCTTGTTGCAAACGTTTGCACTTTTTATAGGTTCCTGATGTAAATGGCTAGGTGTGAGTTCCAGACTGGAGCTGCATGCTCCAATATGGCCTGACGTACAATGTTTACAGGATCCGGAACGACTTTTTACCGAGATGTCGGAATTCTTTAATTCTTTGGTTCGCTAGTCGCCCACATGCTGCAGCAGGTTATTCGGTGGTGTGCACCTCAGGAACTCTGCTCAATATTTACTCATCCCAAGACCCTTTTCCTTGAATGAGGTTTTCTAGTCTTGTCCCCCTAGACTGTACTCTGCGGTATTCATTGCCTTTCCGCAATCTTCGTGACTTTGCGCTTGGTGGGGTTGAACTCCAGCAGCCAGTTGCTGGACGAGGCCTACAGCCTCTCCAGATTTTTCTGTAGTCCTACTTTATCCTCCTCCGACCTACTTTTTTCTCATTAACTTGACACTGTCTGCATACAGGGACATTTCTGAGTCTATGCCTTCCGTCATGTCATTCTCATATACGAGAAACAGAACTGGTGCTAGGACTGACCTCTGTGGAACCCCGCTCGTCATAGGCGCCCACTCTGACACCTCATGACGCACCATGACTCGCTGTTTCCTCCGTCAGGTATTCTCTGAACCATTGCAATGCCTTTTTTGTTATACCTGCCTGGTCCTCCAGCTTTTGCACTAATCTCTTCTGTGGAACTGTATCGAAAGCCTTCTTTCAGTCCAAGTAAACGCAATATACCCACCCCTCTCTTGTTTTACTGCTGTCACCTTGTAATAGAACTCGCGTAGGTTTGTGACACAGGATTTCCCGTCTCTGAATCCGTGCTATTTGTCGTTTGTAAGCTCATTGCTTTCTAGGTGCTCCACCACTCTTCTGTCTCACTGATTTTTGCATATGTGTCAGTGACACTGGTCTGTAGTTTAATGCTTCGTGTCAGTCTCTTCTTTTAAAAATTGGCACTACATTTGCTGTCCTTCACACCTCAGGTAGTCGCCCCGTTTCCATAGAGCGCCTCTGCTTCCACTCTCAGGACCCACGGATAGATGTTATCCGCCTCATCGCCTATGAGATATCTTATTGGCTTAACAGCCTGTTCACCTCCTCGGATGTATGTATGATGTCCAGTACTTGTTGGTGTATCCAACCTCTCAGTTGTTTTGGAGTAATTTCTTGTCTCTACGGTGAATACTTCTTTGAATCTCATGTTGGGCTCCTCACATACATCAAGTTCGATTCTTATAAACTCCCCTCCTTCCTTCCTCAACTTGATTACCTGATCTTTGACTGTTGTTTTTCTTCCTGATGTGACTGTGCAACAGCTTAGGGTCAGATTTGGCTTTTGCTATGTCATTTTCGTATTGTTGTTGTTGTTGTGTGTGTGTGTGAGTGTGTGTAAATAAGTTTATTCAAGTATACACAGATTCATAGATTATCATACATAGCAGCATATGTGTAGAGAACCAAGGATAACCCAAAAAAGTCAGAGTAACGCACACGCGCGCGTGTGTCTTCGTGCGCGAGCGCGCAAGTCTGGGGGAAGGCTTATGCGGGAAAGAGCAGGTGTAGTGAGGTGAAATGATTTCAAAATAATCCACCACCATTATTCGTGGTGATGGCGAGGCGAGGCAGCCACAATACCATGTGTTTACGCAGTGTGTTTACGAGCACGGCAGCATAATACTTACCATCCTCACAATACCAACCTCAAAATACCAGCCTCACAATTCCATTCTCACACTACCTTCCCCACAGTACCATCCCCATAATACCATCACAATACCATCCCCACAACAACATCCTCACAATACCACCCTCACAGTACCATTCCCCCAGTATCATCCCCAAAATACCATCCCCACAGTAACATCCTCGCACTACCATCCTCACAATACGAGCCTCACAATACCTGCCCTGCAATATCTTCCTCACAATATTATCCTCGCAATGCCATCCTGATAAAACCAGCCTCACAATACCAGCCTCACAATAGCAGCCTCACAATGCCATCCTCACAATGCCATCCTCAAAATAGCATCCTCACAATATCCTCACAATGCCATTCTTTATATATATATAATATATATAATATATATATATATATATAATATATATATATATAATATATATATATATATATATATATATATATAAGAGAGAGTGAGTAAGTGAATGTTACCTCTGGTCACGAACGCTTCCGAACACGAACAAATCGGTTCACGTCCTTGCCAAATTTTTGCATCAGCTCACGAACACAATCGGGTGCCGAGCAAACACAGCAACGCCAATTTTCACATTCCCCTCATTTTTTTTTCTTTTGCACGCGCCAATTTTCCCCACTTCCTGTTTCTGTACACGTAACAAAAACCCCTCGCCTTGTAGTCGGTCTCGGCCGGATATGCGTTCGTTCGCTGTGAACTCGAGGATCAGCGAAAAGGGCCCAAATCGTTTACCCCCCTTCCGGGGTTTTTAAAATTTTAGAGAAAACATTGTGTAGTACATTTGCTAACGTGTTTTAACATCGTAATGTCCCACAAACAAAGTAAGTTTGTTCGGGTTTATACACAAATACGTTAGTAGTTTTATCATACATAGCAAGTCGACAAAAGTTTTTGTTTTCTCCATTTTTTTTTTTTTTTTTTCGGTGCGCGCTGGGTTTTCGTTGATTATTTGGGAAAAATAAGTTTTTAAAAAATTACAGTAATTAAAAATGGAAAAATTGGGAAATTATAAAGTGTTTTATAAGAAAAATCGTGCAAAAAACAGCTTTTGCAGGGCCAGTCCCCGGTTTAGGGCTTGTCATAGGGATTTTTGGCAAATTTTTTTTTTCTCATTTTTTTTAATGCTATCTTATTGAAACTTTGGGGAAAAAGGTTTAATTGTTTTGGAAAAGTTTGGGCCTTCTAATTTTGTGCCAAATTTAAAAAAATGAAAAGGGGGAAATTTTCGGGAAAGAAATTTAAAATTAACCGGAAAAAAGGTTAAAAATTTTTCTTTAAAAAAGCCAATTAAAGTTTTGTCTCTAAAAACTTTCACAAAACCAAAATTTGGGTTTTTAAAAGGCCCCCCCCCCCCCCCCCCCTTTAAAAAATTTTTCCCCCCCAAAAATTTTTCCAACAAAAATTTTTTTAAAACAACACTTAAAACCAAAAAAACAGTGCCCCACCACCAAAAAAACAATATTTAAAAAATTTTAAATTTTAAAAATTAATGTATTAAATACCATTAATGGGAAAAATTCTTCCTTCAAAAAAATTGGGTCGGGCAATTTTGGAACTTAGGTTCTGAAATTTTTTCCCCCCCCCCCGGGCCCCCCCCAAACCAATTTTTCCCCACCAACACACCGAAAAAACCTTCCCCCCTTTTCCCCCAATACCACCCACTCAAAAATTTTAAACACACCCCCACCCAAAATTATTTTTTATAATTTTATAAAAAATTTATATTTATTTTTATTTTATAATAGGGGGGGGGGGGGGGGGGTCCCAATGGGGCGAATTTTGGGGACGGGTGTTTCCCGCAATTCTTTCCATTTAGGACAAGGGGTTTAAGGGAAAATTTAATTTCCCGAAAAAATCCCGGGGGCCCTTAAAAAAAAAAATTTTCACGGTTTTTTATTTTAAAAATTCCCTTAAAAATTTTTAAAATTTTTTTGGGTTGGCAAAAGAAAAAGTCGTTGATGGGTTGGGTAATTTTCTGGGGTTTTCGGTGGCAAAAAAAAATTTTCCAATTTCCTTTTATGAAAAATTAACCAAAAACAAGGAAAACCCCCCCAAAAAGGTTTTTTAAAGAGGCTTTTTTTTTCTAATTGGAAGTTTTTTTGGCCCGCTTTTATATATTATTTTAATAATATATATATTATATATATTTATATATTTTATATTATATAAAATATAATAATATTTTTTCTGCCAAATAGGAAAAATTTTAGGTTTTTGGTTTAAATTAAAACGCTCTTTTTCCCGGAATAAGGCAAGGAAAAATTTGTGTATTCCAATATTTCCCAATATTTCCCCAAAAAATCATTCGGGAAATTAAAAAAAATATTTTTGATTGAGTTTGTTTATTTTTAAATTATTATAAAAAATTTTAAAAAATAAAATTTAGTTGGATTAGGTGCTCAAATTGCGTTTGTTATAATAAGGTCAGGAAATTTTTGGTTTTTTAACAAAATCTTTAATTTTTATATTAAGTAATGAAAAAATTTAATTTTTAAAAGTATGAAGAAAACTTTAAAAATGTTTTAAATTTTAAAAGGGGTTCCCTTTCAAATTTTACCAGTTTTACCTATTGGGCACAACACCCCAAAACCACACACAAACACACACACACACACAAACCACACACACACACACACACACACACCCCAAAAAATATTACTCAGTAATTCGGGGGAAGGGTAAAAAAAACCCAAAATTTTCCCTTTGGTTTTCCAAGTTACGCAAAACAAAAATTCCGGTTATTCAAACTTTTATTTTCCAAAAACGGGGGGAAATTGGCAAAAAATTATTTTTTTTTCCTTCTTTTAAAATTTTAAAGTAAAGTTTGGTCCGCAAAAAATTTATTAAAATTTTTTGGGAAAAAAAATTTTTTTTAAATGGGGAAAATTTTGTAAAAAAACCCACGGGGAAGGCAAAATATTTCAAATAAATTTTAAAAAGAAAACTAATTTCTTTGGAAAGTTTTTGTAACCCGGAGGAAATGTAAATGAAAAGTTTGGGGAGGTTCCTTGGGGGCAGGAGGATAAAATTTTGGATTTTGGAAGTACACCGGGGGAAAGAAAAAACTTGGTTTTAATTCCAAAAACCCGCCCCCCGTGGCCGGGAATTTTCTTTCCTTTGGTTCCCCCCGTCTTTTTTTCTGAAAAAAAATTAAAAAAACTTGGAAGGTCCACCCGATCTGTTTTTTTTCTAGAAGAAAACATAAATATCGGATTTTGGAAGTCCACACCGATGCTGTTTTTTTTTTTTAGAAGTAAACTTTAAACAATCGGTTTTGGGAAAAAGTCCACACCAATGTGTTTTTTTTTGGGAATTTCATAACATATCGGATTTGGAAGTCCCCACCAAAGCTGTTTTTTTTCAAAGAAGTAACTTAAAAAGGGGTTTTGGAATTTCCCTAGGGGGGAAGCGGGGGTTTTTTTAAAAAGTAACAAAAACATATCGGTTTTGGAAGTTCACCTATGCTGTGTGTTTTTCTAGAAGAAAACGAAAACATATGGGAAAAATGGAATGAAGTTTTTAAAAAACATAACCAAAAGGGAAGGAAGGGAAAAACAACTATCCTCAAAAAAGTTTTGGGTTTCTATCAATACTGCCCTTTCATTTTTTCGGAAACCTTGGCACTTGGCACGGGTTTTCCCTTGGCGCCATCGACTTTTTTTGCTAGAGCCTTTCCCCCTTAAACAAATTTTATTTGGGGTTTGTACTCATTTCTGCAAACACTCTAAACTCATCAAGAAGTAAAAAAATTTAAAACACAAAAGGGTTAAAAACTTTCTTTTCATTCCCCCCTTGTGGTTTTTTTCCCAACCTTTATTTTTAGATTACGATTAGTGTCTTTTTCTCCACCTCCATTCTTACAAAGTTGTGTACCCGTAGGGGGAAAACCTTTAAAAATAGGGTTTTTTCCCTTAAAAACCATCATATTTAAAAAAGTTTCCTTCCCCCTTTTCACTTCTAAAATAATTTTTGTTTTATTGGCAATTGGGTGTTCCCCGAAGGGGGTAACAATTTTTCCAAAAGGAATCAACCCCAATGAAAAAATTTAATCCCCTTTTAAATTAATTTTTTCCCCGGGGAATCCCCATTTCAACAAAGTGTCCTGAAACCCGTGTTTTTTTTTATAATTTTGTGTGTTGTGTGTTTTTTGTGTGGTGGTTGTTGGTGTGTGTGTGTGTGTGTGGTGTGTGTGTGTGTGCCCCCGGGGCTTTTTTAAGAAAAATAAATAAATAAACCCTTTGCATCATCAGCAAATCGAGATCAAAAGGGGGTTAAAGGGGGAGGGTGGCTTGTGAGGGTGTTTAATTAGGTTCCCGGGATTGTGGGGGCGGTATTTGTGGGGGCTGGAAATTTTGAGGGTGATAAAGGTTGGGGGTGGTATTGGGGGGGGGGGGGGGTTGGGGAGGCTGGTATTGTGGGGGAGGTTTTTGTGAGGGAAAGGTATTGGACCCATGGTTAAATGTGAGGGGTTTGGGAAACATTATCTGCCCTGGTTAGAGCAGTCCCAAAAGCCCGCCCTGATCGCAAACACCCTGGGGTAAACACAAGGTTTTTGTGGCTGCCCCCCCTCGCCACCCCCACAATAATGATGGTGGATTATTTTGAAGTCATTTTTTCCTTATCCACTTTTATGAGGACCCCCCTCCAAAACTGAGGGTTTCCCGGGGAATTTAAACCCTTCCCCCCCACGTGCGCCCCCCACACCACACACACACACACACAACACACACACCCCACCCCACCCCACAAAACACACACACACCCCACACACCCCCACCACCCCAAACCCCCCCCCAAAAACCCCCCACCCACCCCCCAAAACGAAAATGAATAGCAAAAGCCAAAGGGCTGGCCCCAAGCTTTTTTACGGTCACATCAGGAAAAAAAACATACGTAATCAAGTTTTGGGAAAAGGGAAAAGGGGAGTTTACAAGAAACGACCCAGAAGTAAGTGAGGATTCATCATGAGATTCCCAAAAGTATTTTACCGTGGAGCAAAAAAATTACTCCAGCAAGACGGTGAGGTGGGATTTTTCCCAAAAAGTGTGGACATTTATAACCCCAGAAGGAGGTGAAGGCTTTTAAAACCAACAAAATATCCCCAAAAGGGGATGGGGCCCGGGAACATTTTCCATGGATTTTGAGAGTGGAAGCTGAGGCGCTCTATGGGGAAAAAGGGGGACTAAACTTAGTGTTGGGGAAAAAAGCAAAAAAAAAGTCCCAATTTTTAAAAAAAGGGAACCCCGGAAAATTGGGAACATTTTTACAAAAAAGCCCCCCCGACATCTATCGTAGCAAAGTCAAGGGGAAGTTATCAGGGAAAAGTTGGGGGAGAAAACCCGGAAAGGGAAAGAGCTTATGTACCCCCGGTGTGGTTTTTTTCCCTGCCCCCTTTCCCAGCTCTGACTTGTCTTTTTATTTACCACCCCGGGGTCGTTTAAATTTCGTGTTACCACTTCATGGAGAAAAAAAATCCAATTATTATTTAATTTTTTGCAATTTAAAGCAAAACCCGCATATTGTGGAAAATCCATTAAAAATAGATGCTGCCCCCACCCGGGGTTTAAAACCCCTACCCTTTAAAAGGGGGGTTTTCTCCTAAGACATCCCAAAAAATGAGAAAGTTTTCCTGGTAAGTCATTGTTTGAACTGAAACTTTAATAACTTTTTGTGTCAGTTACCCTTCCCCGTGGACCCAAAACATTAATGTTTCCAAATCCTAAAAAGTCTGTTTTGTCCCAAACTTTCTGGGCTAGCTGTGAAAAAAATTTTAAAAATATGGTACTTTAAAAGATTACTACACAGAAATTTAAAAGGAAACCATGTCAAACCCAAATTAATGGGAAAGCAAAATGGCAAAGGGGTATCAAAAAAGTGCCCCTCTTTTTTAACCCGTTTTATGGGGACAAAAGGGGAGCACGAATAAAAAAGAATTTTTACGATAATAAAAAAGCTTTAAAATATTATAATTTAATCAAAAAAGCGGCCCAAGCCACAAATGTTTTTCAGCTAACGATATTGCCTATAGAGGGAATTTTTTTTGTATGAATAGCTTTAAAATGGGGGGAGATGTGGTATACGTCTAAGTGGAAAATTTGGGGTTTTCACTAAAAAGAAACTCGCTCAGGGGTTTTAGGGAAAACCAAAAAGAAACCCAAAAAAATGCCCGCCGGCACTCCCCCGGCGGTTTTTATTAAAACCCACATGTTTAATTTTTTAATTTACGTTACCCGATATTCCAGGGAATTTAAAATTAAATTATTGGGTGTGATAAATTTTTTGCGACTTTAAAAAGTACCGTGAAATGCCAACTACTCTATATCATATACGTTTTGTTTGGAAACTTGGATTTAAAAAAAACTGCAAAATAAAACCCCTAGTGATAGGGCACATTGAGGACATCTAAATTATTGGTCAGTGGGGGGCCTATATTGTGTCCTTTAAAAATTTTAAATCTATGGTCCCCATGTACATTTAAAAGCTGGAAAAAAATTAACCACCAATTTAGGATAGAGTTTAAGGGTTTTAAAAAATTGTTATTAATCCCAGATAAGAAACAAAATTTTTAAAAAATTTCCCAAAAATAATCCCTAAGCAAAATATAAATAGTTTATAATTATCATGCAGCCCAAATTAAAATCCTGCAACACAGCAGAACCACTAAAAAATAAAACAAAACAAAATAAGTCTGGGAAAAATTTTTTTTGGGCTTTTTTATTCCAGCAAAATTCTTAAAAATAGGAAAGAATTAGTTTTACCTGTGGGTTTCTGATAGAATATCTGAAATCGGTGTCTGATAGGATTGAACTGCTGTTGGGGACCAAACAATGTTTTTAGAAAATTTTCTAAAACCCTGTAAATTTATGGGGCAAATAAATCAAAACGGAAAACCCGATAACCACACCCAAAAAAATTTGGGTTACATAAATTTTCATACGGGGGAACAACGGGATTTCCCGCCTCACTGGTAGAAAACCCCCCTTTTGGGGAAAATTCCCCACCTATTCTCCAAAGTAACCAATAAACTACAATCCTCAACTTCGATTAATTACTAAAATCATTTTTCTGGAAACACATCCCAAAACCTTTTGGGCATAGAAAACTATACCCAACTACCTTTTTCTCGCATAACCCTGAAAACTAGGAGGGCCCAATTTTTACAGAAGTTTTATTAGAAAAAGTAAAGGGGTCCCCTCTTTTGAAAATTAGCTTCTTTGCCCTATTTGTTGCCCCTCAGCTTGTGGAGACAAGACCCCCTAAAATTTTTTTAAATTTTGACTCTTTCGTCAGTACTTGCCCTGAAAATAGCATGATTTTTTATAAAATAGTCCAGAAAAACCCAAAAAATTTTTTTTAAAAAAAAAAATTTTCTGTTTTATTCCCTCACATATAGGTCTCTAGGGGGGATAAAATTGAAAATAATGGGAAACAAAAAAAAATAAAGAGAATGTAGATATATTTTATATATAAATTTTTTAATATAAAAATATATATATATTAAAAATATTTTAAAAAATATATATATATAATATATATATA
>NC_069408.1:64647353-64722353 GCF_026875155.1 Cherax quadricarinatus
TTTTGGGCTGAAAGTGCGTCTTAGGGGTGAAGAACAAGGCTTCTGGTACCAATGTGGCTGAGAAGTGCGTCTTAGAGGTGAAGAACAAAGGCTTCTTGTACCACTGTGGCTGAGAAGTGCGTCTTAGAGGTGAAGAACAAAGGCTTCTGGTACCACTGTGGCTGAGAAGTGCGTCTTAGAGGTGAAGAACAAAGGCTTCTGGTACCACTGTGGCTGAGAAGTGCGTCTTAGAGGTGAAGAACAAAGGCTTCTGGTACCACTGTGGCTGAGAAGTGCTTCTTAGAGGTGAAGAACAAAGGCTTCTGGTACCGCTGTGGCTGAAAAGTGCGTCTTAGAGGTGAAGAACTAAGGCTTCTTGTACCACTGTGGCTGAGAAGTGCGTCTTAGAGGTGAAGAACAAAGGCTTCTGGTACCACTGTGGCTGAGAAGTGCGTCTTAGGAGTGAAGAACAAAGGCTTCTGATACCACTGTGGCTGAGAAGTGCGTCTTAGAGGTGAAGAACAAAGGCTTCTGGTACCACTGTGGCTGAGAAGTGCTTCTTAGAGGTGAAGAACAAAGGCTTCTGGTACCACTGTTGCTGAGAAGTGCGTCTTAGAGGTGAAGAACAAAGGCTTCTGGTACCTCTGTGGCTGAGAAGTGCGTCTTAGAGGTGAAGAACAAAGGCTTCTGGTACCACTGTGGGTTAGAAGTGCGTCTTAGGAGTGAAGAACAAAGGCTTCTGATACACTGTGGCGAGAAGTGCGTCTTAGAGGTGAAGAACAAAGGCTTCTGGTACCACTGTGGCTGAGAAGTGCGTCTTGAGGTGAAGAACAAAGGCTTCTGGTACCACTGTGGCTGAGAAGTGCGTCTTGAGGTGAAGAACAAAGGCTTCTGGTACCACTGTGGCTGAGAAGTGCGTCTTAGGAGTGAAGAACAAAGGCTTCTGGTACCACTGTGGCTGAGAAGTGCGTCTTAGAGGTGAAGAACAAAGGCTTCTGATACCACTGTGGCTGAGAAGTGCGTCTTAGAGGTGAAGAACAAAGGCTTCTGGTACCACTGTGGCTGAGAAGTGCGTCTTAGGAGTGAAGAGAGGCTCTGGCCGCTGTCACTCTTCGACGGCTTCTCTTTTGTGGTTTATTATGAAATGACGGAATGTCATACTACGGTTAGTAATAATTTTAGAAGCCCCGACAAAATTTGGGTAAAGGGACATAGATGCAAAATGATATTTTTTTGGGGGCAACTTTTTCGCCCCAGACTGTCAAATATATTTCGTTCGGATTTTTAAATCCGAACGAAAAGGCAGGCAGGCGTCACGAGGACTGTCTTTCCAAGGGGTCCTCAACTTTTCCCCCAGGATGAGCCCCACCATCGACTAAAGGGCCAGGTACCACTGCTGCTAGGTGAACAGAAAACGGGGTGAAAGGGGAAACACTCAAAAATTTTTCTACCCCCCCGGGAATCGAATCCGGGACCTCCTTTGGGGGTAAGGAGTCCCCATGTCAAAGGGGAATGTCGTAAAAAATTGTCACATTAGTTACATCTGTTCATTTACTTAACTACAGCTAGGGCTGTGAAAAAAAAAACGTTTTTTTTTTTTTTTTAAACATTTGAAAATAAAAAATTTTAAATGTACAAAAACACAAAATAAAAAATACTTTTCAAAAAATTTTAAACACGTTTTTTTCTAACTAAATTCATAATTTACGATGGTTTTTTATTTCAAAAATAAAAAGTTTAATAAACAAGAAAAAAGTTTTTGTACCAAAAATTGAAGTGATTATTTCTGACCCCGCAAAAAAGGGAAAAACACTTTTTCACCCTGACTTTTGAAACGAAGAGAAAAATCCTCAATCCTGACCTCCGAAAAACAGAGAAACACTTTTCCTTACGTTTCTGAACTGAAGAAGAGAAAAACCCCAAAAACCTGACCCCTGCAGAAAGAAATACTTTTCACCTGACGTTTCTGACACTAAGATAAAAAAAACCCAAATGCAAAAGTTACAAAAGGGGAAACACAGAGCAAGTCCGGGCCAGTTTTTCTTGGATAATTTCTTTAATGGCTTAAACAGATTTCATGCATTGTTCAGCACACAGACCTTCACCTCTACCAGCACTTACATTTTATTTACCTACTAGATTCCCTATTGACAATATCGTAAACAAAAAATTTTAATTTAGGGACACTAACGAAAAGAAAAAATATTTTATAGACTTTCAATATTTTGGTGCTTTATTAAAACCGACGGTGTTGTATCAAGTACTTCATAAAGTCTCTACTGTATTTGATAACGCCCAACTGTGGCTGGAAAAACTCCACTGTGTTTTATTAAGCTCGATTGTGACTGATAGCGTCCAACTGTATTTGATAAAGCCTCATGTGGTTGATAAAGCTCCGCTGTGTTTCATAAAGCTACACTCTGTTTCACTAACCTCACTATGGTTAAACATCGTATAATAAAGCTTTTTCCTTATATAAAGCGTCTGTGAGTTAAAACTAAATGAGTTAATCCTAAAAGAAGCCAAACTCACGTTGAGAATCCCAGACATTCCGTGTCAGCAGTATGTGTAATTATTAGAGGCCTGAATTACGTTATATCTCTGTATAAACAAAACACTTTCCACTATTATCCGATACGTGGCGGCATTGGTGGGGCGGCAAGGGTTTTAATGTACCGTGAACATACAAATAAATACCTGATATGGTCCTACTGTTTTGCATTTCTGTGTTTTAAAGTGGTATTATTGGCAAATGTTTTTTTTTTTGTGAGTTTTGCGTAGTAATTTTGTGTTTGGTGTGACAGCGTATTTTTTTTTTTACTTTGAAGCTATCTATATACGCATCTTCGTTCACATTGATGGATGTTATCTGCACAGTTATTCACCTTTTAATGCATCATCTTTTCACTGTCATCGAGCAATTCATTGTGTTCCAAAGGGACAATAGAGAGAGAGATTAAATACTAAAATGTTCTTGATTTTTGGTGTATGGATGCCATGCTGTTGTAGTGGCCATTGTATAGTCAAAAGGCTTTCAACCTACTAGTCTGTAACCTAGAGAGACAGTGACTTGCACTACTCAGAATGTGTGTGAAATGATTGTTTAAATAAGGGAGTGAATATGTGTGTGTGTGTGTGTGTGTGTGTGTGTGTGTATTTAATCAAATTGTTGTGGTAGTAGAGATTAGTTCTCAGCTCGTAACTCAACCTCTCAAATAATCAGTAACAGTGGTTTACTATTCCTAGTCTCACTGGCCAATCTCACTCTTGAAGAAATTATGTAACATCTGCTTCCACAATTTACTCATCCAGGTGATTCCACGTATTAACCTTCTCTCGGCGTGAAGAACTTTTCTAACATCCACGCTACTTATCTTAATATACTTTAAATCCCAGTGTTCGTGGCTTCTTTCAAATATTTTGTCTCTGTCCTTCTATCGAAGCCACTGAATACCTATTACCTTGTAATGATATCGCCTGGTAATCCTCTCTTTTTTGTGTTGTAAACATTAGTTACTTCTCAGTTTCGAGAAGTATATATTCACGCTGATCCTAAGTAGCTCGTGATAGGTCTGATCGTCATACATTGAGTCCCAAGCTCTATTTCTTGAGGTACATCAATGCTGTTCTTAAGTTTTTCATAGATTTTTCAGATTCAACTGGTGGTCTGTCAGGTAGGAGACCCTGGCTATACCAGTGGGTCAGCGTCACCCTGACAGAACACTCTCCAACATGTCACAGTCATAAATTGACACAGACCAACGGTGACTGGACCGTTGGTGTTATAGAAAGCATGTCAATGTGGTAAGCGTAACTCAGTGAGGAAGATGTTTGCCAAGTAGTCGAGCGGTATGGTCACCTGACACGCCCCAGTTCGAATCTCCGAGAATCCTATGGATAAGTAAATAAACACACACACACACACACACACACACACACACACACACACACACACACACAGACAAGTCACAGGGATGTTAAGAAGTATTTCTTCAGAGTCGTCAGGAAGTGGAGTAGCCTAGCAAGTGACGTAGTGGAGGCAGGAACCATTCATAGCTTTAAGACGAGGTATGACAAAGCTCGGGAAGCAGAGAGAGGGCCTAGCAGCGATCAGTGACGAGTCTCGACCTCTGCAACCACAATTAGGTGAGTACACACAGTCAATGGCCACTTTATTAGTTATACCCTTCTAGTACTATGTAGGGCCCCTCTTTGCCCCCAGAACAGCCTGAGTTCGTGGCATGGATTCCATTAACAAGGTCCTGGAAACATTCCTTTAAGCGTATGGTCCATGATGGCATGATACCATTATACACTTACTGTAGATTTGTCGGCTGCGTATTCATGCTGCGAATCTCCCGTTCCACTACATCCCGAAAATTCGCAAAAATTCTGACCCTACCATCTGCATGTAGCAGCGTAAATCGCGATTCATCAGACCGGGCAACGTTTCTCTAATCTTCCAGTGTCCTGCTTTGGCAAGCCTGTGCCGAATGTAGCCTCAGTTTCCCGTTCTTAGCAGCTGATTGCAGTGGAACCCACTGTGGCCTGCAAAGCTTGACGTGTGCGTTCCAAGGCGCTTTTCTGCTTACCACTGTTGTAATGAATGGTTGTGTTACTGTCTACTTCCTGTTGCTCTGCCAGTCTGGTCATTCTTCTTTTACGTCATAGGCAAGGCGTTTTCGCCACAGAACTGCTGCTCAGTGGATGTTTTTACGTTCTTTACAACATATATATATATATATATATATATATATATATATATATATATATATATATATTATATATATATATATATATATATATATTATATTGCCGAATAGGTAAAAACGCGATTTTGGCTTGAATAGGAACGCTCTTCTTGCCGAATAAGGCAAGCGAAAATTTATGTATGCAATAATTTCGCAAAAATCATTCTGAACCTAACGAAAAATATATATTTCATTGTGTTGGTTTATTATTAAATTACTGTAAACTTATCTAAAATATATTTAGTTGGATTAAGCTAAATAAAATTGCGCTTGTTATAATAAGGTTAGGTAAGTTTTCTAAGGTCTTTTGGTACAAAATTATTATTTTTTACATTAACATAATGGAAAAATATATCTTTAAACGTATAAGAGAATTTTTTTTAGAAAGGACTTAATTTTAAATGAGTTCTTGCTATTTGACCAATTTTACCTGTGTGTATATATATATATATATATATATATATATATATATATATATATATATGTGTGTGTGTGTGTGTGTGTGTAAGTACCCGCCCCCTATTTCATATAAGTTGAGAGTTTTTGGGAGAACAGTGAGAAGAGGAATGTGTGTTTGTAAAGCATGTATATGCTAGGGTATTGTGGAGAGGTGCGGGATTACAAGATAAAGAATTTAATACAAAGTAGATGCCAAAGTTCGTTTTTGCCGATGATAGGGTACTTTTGGGAGATTCTGAATAAAAACTGCAAAGGTTGGTTGACGAATTTGGAAAGTATGTAAAAGGAAATTAAATGTGAACATAGGAAAGAGCAAGGTGATGATCGTAACAAAAAGTTTAGTAATGAAAGATTGGAGAAGGGGAGAATATGGAGGAAATGAATGTGTTCAGACATCTGGAAGTTGACTTGTTGGCGGACAGATATATGAAAGATGAAGCGACCCATAGAAATCAAGAGATGGAAAGGTGGGTAGTACATTAAGGTATCTGTAGAGACAAAACCTTATCCAATGAGGCAAACAAAAGGCAATGTGCCAAAATATAGTGGGTTTTTATAACTTTTCTGCAAGGAGGAGGCCGGAGGCAGTGGAGATGTAGTGTCCGGGAATAGTATGGGTGCAGATACCATGCAGAGAATTCGTTGTTTAGAGATAAAGTGGTGTAGTGTTACTAAATGTATTATCGAGAGGGCAGAGGAAGGGTTATTTTAGATGGTTTGGACATTTAGAGAGGACGGAGAAAAATACGATCTCTTGGAGGATGTATAAATATGTTTTGGAGTGAAGGCTGGGCAGGGGTCGTCCTAGAAAATGTTGGAGGTGGGGGTAAATGACGTTTTTTTTATGAGAGGGGTTGGACCTCGAACAAGCGTGCTTAAGTATGTTAGATAGGAATGGAGGCAAGTAGATTTTGTGACTTCGTGTCATTTATGGAGTTAGGAAAACTTATTAGCAGGACCTGAGTCCTGGAAACGAAAAGCCCAGTTCCTACACTTCGGAGGATGGGGGAGGGAGGTATTTGTAAATGCATCTGAGCTATAGTGTCGGCAAGTCTCTGACAAGACAGGGATAGACTGAATGAAGGTGAAAATGATTCTTCCTTTCAGGGTCACCCCTGCCTCGGTGGGAGATGGCCAGCGTGCTAAAAAAAAAAAATACCTATCTGCAGAAGCTGGACTACTGGGCGGGGACTCATAAGAACATAAGAAAGAAGGAGTATTATAGCAAGCTTACTGGCCCATGCGAGGCAGGTCAAAGTCACCTCCCGGCTTAAGCCAATGACCAACCTAGTCAGGTCAGATCACATCCACTTAAGGATCACGGCATCACGGTATGGTCGTAGTGGTGATCTAACATACTGGTATGGTCGTAGTGGTGATCTAACATACTGGTATGGTCGTAGTGGTGATCTAACATACTGGTATGGTCGTAGTGGTGATCTAACATACTGGTATGGTCGTAGTGGTGATCCAACATACTGGTATGGTCGTAGTGGTAATCGAACATACTGCTATGGTCGTAATAGTGATGCCTCATTATAATATGGTCGTAATTGGGACGTCACACATGGCATGGTAGTAATAGTGACGCAACAATGGTATGGTAGTAATGTTGTCGCAACACCATTACTGCACTATTAGTACCACACCATTGGTGTGGTACCAATAGTGACACCTCACTTTAGGGACATTGCACGCACTGGTAAGGTCGTGATAGTGATGCAACTCTGGTATGGTTGCAATAATGATACCTGTAGTATAGTGATAATAGTGACGCCACACACTGGAATTATCACATCAGTGATGCTACACTGGCAGGATCTTAAAAGTGACGTCATGTGACATGCCTTGATAGTGACATACACAAACTCAGACATATCTTTGATAAATAGGTAAAATATTGCTTGAAAATATGCTAAAAGTTGCATGCAGAGTAACATGGAAAGCTTCTTACGTTCAGATTAACTTCATTTGAGTATTACCATTTGGTTATTTTTTAATACAACGGCCGTATCTTTCTTTACATTTAGTAATTCATACAGGAGAAGAGGTTAGTAGTCCATCGCTTCTGACACTTCAGTTGCTTTTTACGATACGCATGGCTTACGGAGGTAGGATTCTTCTCCACTTCAATCTGACGCTATATTCTGGGTTTATTATTATTATTATTGTTATTACTATTACTTTCATATCTCTCTAACCTTGTAGACAACATAGGAATTTGATTTAATATCATAAATTCTCGTAACTTTTAAGTTCCTACAGAAATGACAAAAGTAATATTTATGATATTAGAGTTGCATTATTTACGGTTCAGTTCTTTGATGTGTGTACATGACGAATCACCAGTATTCTCAGCTGTTCCCTCTCCCCTAAAATAATAAAAAAAAAAACTGTAATTACTGTAGAGATGAACGAATAATGTGCATTTTCCTTATTTACATATGTCAATATAGCAGAAGTCTGGAGGGTTGAGAGATCCTGTCGGTGGGTATGTTAAGGGTCACAACAATCATGGCTCGGGCACACGAGGTAGTATTTAATTTTTTACATTTTTGTATCATAAGGCATTTTCTGAGACGGGATTTGTTTCAGGGCTTAGATAACCGTAGCTGTCCCCTGAGGTAATAGTCATTAGTCATTGCACTGTTCTGACCAGCAGGTATAGGGTTGTTGTGACCAGCATACCTTGGGTTTGTAGAGGACAGTAAGTTTAAGGGCTGTGGTAATTATTAGAACTAAAAGGCTTCCGTAATCAGCAGACCTGGAGAGTTACTGTATCCAGGAGTCGTAAAGGGATGCTGTGTCCAGCAGGCCTAAAGGCCAGTTGTAGCTAGCCAACATACAGGATTGCTGTGTCCAGTAGACTGGACACAGTCTACTGGACACTATCCTGTGGTGGCCTTTCACTATCATGTAGTGGTCTTCACTGTCTTGTGGAGGTCTATCACTGTCATTTAGCTATCTTCATTCTTATGTCGTCTTCACTGTCTTCTGGTGGCTTTCACTACAGTGTGGTCGTCTTCACTGTCTTATGGTCTTCTTTTTCAATTCTTGTCATGGTATTCACATTCACTGTCTTCTCGTGGTTTTCATTCTCGCTATTTTATGGCGATTTTCACTGACTTGTGGAGGTCTTACCTCTCAATGTTCTGTGGTGGTCATCACAGTGCTGCAAAACAACAGATGCCCTGACATTCCTTTTGTTAAGAGTGTCACGTGCAGTGTTCCTCTGGCTCTCTTGGAGTCACGAAACTGGTTTTCCTTTGTATTAGTCAGTTTTTACATGATAAGTTATATCTCAGTTCCACGTCAATTTATTTCTCGAGAGGAGATAAATTCCTCACTGACTCGATGACACTGATATTACGATTTAGAAAATTTACCATCACGGTATCAGAAAAAACAATAGCGTAGCATGCAATCTGTGAGCTGCTCCGGGACTTATCTGAACATCTACATGTCACCAATAAGGACAATTCTCACTTCAGCGCAGTGGAATATATCGACATTGTTCAGATTCCTTTAATAGCTATGGTGCACTTAGTCATGTCCACAATATTGTTTCAGGAACACAAATGGAATTTCAAACACAATGCCCTTATTTCCCCACACATCACTGTTCCACTAATTTTATTCCGATTTGCGCAATTCCCGTGGGTAACCATGTCAGAAACGCCAGGGGCGGAAATCCCTGGTCGAGAAAAAAGTTATTTCTGATACTGAAAGAATTTATGATATCAAATGGCTTTGTTAAGCATATATCTGGAATATGTCTCATTCCTGTACTGCATTGTCATATACATGTGTGTGTACTCACCTAGTTGAGGTTGCGGGGGTCGAGTCCGAGCTCCTGTGTGTGTGTGTGTTTGTGTGTGTACTCAATTATACTCACCTGATTGTGGTTGCAGGGGTCGAGTCACAGCTCGTGGCCCCGCCTCTTCACTGGCCGCTACTCGGTCACTCTTCCCGCTCCATGAGCTTTATCATACCTCTCCTTAAAGCTATGTATTACAACCCAGGATTCCAAATGGCCTGTTATCCCGAGTGTAATGGGAGCAAAATAAACACAGCAGAAAAAGTTTAGACTTATATTATCCTTCACCAATTTAGAACAGCAATATGTACACTATGTACAGTGATAAGTATAGTGCACTCCACGGTAAGCAAGGCAGAAATAGAAACCACAAGATAGCAGACCGTGCTTCAACCACCTCTAGAATGGAAATGACAAGGGCAGACAGAAGAGTGGTACCCACATAACCTCTGCGATTGCCAAAACCATCTTCTTATTGGCTAGAACCTGGTCACTAGTTGAACGACGGGGCCCCATCATCAACTCTTAGCAACCTGGTTCGCTGGTTGGGGGAGATAGCCTGTACATGAGGGAGTGTACATGCGCCGAATAAAGGTTACGTACTCTTTGCATGCCACACTATGTATAGATCCTGTCTCCACTACATCACTACCCAGGCTATTCCACTGCCTCTGTGACTGAAGAAATACTTCCTAACATCCCTTGTTGCTGTGTCCCATCTCTGGAGCATCCTGTCTCTGTCCAACTTTTCGATTCCTCTCAGTATTTTATATGTCATTATCAAATTCCCCTTATCTCTCCTGTCTTCCAGTGTCAATTCGATTTCCTTTAACCTTTCCGTGTGTGTGTGTGTGTCTGTACTCGCCTAATTGTACTCGCCTAATTGTTGTTGCAGGGGTCGAGACTCAGCTCCTGGCCCCGCCTCTTCACTGACCGCTACTAGGTCCTCTCTCCCTGCTCCATTAGCTTTATCATACCTCGTCTTAAAGCTAAGCACGGTTCCTGCCTCCACTACATCACTTGCTAGACTATTCCACTACCTGCCTACTCTTTGACTGAAGAAATACTTCCTAACATCCATTTGACTCATCTGGGTCGTCAACTTCCAATTGCGACCCCTTGTTTCTGTGTCCCCTCTCTGGAACATCCTGTCTCTGTCCACCTTGTCTATTCCATGCAGTATTTTGTATGTCGTTATCATGTCTCCCCTAACCCACCTGTCCTCCAATATCGTTAGGCCGATTTCCCTTAACCTTTCTTCGTAGGACATTCCCCTGAGCTCTGTGTGTGTGTGTGTGTGTGTGTGTGTGTGTGTACTCACCTAGTTGCGGTTGAAGGGGTCGAGTCCTAGCTCCTGGCCCCGACTCTTCACTGGTCGCTACTAGGTCACTCTCCCTGAACCGTGAGCTTTATCATACCTCTGCTTAAAGCTATGTATGGATCCTGCCTCCATTACATCGCTTCCCAAACTATTCCACTTCCTGACAACTCTGTGGCTGAAGAAATACTTCCTAACATCCCTGTGATTCATCTGTGTCTTCAACTTCCAACTGCGTCCCCTTGTTGCCGCGTCCCATCTCTGGAAAATCCTGTCTCTGTCCATCTTGTCAATCACTCTCAGCATTTTGTATGTCGTTATCATGTCCCCCTTATCTCTCCTGTCCTCCAGTGTCGTAAGGTCGATTTCCCTTAACCTTTCCTCGTAGGACATACCCCTTAGCTCTGGGACTAGTCTTGTTGCAAATCTTTGCACTTTCTCTAGCTTCTTTACGTGCTTGGCTAGGTGTGGGTTCCAAACTGGTGCTACATACTCCAATATGGGCCTAACGTACACGGTGTACAGGGTCCTGAACTATTCCTTATTAAGATGTCGGAATGCTGTTCTGAGGTTTGCTAGGCGCCCATATGCTGCAGCAGTTATTTGGTTGGTGTGCGCCTCAGGAGATGTGCCTGGTGTTATACTCACCCCATGATCTTTTTACCATGAGTGAGGTTTGTTGTCTCTGGCCCCCTAGATTGTACTCCGTCTGCGGTCTTCTTTGTTCTTCCCCAATCTTCATGACTTTGCACTTGGTGGGGTTGAAGTCCAGGAGCCAATTGCTGGACAAGGTCTACAGCCTGTCCAGATCCCTTTGTAGTTCTGCCTGGTCTTCGATAGAATGAATTCTTCTCATCAACTTCACGTCAACTGCAAACAGGGACACTTCGGAGTCTATTCCTTCCGTCGTGTCGTTCACAAATACCAGAAACAGCACTGGTCCTAGGACTGACCCTGTGGGACCCCGCTGGTTACAGGCGCCCACTCTGACGCCTCGCCACATACCATGACTCTCTGCTGTCTTCCTGACAAGAATTCCCTGATCCATTGTAGTGCCTTCCCTTTTTCCCTGCCTGGTCCTCCAGTTTTTTGCACTAATCTCTTGTGTGGAACTGTGTCAAACGCCTTCTTGCAGTTCAAGAAAATTCAATTCACCCACCCCTCTCTCTTTCTTACTGCTGTCACCATGTCATAGAACTCCAGTTTGTGACACAGGATTTCCCGTCCCTGAAACCATGTTGGCTGCTGTTGATGAGATGGTGTTCCACCACTCTTATTCTGATAATCTTCTTCATGACTTTGCATACTATACATGTCAGTGACACTGGCCTGTAGTTTAGTGCTTCATGTCTGTCTCCTTTTTTTAAAAATTGGGACTTCGTTTACTGTCTTCCATGCTTCAGGTAATCTCCCTGTTTCGATAGATGTATTGAATATTGTTGTTAGGGGTACACATAGTGCCTCTGTTCCCTCTCTCAGGACCCATGGAGAGATGTTATCCGGCCCCATTGCCTTTGAGGTATCTAGCTCACTCAGAAGCCTCTTCGCTTCTTCCTCGGTTGTGTGTACTGTGTCCAGCACTTGGTGTACCCCACCTCTCCGTCTTTCTGGAGCCCCTTCTGTCTCCTCTGTGAACACTTCTTTGAATCTCTTGTTGAGTTCCTCACATACTTCACGGTCATTTCTTATTGTCTCTCCTCCTTCCTTTCTTAGCCTGATTACCTGGTCCTTGACTGTTGTTTTCCTCCTGATGTGGCTGTATAACAGCTTTGGGTCAGATTTGGCTTTTGCTGCTATGTCGTTTTCATATTGTCGTTGGGTCTCCCTTAAAATCTGTGCAAAATCATTTCTGGCTCTACGACTGCTCTCCTTATTCTCCTGGGTCCTTTGCCTTCTATACTTTTTCCATTCCCTAGCACCCTTGGTTTTTGCCTCCCTGCACCTTTCGGTGAACCATGAGCTCATCCTGGCTTTTTCATTATTCCTGTTACCCTTGGGTACAAACCTCTCCTCAGCCTCCTTGCGCGTTATTGTTACACATTCCATCATCTCAATAACTGGCTTCCCTGTCAGATGTCTGTCCCACTTAACCCCGTTCAGGAAGTTCCTCATTCCCGTGTAGTCCCCTTTCTTGTAGTTTGGCTTCATTTGCCCTGGCCTTCCTGCTTCCCCCTCCATTTGTAGCTCTACTGTGTATTCGAAGCTTAAAACCACATGATCGCTGGCCCCAAGGGGTCTTTCATATGTGATATGCTCAATATTTGCACTACTCAAGGTGTATACTAGGTCCAGTCTTGCTGATTCATCCTCTCCTCTCTCTCTTGTAGTGTCCCTTACGTGTTGTTTGATTTAGTTTTCCAGTACCACCTCCATCATCTTAGCCCTCCTTGCATCTTGGCCCCCATGTGGCTCCAAGTTCTCCCAATCGATTTCTTGTGGTTAAAGTCACCCATGATCAGTAGCTTTGTCCTGCATGCATGAGCCCTTCTGGTCAATGCAGCCAGTGCGTCAACCATCGCTCTATTGCTCTCATCATACTCTTGCCTTGGCCTCCTGCTGTTCTGTAGTGGGTTATACATCACTGCAATTACCACCTTGGGACCTCCAGACTGAAACGTTCCAACTATGTAACCACTTGCTTCTCCACTGTCTCCTCTCTCCAGCTCATCAAAATTCCATCGGTTTTAGATCAGCAGTGCCACTCTTCCACCCCACCTGTTCCATCTGTCTTTCCTCAGGATCTGGTATCCCGTTGGAACGATGGCATCTGTTATCATACCTGTAAGCTTGGTTTCTGTGAGAGATATGATGTCCGGCGATGCCTCTTTCACTCTTTCGTGCCACTCCTCCCACTTATTTGCTATTCCATCAGCGTTTGTGTACCATACCTTCAGTTTCCTTTCCAACACTGTGGTTTGGGGGCCAGTGAGGGTGGGAGACCTGTGTGTGTGTGTGTGTGTGTGTGTGTGTGTGTGTGTGTGTGTGTGTGTGTGTGTGTGTTGTGTGTGTGTGTGTGTGTGTGTGCGTATGCGCACACGTGCATGCATGTGTATAAGCTTAAAAACATAATCAGATAAAAATTACTAACATTAATACGTTAAAAACCAACGTATCCGGGGGATTTTCAACGAATTTACTCAACGTTTCAGATAAATGTGATTACAGATTCACGAGGAACCTTTTATTGCAGTGTCAGATTAACGAGTTGAGGATCCTAATTACATAGTAATATTTTAACATTTGCTAGTGTTGATGCAACAAAAGTTCATTACGTGAACAAATCCTCTTTTGTTTATCTCGTTCACTTAACTTATGTATTGTTCTTGCAATGGGATTATTACTTAGGCACTAATCTTCTAAATGAATTTTGTTCCACTACAGAGGTGAAAGTGTGAAAGTGTGCTAGATGACACACCTGAGGTAGTGTGAAAGTGTGCTAGATGACACACCTGAGGTAGTGTGAAAGTGTGCTAGATGACACACCTGAGGTAGTGTGAAAGTGTGCTAGATGACACACCTGAGGTAGTGTGAAGTATGCTAGATGACACACTGAGGTTAGTGTGAAAGTGTGCTAGATGACACACCTGAGGTAGTGTGAAAGTGTGCTAGATGACACACCTGAGGTAGTGTGAAAGTGTGCTAGATGACACACCTTAGGTAGTGTGAAAGTGTGCTAGATGACACACCTGAGGTAGTGCGAAAGTGTGTTAGATGACACACCTGAGGTAGTGCGAAAGTGTGCTAGATGACACACTTGAGGTAGTGCGAAAGTGTGCTAGATGACACACCTGAGGTAGTGTGAAAGTGCTACATGACACACCTGAGGTAGTGTGAGAGTGTGCTAGATGACACAGCTGAGGTAGTGCGAAAGTGTGCTAGATGACACACCTGAGGTAGTGTGAAAGTGTGCTAGATGACACACCTGAGGTAGTGTGAAAGTGTGCTAGATGACACACCTGAGGTAGTGTGAAAGTGTGCTAGATGACACACCTGAGGTAGTGCGAAAGTGTGTTAGATGACACACCTGAGGTAGTGTGAAAGTGTGCTAGATGACACACTTGACGTAGTGTGAAAGTGTGCTAGATGACACACCTGAGGTAGTGTGAAAGTGTGCTAGATGACTCACCTGAGGAATGCGAAAGTGTGCTAGATGACACACCTGAGGTAGTGCGAAAGTGTGCTAGACTACACACCTGAGGTAATGCGAAAGTGTGCTAGATGACACACCTGATGTAGTGTGAAAGTGTGCTAGATGACACACCTGAGGTAGTGTGAAAGTGTGCTAGATGACACACCTTAGGTAGTGTGAAAGTGTGCTAGATGACACACTTGAGGTAGTGTGAAAGTGTGCTAGATGACACACCTGAGGTAATGCGAAAGTGTGCTAGATGACACACCTGACGTAGTGTGAAAATGTGCTAGATGACACACCTGAGGTAATGCGAAAGTGTGCTAGATGACACACCTGAGGTAGTGTGAAAGTGTGTTAGATGACACACCTGAGGTAGTGTGAAAGTGTGCTAGATGACACACCTGAGGAATGCGAAAGTGTGCTAGATGACACACCTGAGGTAGTGTGAAAGTGTGCTAGATGACACACCTGAGGTAGTGTGAAAGTGTGCTAGATGACACACCTGAGGTAGTGTGAAAGTGTGCTAGATGACACACCTGATGTAGTGTGAAAGTGTGCTAGATACACACCTGAGGTAGTGTGAAAGTGTGCTAGATACACACCTGAGGTAGTGTGAAAGTGTGCTAGATGACACACCTGAGGTAATGCGAAAGTGTGCTAGATGACACACCTGAGGTAGTGTGAAAGTGTGCTAGATGACACACCTGATGTAGTGTGAAAGTGTGCTAGATGACACACCTGAGGTAATGCGAAAGTGAGCTAGATGACACACCTGAGGTAATGCGATAGTGAGCTAGATGACACATCTGAGGTAGTGCGAAAGTGTGCTAGATAACCCACCTGAGGTAGTGTGAAAGTGTGCTAGATGACACACTTGAGGTAGTGTGAAAGTGTGCTAGATGACACACTTGAGGTAGTGTGAAAGTGTGCTAGATGACACACCTGAGGTAGTGTGAAAGTGTACTAGATGACACACCTGAGGTAGTGTGAAAGTGTGCTAGATGACACACCTGAGGTAGTGTAAAAGTGTGCTAGATGACACACCTGAGGTAATGCGAAAGTGTGCAAGATGACACACCTGAGGAAATGCGAAAGTGTGCTAGATGACACACCTGAGGTAATGCGAAAGTGTGCTAGATGACACACCTGAGGTAGTGTGAAAGTGTGCTAGATGACACACCTGAGGTAGTGTGATAGTGTGCTAGATGACACACCTGAGGTAGTGTGAAAGTGTGCTAGATGCACACCTGAGGTAGTGTTGAAAGTGTGCTAGATGACACACCTGAGGTAGTGTGAAAGTGTGCTAGATGACACACCTGAGGTAGTGTGAAAGTGTGCTAGATGACACACTTGATGTAGTGTGAAAGTGTGCTAGATGACACACCTGAGGTAGTGCAAAAGTGTGCTAGATGACACACCTGAGGTAATGCGAAAGTGTGCTAGATGACACACCTGAGGTAATGCGAAAGTGTGCTAGATGACACACCTGAGGTAATGCGAAAGTGTGCTAGATGACACACCTGAGGTAGTGCGAAAGTGTGCTAGATGACACACCTGAGGTAGTGCAAAAGTGTGCTAGATGACACACCTGAGGTAATGCGAAAGTGTGCTAGATGACACACCTTAGGTAGTGTGAAAGTGTGCTAGACGACAGACCTGAGGTAATGCGAAAGTGTGCTAGATGACACACCTGTGGTAGTGTGAAAGTGTGCTAGATGACACACCTGAGGTAGTGTGAAAGTGTGCTAGATGACACACCTGAGGTAATGCGAAAGTGTGCTAGATGACACACCTGACGTAGTGTGAAAGTGTGCTAGATGACACACCTGAGGTAATGCGAAAGTGTGCTAGATGACACACCTGAGGTAGTGTGAAAGTGTGCTAGATGACACACCTGAGGAATGCGAAAGTGTGCTAGATGACACACCTGAGGTAGTGTGAAAGTGTGCTAGATGACACACCTGAGGTAGTGTGAAAGTATGCTAGATGACACGTGAGGTAGTGTGAAAGTGTGCTAGATGACACACGTGAGGTAGTGTGAAAGTGTGCTAGATGACACAATTGAGGTAGTGTGAAAGTGTGCTAGATGACACACCTGATGTAGTGTGAAAGTGTGCTAGAGACACACCTGAGGTAGTGTGAAAGTGTGCTAGATACACACCTGAGGTAGTGTGAAAGTGTGCTAGATGACACACCTGAGGTAATGCGAAAGTGTGCTAGATGACACACCTGAGGTAGTGTGAAAGTGTGCTAGATGACACACCTGATGTAGTGTGAAAGTGTGCTAGATGACACACCTGAGGTAATGCGAAAGTGAGCTAGATGACACACCTGAGGTAATGCGAAAGTGAGCTAGATGACACATCTGAGGTAGTGCGAAAGTGTGCTAGATGACACACCTGAGGTAGTGTGAAAGTGTGCTAGATGACACACTTGAGGTAGTGTGAAAGTGTGCTAGATGACACACTTGAGGTAGTGTGAAAGTGTGCTAGATGACACACCTGAGGTAGTGTGAAAGTGTGCTAGATGACACACCTGAGGTAGTGTGAAAGTATGCTAGATGACACGTGAGGTAGTGTGAAAGTGTGCTAGATGACACACGTGAGGTAGTGTGAAAGTGTGCTAGATGACACAATTGAGGTAGTGTGAAAGTGTGCTAGATGACACACCTGATGTAGTGTGAAAGTGTGCTAGAGACACACCTGAGGTAGTGTGAAAGTGTGCTAGATACACACCTGAGGTAGTGTGAAAGTGTGCTAGATGACACACCTGAGGTAATGCGAAAGTGTGCTAGATGACACACCTGAGGTAGTGTGAAAGTGTGCTAGATGACACACCTGATGTAGTGTGAAAGTGTGCTAGATGACACACCTGAGGTAATGCGAAAGTGAGCTAGATGACACACCTGAGGTAATGCGAAAGTGAGCTAGATGACACATCTGAGGTAGTGCGAAAGTGTGCTAGATGACACACCTGAGGTAGTGTGAAAGTGTGCTAGATGACACACTTGAGGTAGTGTGAAAGTGTGCTAGATGACACACTTGAGGTAGTGTGAAAGTGTGCTAGATGACACACCTGAGGTAGTGTGAAAGTGTGCTAGATGACACACCTGAGGTAGTGTGAAAGTGTGCTAGATGACACACCTGAGGTAGTGCGAAAGTGTGCTAGATGACACACTTGAGGTAGTGTGAAAGTGTGCTAGATGACACACTTGAGGTAGTGTGAAAGTGTGCTAGATGACACACCTGAGGTAGTGTGAAAGTGTGCTAGATGACACACCTGAGGTAGTGTGAAAGTGTGCTAGATGACACACCTGAGGTAGTGTAAAAGTGTGCTAGATGACACACCTGAAGTAATGCGAAAGTGTGCAAGATGACACACCTGAGGAAATGCGAAAGTGTGCTAGATGACACACCTGAGGTAATGCGAAAGTGTGCTAGATGACACACCTGAGGTAGTGTGAAAGTGTGCTAGATGACACACCTGAGGTAGTGTGAAAGTGTGCTAGATGACACACCTGAGGTAGTGTGAAAGTGTGCTAGATGACACACCTGAGGTAGTGTGAAAGTGTGCTAGATGACACACCTGAGATAGTGTGAAAGAGTGCTAGATGACACACCTGAGGTAGTGTGAAAGTGTGCTAGATGACACACCTGAGGTAGTGTGAAAGTGTGCTAGATGACACACTTGGGTAGTGTGGAAAGAGTGCTAGATGACACACCTGAGGTAGTGTAAAAGTGTGCTAGATGACACACCTGAGGTAATGCGAAAGTGTGCAAGATGACACACCTGAGGTAATGCGAAAGTGTGCTAGATGACACACCTGAGGTAATGCGAAAGTGTGCTAGATGACACACCTGAAGTAATGCGAAAGTGTGCTAGATGACACACCTGAGGTAATGCGAAAGTGTGCTAGATGACACACCTGAGGTAGTGCGAAAGTGGCTAGATGACACACCTGAGTAGTGCGAAAGTGAGCTAGATGACACACCTAGGTAGTGCGAAAGTGAGCTAGTGATACCAGCTGAGGTAGTGCGAAAGTGTGCTAGATTGACACACTGAGGTAGTGCGAAAGTGTGCTAGATGACACACCTGAGGTAGTGTGAAAGTGTGCTAGATGACACACTTGAGGTAGTGTGAAAGTGTGCTAGATGACACACCTGAGGTAGTGTGAAAGTGTGCTAGATGACACACCTGAGGTAGTGTGAAAGTGTGCTAGATGACACAACTGAGGTAGTGCGAAAGTGTGCTAGATGACACACCTGAGGTAGTGCGAAAGTGTGCTAGATGACACACTTGAGGTAGTGCGAAAGTGTGCTAGATGACACACCTGAGGTAGTGTGAAAGTGCTAGATGACACACCTGAGGTAGTGTGAGAGTGTGCTAGATGACACAGCTGAGGTAGTGCGAAAGTGTGCTAGATGACACACCTGAGGTAGTGTGAAAGTGTGCTAGATGACACACCTGAGGTAGTGTGAAAGTGTGCTAGATGATACACCTGAGGTAGTGTGAAAGTGTGCTAGATGACACACCTGAGGTAGTGTGAAAGTGTGCTAGATGACACACCTGAGGTAGTGCGAAAGTGTGTTAGATGACACACCTGAGGTAGTGTGAAAGTGTGCTAGATGACACACTTGACGTAGTGTGAAAGTGTGCTAGATGACACACCTGAGGTAGTGTGAAAGTGTGCTAGATGACACACCTGAGGTAGTGTGAAAGTGTGCTAGATGACACACCTGAGGTAGTGCGAAAGTGTGCTAGATGACACACCTGAGGTAGTGCGAAAGTGTGCTAGATGACACACCTGAGGTAGTGCGAAAGTGTGCTAGATGATACACTTGAGGTAGTGTGAAAGTGTGCTAGATGATACACCTGAGGTAGTGTGAAAGTGTGCTAGATGACACACCTGACGTAGTGCGAAAGTGTGCTAGATAACACACCTGAGGTAGTGTGAAAGTGTGCTAGATGACACACCTGAGGTAGTGTGAGAGTGTGCTAGATGACACAGCTGAGGTAATGCGAAAGTGTGCTAGATGACACACCTAACGTAGTGTGAAAATGTGCTAGATGACACACCTGAGGTAATGCGAAAAGTGTGCTAGATGACACACTGAGGGTAGTGTGAAAGTGTGCTAGATGACACACCTGAGGTAGTGTGAAAGTGTGCTAGATGACACACCTGAGGTAGTGTGAAAGTGTGCTAGATGACACACCTGAGGTAGTGTGAAAGTGTGCTAGATGACTCACCTGAGGTAATGCGAAAGTGTGCTAGATGACACACCTGAGGTAGTGTGAAAGTGTGCTAGATGACACACCTGAGGTAGTGTGAAAGTGTGCTAGATGACACACCTGAGGTAATGCGAAAGTGTGCTAGATGACACACCTTAGGTAGTGTGAAAGTGTGCTAGACGACACACCTGAGGTAATGCGAAAGTGTGCTAGATGACACACCTGAGGTTAGTGTGAAAGTGTGCTAGATGGACACACTGAGGTAGTGTGAAAAGTGTGCTAGATGACACACCTGAGGTAATGCGAAAGTGTGCTAGATGACACACCTGACGTAGTGTGAAAATGTGCTAGATGACACACCTGAGGTAATGCGAAAGTGAGCTAGATGACACACCTGAGGTAATGCGAAAGTGAGCAAGATGACACATCTGAGGTAGTGCGAAAGTGTGCTAGATAACACACCTGAGGTAGTGTGAAAGTGTGCTAGATGACACACTTGAGGTAGTGTGAAAGTGTGCTAGATGACACACTTGAGGTAGTGTGAAAGTGTGCTAGATGACACACCTGAGGTAGTGTGAAAGTGTGCTAGATGACACACCTGAGGTAGTGTGAAAGTGTGCTAGATGACACACCTGAGGTAGTGTAAAAGTGTGCTAGATGACACACCTGAGGTAATGCGAAAGTGTGCAAGATGACACACCTGAGGTAATGCGAAAGTGTGCTAGATGACACACCTGAGGTAATGCGAAAGTGTGCTAGATGACACACCTGAGGTAATGCGAAAGTGTGCTAGATGACACACCTGAGGTAATGCGAAAGTGTGCTAGATGACACACCTGAGGTAGTGTAAAAGTGTGCTAGATGACACACCTGAGGTAATGCGAAAGTGTGCAAGATGACACACCTGAGGTAATGCGAAAGTGTGCTAGATGACACACCTGAGGTAATGCGAAAGTGTGCTAGATGACACACCTGAGGTAGTGTAAAAGTGTGCAAGATGACACACCTGAGGTAATGCGAAAGTGTGCAAGATGACACACCTGAGGTAATGCGAAAGTGTGCTAGATGACACACCTGAGGTAATGCGAAAGTGTGCTAGATGACACACCTGAGGTAATGCGAAAGTGTGCTAGATGACACACCTGAGGTAATGCGAAAGTGTGCTAGATGACACACCTGAGGTAGTGTGAAAGTGTGCTTGATGACACACCTGAGGTAGTGTGAAAGTGTGCTAGATGACACACCTGATGTAGTGTGAAAGTGTGCTAGATGACACACCTGAGGTAGTGTGAAAGTGTGCTAGATGACACACCTGAGGTAGTGTGAAAGTGTGCTAGATGACACACTTGATGTAGTGTGAAAGTGTGCTAGATGACACACCTGACGTAGTGCAAAAGTGTGCTAGATGACACACCTGAGGTAATGCGAAAGTGTGGAAGATGACACATCTGAGGTAATGCGAAAGTGTGCTAGATGACACACCTGAGGTAATGCGAAAGTGTGCTAGATGACACACCTGAGGTAGTGCGAAAGTGAGCTAGATGACACACCTGAGGTAGTGCGAAAGTGAGCTAGATGACACAGCTGAGGTAGTGCGAAAGTGTGCTAGATGACACACCTGATGTAGTGTGAAAGTGTGCTAGATGACACACCTGAGGTAGTGCGAAAGTGTGCTAGATGACACACCTGAGGTAGTGTGAAAGTGTGCTAGATGACACACTTGAGGTAGTGTGAAAGTGTGCTAGATGACACACCTGAGGTAGTGTGAAAGTGTGCTAGATGACACACCTGAGGTAGTGTGAAAGTGTGCTAGATGACACAGCTGAGGTAGTGCGAAAGTGTGCTAGATGACACACGTGAGGTAGTGCGAAAGTGTGCTAGATGACACACTTGAGGTAGTGCGAAAGTGTGCTAGATGACACACCTGAGGTAGTGTGAAAGTGCTAGATGACACACCTGAGGTAGTGTGAGAGTGTGCTAGATGACACAGCTGAGGTAGTGCGAAAGTGTGCTAGATGACACACCTGATGGTAGTGTGAAAGTGTGGCTAGATGACACACCTGAGGTAGTGTGAAAGTGTGCTAGATGACACACCTGAGGTAGTGTGAAAGTGTGCTAGATGACACACCTGAGGTAGTGTGAAAGTGTGCTAGATGACACACCTGAGGTAGTGCGAAAGTGTGTTAGATGACACACCTGAGGTAGTGTGAAAGTGTGCTAGATGACACACTTGACGTAGTGTGAAAGTGTGCTAGGTGACACACCTGAGGTAGTGTGAAAGTGTGCTAGATGACACACCTGAGGTAGTGTGAAAGTGTGCTAGATGACACACCTGAGGTAGTGCGAAAGTGTGCTAGATGACACACCTGAGGTAGTGCGAAAGTGTGCTAGATGATACACCTGAGGTAGTGTGAAAGTGTGCTAGATGACACACCTGAGGTAGTGCGAAAGTGTGCTAGATAACACACCTGAGGTAGTGTGAAAGTGTGCTAGATGACACACCTGAGGTAGTGTGAGAGTGTGCTAGATGACACAGCTGAGGTAATGCGAAAGTATGCTAGATGACACACCTGACGTAGTGTGAAAATGTGCTAGATGACACACCTGAGGTAATGCGAAAGTGTGCTAGATGACACACCTGAGGTAGTGTGAAAGTGTGCTAGATGACACACCTGAGGTAGTGTGAAAGTGTGCTAGATGACACACCTGAGGTAGTGTGAAAGTGTGCTAGATGACACACCTGAGGTAGTGTGAAAGTGTGCTAGACTACACACCTGAGGTAATGCGAAAGTGTGCTAGATGACACACCTGAGGTAGTGTGAAAGTGTGCTAGATGACACACCTGAGGTAGTGTGAAAGTGTGCTAGATGACACACCTGAGGTAATGCGAAAGTGTGCTAGATGACACACCTTAGGTAGTGTGAAAGTGTGCTAGACGACACACCTGAGGTAATGCGAAAGTGTGCTAGATGACACACCTGAGGTAGTGTGAAAGTGTGCTAGATGACACACCTGAGGTAGTGTGAAAGTGTGCTAGATGACACACCTGAGGTAGTGCGAAAGTGTGCATAGATAACACACCCTGACGGTAGTGTGAAAGTGTGCTAGATGACACACCTGAGGTAGTGTGAGAGTGTGCTAGATGACACAGCTGAGGTAATGCGAAAGTGTGCTAGATGACGCACCTGACGTAGTGTGAAAATGTGCTAGATGACACACCTGAGGTAATGCGAAAGTGAGCTAGATGACACACCTGAGGTAATGCGAAAGTGAGCTAGATGACACATCTGAGGTAGTGCGAAAGTGTGCTAGAAAACACACCTGAGGTAGTGTGAAAGTGTGCTAGATGACACACTTGAGGTAGTGTGAAAGTGTGCTAGATGACACACTTGAGGTAGTGTGAAAGTGTGCTAGATGACACACCTGAGGTAGTGTGAAAGTGTGCTAGATGACACACCTGAGGTAGTGTGAAAGATGTGCTAGATGACACACTGGGTAGTGTAAAAGTGTGCTAGATGACACACCTGAGGTATGCGAAAGTGTGGCAGATGACACACCTGAGGTAATGCGAAAGTGTGCTAGATGACACACCATGAGGTAATGCGAAAGTGTGCTAGATGACACACTGAGGTAATGCGAAAGTGTGCTAGATGACACACCTGAGGTAATGCGAAAGTGTGCTAGATGACACACTGAGGTAGTGTAAAAGTGTGCTAGATGACACACTGAGGTTAATGCGAAAGTGTGCAAGATGACACACCTGAGGTAATGCGAAAGTGTGCTAGATGACACACCTGAGGTAATGCGAAAGTGTGCTAGATGACACACCTGAGGTAGTGTAAAAGTGTGCTAGATGACACACCTGAGGTAATGCGAAAGTGTGCAAGATGAAACACTTGAGGTAATGCGAAAGTGTGCTAGATGACACACCTGAGGTAATGCGAAAGTGTGCTAGATGACACACCTGAGGTAATGCGAAAGTGTGCTAGATGACACACCTGAGGTAATTCGAAAGTGTGCTAGATGACACACCTGAGGAAGTGTGAAAGTGTGCTTGATGACACACCTGAGGTAGTGTGAAAGTGTGCTAGATGACACACCTGATGTAGTGTGAAAGTGTGCTAGATGACACACCTGAGGTAGTGTGAAAGTGTGCTAGATGACACACCTGAGGTAGTGTGAAAGTGTGCTAGATGACACACCTGTGATGTTAGTGTGAAAGTGTGCTAGATGACACACCTGAGGTAGTGCAAAAGTGTGCTAGATGACACACCTGAGGTAATGCGAAAGTGTGCAAGATGACACACCTGAGGTAATGCGAAAGTGTGCTAGATGACACACCTGAGGTAATGCGAAAGTGTGCTAGATGACACACCTGAGGTAATGCGAAAGTGTGCTAGATGACACACCTGAGGTAGTGCGAAAGTGTGCTAGATGACACACCTGAGGTAGTGCAAAAGTGTGCTAGATGACACACCTGAGGTAATGCAAAAGTGTGCTAGATGACACACCTTAGGTAATGCGAAAGTGAGCTAGATGACACACCTGAGGTAATGCGAAAAGTGTGCTAGATGACACCTGAGGTAGTGTAAAAGTGTGCTAGATGACACACCTGAGGTAATGCGAAAGTGTGCAAGATGACACACCTGAGGTAATGCGAAAGTGTGCTAGATGACACACCTGAGGTAATGAGAAAGTGTGCTAGATGACACACCTGAGGTAATGCGAAAGTGTGCTAGATGACACACCTGAGGTAATGCGAAAGTGTGCTAGATGACACACCTGAGGTAGTGCGAAAGTGTGCTAGATGACACACCTGAGGTAGTGCAAAAGTGTGCTAGATGACACACCTGAGGTAGTGTGAAAGTGTGCTAGATGACGCACCTGAGAAAGTGTGAATGTGTCCTGGATGACACACCTGAGAAAGTGTGAAAGTGTGCTAGATGACAGATATGAGAAAGTGTGCTAGATGACACACCTGAGAAAGTATGAAAGTGTTCCAGATGACACATCTGAGAAAGTGTGAAAGTGTGCCAGATGACACACCTGAGGTAGTGAGTGTGTGCCAGATGACACACCTGAGAAAGTGTGAAGTGTGCTTGAGACACACTTGAGAAAGTGTGCTAGATGACACACCTGAGGTAGTGTGAAAATGTGCTAGATGACACACCTGAGGTATCATTGGTGTGCTAGATAACACACCTGAGGTTTCTAGGATGTGCTGTATGACACACCTGAAGTATCTCAGGTGAGCTGTGTGACACACCAGAGGTATCTCATGTGAGCTTTGTGACACCTGAAATATCACAGATGAGTTCTGTGACACCTGAAATATCACAGGTGCGCTGTGTGAAAACAATGAGGGATGACAGATGTGCTGTGTGGCAATGTTGCGGTATGACAGGTGTGCTGGTTGACACGCCTGGGCTATCACAGGTGTGTTGGATGACATACCTGACGTATGACATGTGTGCTGGGTGACATACCTGAAGTATCACAAGTGTGGTGTGTAATACACCTGAAATATCACTGGTGTGCTGTGTGACACTCCTGAAATATCACAGATATGCTATGTGATACACCTGAGGAATCACATGTGTGCTGTGTGACACACCTGAAATATCACTGGTGTGCTTTGAGACACACCTGATGTATCACATGTGTGCTGGGTGACGCACCAGATGTATCGCATGTGTGCTGGGTGGCACACCAGATGTATCACAGGTGTGCTTGGTGACTCACCAGATGCATCACAGGTGTGCTGGGTGACACACCAGATGCATCACAGGTGTGCTAGGTGACACACCAGACGCATCACAGGTGTTCTGGGTGACACACCAGATGCGTCACAGGTGTGCTGGGTGACATACCAGATGTATCACAGATGTGCTGGGTGACAAATCAGATGTATCACAGATGTGCTGGGTGACACACCTGAGGCAGCCACCAAAATATTTCACGAGTGAGGAAGATTTTTGGCACTGATGATCAAGCGACTGTCGGATGTTCGTTACAGATAAAAACGACGAGAAATATCTGCGAGATTTTGCAGTAGAGACGTCTTGTCAGGATGACGCAGAAGACGTATTTCTCTGTTGAAGATTTGTCCAGCATGGATATTACTGTGTATTTCCAGCTCTAAATAGTGATGTATCAGAGGCGATGGCGAGATAAGATATCAGTAATCTTACGAGAGATATCAGCACGCGCCTGAGTAACGAAAGAGTTAACGAGGGAAATGTTATTTTGCTCTCTCTCTCTCTCTCTCTCTCTCTCTCTTTCCATTATATAATTTCTATTTATTCACACCAAGTAACATACTATCAAACCAAATTAGATGAATTTGCGTAATATGTTTTTAAAATTAATGAGTGAAATCAAAATTAGCTATAAATATTAATAACTGTTTTGTCTAAATCAAGTCTATCAAAGCAATCCCAGACACTCGCCCCGGAGACTTACAAAGCCATGACATAAACTGTAAGGTAGATGCCGAAGGAAATACTGTTGGAAATTACTTGTTCAACGTGACGGCAAAATCCATGACGGCGACCAACATGGTGAGTTTTTGTGTATTTTCTGTTTTGCTGCAGGATTGTTTGCCATCTATATTGCTACTTTGTCTAGTCCCTAGTCATTTTTTATAGGGTTCCCAGGTTAGCTGGACAGTTAAGGCTGTAAACTTTTTCTTATTCTTTTCTTTAGTTCCTCTCTGCACATTATTATTATTATAATCAAGGGGGAAGCGCTAAACCCGGAGGATTATACAGCGCCTGGGGGGGGGGGGATGTGGAAGGCATTCAGGCTTAATTCGGGGAACTGGAGCACAGATCCAATTCCCTAAATCAAGAGCCCCTCACCAACATCAAGGAACCTTCCTTGAGGGGTCCTCTCTGCACAAAGTTTCTGTATTGATTACAAGGTCTTCCGCTTCTGTATTTTCCTTGTACACCAATTACTCATGTCTTGAAAATTCAACGTTGGTTTGTCAAATCACCAGCAAAAGTGAACTGGTCACTGAATTGTGTTGCTGGACATGTCGAGAAATTTGTTGAAGGATACAGATCTTGAAGTGTCACTTCTCGTTCTAACTTGCACGTGTGGCATTCCTGGCAACCTTCTTGCTTCTCTTTGTGATCAATTAATTATTAATTAAACCTCTTCTAGGCATTTGGCTATCATGTTTACAGCGCCTTAGAGCACGGGTCACCTCTGTAAGTAGCAGATACTAGTTTGGATTGTTCCCAGTATAAGAATGAACGATAGGCATATTTTCAGTGTGTGCTACACCTTTCTTACACTGTTATAAGAACTTAAGAAAGAAGGAACACTGGCCTACTGGGTCATGCGGGGCAGGTCCATGTCAACCTCAGCTTGGACCAATGGCCCACCCAGTCAGGTCACCTCCGCTTAAGGAAGGAGCACAGCATCTGACCCAGTAGCACCAGCTAGTCAGGTCCAACACACACCCACCCACACCCACTCATGTCCTATGTCATTCTGTCTGAGGGTCGAACCTTCAGTGTGCACTTTTTGTTGTTCGTCGGCCATTTATCCGAATCATGAGATAAAAGTTTCGCATAACAGTATTCTCTTCTCTTTGTAGTTGAAGGGAAGGGTAAGAAAATGAAACGTGGATAGGAAGAAGAGAACTGAGGAGGGGCAGTTGAAGTTTTGGAGCCGGAAGAACAGGAGGGAGGCAATGGAAGGTCATGAAAGATGACGGAAAAGGATGGGAGGTAGCGGGGAAGAAAGAAAGCAGGTAGAGGAATGAGAGAGATAGATGAGCCAGGGTAATGGGGAAGCTATATGTAGGTGACCAAAGTGAGAGCTTGAACCGAACTATGGGACAAAAGTTAATTTTTGCACGAAGAGCAGCTTACAGAGTCCGGGGACATCAATCATTGAGACACTTATGCAGCATATGGGAATCTTTATTCAGGAAACGTTTCCCATATGCTGCATAAGTGTTTCAATCTTCAACTTGTCGGTTTTTCAAACCATTCATCACGACATCAATCATGTGTGATGCTAAGACGATATACACACTCCTCTATATGATGTTATCAGGTAAGACACATATGCAAACAGTTAGGTATCTTTATTTCGAAACTTTTCGCCTACACAGTAGGCTTCTTCAGTCGAGTACAGAGAAGTTGATAGAAGCAGAAGATACTTGAAGACGATGTAATCAGTCCATCACCCTTGAAGTTTTGAGGTGGTCAGTCCCTCAGTCTGGAGAAGAGTATTGTTCCATAGTCTGAAACAATATGGAGTTGAAGTGACAGGATGGAGCCTTATATACCGCCAGGAGGCGAGATGTAGGCCACTAGTAGAAGTAAGAATGTAGTCGTTGGAAGGTCAGGTCCCTCTCAAATCCAGCCATTCTCACTAGTAGAAGTTGACAAAGTTGATTTCAGGTCTGTACCAAGATACCCTTGTGTTACAAGTATCTTCTGCTTCTATCAACTTTTCTGTACTCGACTGAAGAAGCCTACTGTGTAGGCGAAACGTTTCGAAATAAAGATACCTAACTGTTGCATATATATCTTACCTAACAACCTGTCGGTATTTTATACCATTTTAATGTTCATGATGTTATCAGTTTGTGTTACGAGAGAAGGCCAAAGAGTGGAAAGTGTGCTGGATGACACACCTGAAGTATCTCAGGTGAGCTGTGTTATGATCCACCTTCATGTGGATTCGGACTCATTTTCTTCCCAAGGGAAGTGCTCTCCCAAAACCTTTGGTGATGCTATTTATTCCACCATGTCCTGTATTTTTAGATTATGGAAACTTTTTCGTAATTATTCTGTTTCCTGCTATAAGTGGATTGTACATTTTTGTCTGAGTTTCATTAAGTTTATCATAATTTCACTCCCTGGTCACATACTTGGAGTATACCTGGAGGGGGTTTCGGGGGTCAACGCCCCCGCGGCTCGGTCTGTGACCAGGCCTCGTGGTGGATCAGGGCCTGATCAACCAGGCTGTTACTGCTGGTCGCACGCAAACCAAAGTACGAACCACAGCCCTGCTGGTCAGACACTGATTTCAGTTGCCTGTCCAGCACCTTCTTAGAGACAGCCAGGAGTCTATTGGTAATCCCCTTTATGTATGCTAGGAGGCAGTTGAACGGTCTTTGACACTTGTGTTGTCTGTTAGCGTACTTGTGGTGCTCCTGATTTTCATTGGGGAATGTTGAATCTCTTGGCGAATCTTTTGCTTTCATAAGGAGTGATTTTCGTGTGCAAATTTGGGACTAGTCCCTTTAGGATTTTTCAAGTGTCTATTATCGTGTATCTTTCTCGCCTACGTTCCAGAGAATACAAATCAAGGAATTTCAACCGTTCCCAGTAATTTACGTGCTTTATTGTACTTGTACGTGCCGTGAAAGTTCTCTGTACATGCTCCAGGTCTGCAATTTGGCCTGGCCTGAAAGGGGCCGTTAGTGTATAGCAGTATTCTAGCCTAGAAGGAACAAGCGATTTGAAGAGAATCATCATGGGCTTGACATCCCTAGTTATGAAGGTTCTCATTATCCATCCTATCAATTTCCTAGCAGATACGGTAGCCACATTGTTGTGATCTCTGAAAGTGAGACCCTATGACATTATCACTCCCTGGTCCTTCACATTAGTTTTCACACTATTGTATGGTTGGAATTTGTTTTATAGTCCAGCACAGTTTAAATTTCCCCGAGTTTTCTCATCATTGAAATTCGTATTGTTTTCAGCGGCTCTTTAGAGATTTATGTCCGATTGGAGACTTGCAGTGTCTTCGATAGATGACACTGTCATACAAGTTCGGGTGTAATCCACAGAAGAAGACAGTGCTGTACTTACATCTGTCAGATATGAGGATGAGGAACAGGATTCGAACGAATACTGTTCCTTATGGAACAGAGTTTTTAATAGTCGCTGCCTCAAACTTTACTCCATTTACTATTACTCTTTGTATTATATTTGTTTGAAAGTCATAGATCCATCTACTAACCTTCCCTCTTATTCCTTTATCACGCATTTTGTGCATTATTACACCATGGTCGCATTCGTCGATGGCTTTTACAAAGTCTGTGAATACATCTGCATTTTCTTTGTCCTCCAGAGCATCCAAGACCTTGTCATAGTAATCCAGCAGTTGGAACAGGCAGGAGCTGCTTGCTCTAAACCCATCCTGCCCTGGGTTGTGTAACTGATGGGTGTCTAAATGGGTGGCGATCCTGCTTAGAACCCTTTCAAAGTTTTTTATGTGGGACGTTTGTGCTGTCGGTCTGGAATTCTTTGCAATTGCTTTATTTCCACCTTTTTGGAGTGGGGCTATGTTGTTTTTAGTGACTGTGGGATGACCCCTGTGTCCATACTCCCTCTCAATACAATGCTAAAGGCACGTGAAAGGGACTTCTTGCAGTTCTTGATGAACATGGAGTTCCACGAGTCAGGGCCTGTGAGAGAGTGATTGGACATGTCGTTTATTGCTTTTTCGAAGTCTTGTGGTGTTAGGATAGTATCAGAGATTTTTGAATGACCAGATTTTGAGTCTCTGTCGACTCTTAGTTTGGTTAACGGCTCAGTGAATGCAGAGTCATACTGGAACTTTAATATCTTACCCATTTCTTTGCTGTCATCTGTGTAAGTCCCATCTCGTTTAAGAAGGGGTCCAATACTGGATGTTGTTTTTGCCCTGGATTTGGTATAATAAAAGAAATAATTCAGATTTCTATCAGTTTCATTGATGGCTTCAAGAACTTCCTAAATTTCGATATATGCTATTTCTCTGACCTGTTCCTCTTTCGCATTTCAGATATAATGGCCCCTTTCAGCAGCTGTGATTCTTCGCCTTCACCTGTATAGAGAACGTCTCTTTCTTTCTAGTTTGCATCTCCTCTTCCTTTTTCTTACAGGAATGTGCCTTGAGCATACCTCAAGGCAGGTTGGATAAAGGGGCAATGTGGCAGATGCTGCACATGTATGGAATAGGAGGTAGGTTACTGAAAGCAGTGAAATGTTTTTACGAGAATAGTGAGCCTCAGGTTTGAGTATGCAGGAGAGACGGATATCATACCCAAGTAAAAGTAGACCTTAGACAAGTATGTGTGATGTTACCATGGTTGTTCAATATATTTATATAAGGGGTTATAAGAGAAGTGAATGTTAGGGTGTTGACAAGAGGTGTGGTGTTAAAAGATAAAGAATCTAACACCAAGTGGTAGTTGTTACAGCTCCTCTTTGTTGATGTCTCTGTGCTTTTGGGAGATTCTAGCTGGTGGATGAGTTTGGAAGGGTATATGAAAGAAGAAAATTAAAAGTGAATATAGGAAAGAATAAAGTAACGATAACAAAAAAATTAGATAACGTAAGAGTGGATATCAGATTGGAGGGAGAGAATATGGTGAATGTATTCAGATATTTAGAAGTGGATGTGTCAGTAGATGGGTCTATGAAAGATGAGGTGAATCATAGAACTGGTGAGAGGAAAACGGTGAGTGGTGCACTGAGGAACCTGTGGAGACAAAGAACTTTGTCCATGGAAACAAAGAGGGGAATGTATGAGAGTGCAGTTATACCAATGCTCTTATATGGGTGTAAAACATGGGTGGTGAATGTTGCAACGAGGAGAAGGCTGGAGGCAGTGGAAATGTATCTGAGGGCAATGTGTGGTGGGGATATTATGCAGAGAATTCTTAATTTGGAAATTAGGAGGTGTGGGATTACCTAAACTATTATCCAGTGGGCTGAGGAGGGGTTGCTGAGGTGGTTTGGACATGCAGAGAAGATGGAATAAAGCAGAATGACTTCGAAAGTGGATAAAGCTGCAGTGGAGGGAAGGTGGGTAGGGGTCGGCCTTGGAAAGGTTGGAGCTAAAGAGTGTTTTGTGTGCGAGGTGCTGGGATTTCCAGCAAGCATATGTTAGCATGTTAGATAGGAGCGAGTGGAGACAAATGGGTTTTTGAACTTGACATACTGTTGGAGTGTGAGCAAGGTAACATTTATGAAGGGATTCATGGTAACCGGCAGGCCGGATTTCAGTCCTGGAGATGGGAAGTACAGTGTCTGCACTCTGAAGGAGGGGTGTTAATTTTGCATTTTTATAACTGTAGTTTAAGCATGCCTTTGTCAAGACAGTGATGGAGTGAATGATGACAGTTAGTAGGTAAACCTCAATCCTTGTCTCAGATGAGATTAAGGAGTCAGATAATATTAAAGCATTATCACTGGTAGGTGGGATTTCCCAGTGGAAGTAGGTCATGCCCAAGACATGGGCTAGAGGTAGTAAGTTGTTGTGATGTTCTCTGTACCATGACTACTTACTACATCTTGGGCATGACCTACTTCCATTGGAAAATCAAACCTACTAGTGACAGTGCCATCATCTGCTGCACCTCGTCTAACTCCAGTATTTAAGCCCACTTCTTCCTACCTGTGCTTCAGATTCATCAAGACTAAGGTTCTGATTACAGAAGACTGGAGAGGTAGATGATGTTGTATTGTTTTGATAAAACACCGGTTAGCGAAAGGTTTACTTAAAGGTATCCAGCTGTTACACATGTGCCTAATTCTTCAACTTACCGGTATTGGTCGTAAATGGTATGACGCTATCGACAAACTGTGGAAAAGATAACTTGTGTACAGCTCAGGACATTTATTAAATAAATGTCCCGAACTGTACAAAAGGGTCCCTTTCCACAGTTTATCGGTGTTATGTACCACTGTTATGAACCTTACTAGAGATGTATAGAGCTGTAATGCAGCTCTTGAACCCCTCTTACTTATACTCCTTGATATAAATCCAAGCGATTTGTTAGCTTTACTGTACGCACTTAAACACTTATCTTGTCTTCAGGTTTCTGCTTACCGTGACACCCAAGTCTTTTTCACATTCTGTGTTATCAAGCTCTACATCACCTAGTTTGTAACTTCGAGGGTTATTTTAATTTTCAGATGCAGTTCCACACTGAACTGCATCTGCCACCTTTCAGAGCATGACAAACAAGTGTCCAAATCTTCCTGAAGCTAATTGGTATCCTCCTCAGAATCTATTATTCGGCCAATTTTTGTGTTATCAGTGAATTTACTCAAGTCATATCTTATTCCATCATCATTAACATAAATTATGAACAACAATGGACCTAAAACTGATCCGTACGGAGAGCCACGTTAAAAGTTCTTCACTTGACTGAAATTAATCAGTATCATCATTTTATCATACACTGGAAGCAACCTTTTTACGACAGGGTTGTAGAAATTATACCTCGGTATGCTTAAAGTATGTATGTTCTTATTAATGTTTCTAGGTGTAGCCTACTGGACCCTCCAGACCCACACCTAACCTTACTATTCTAGCCAGTAAAAAAATACTTCTGTGCTATAGAATTGCGTAATACCCTGACACTGTTTAGGAATTTTACTGGCTAACCTGGAGATATTTAGGGTGTAGGATGCAGAAATTCCTTATTCCAATACCTTCCACACTTCATCACTTGAGCCACGTAAGTACACTAGAGAACTTAAGAGACCCGTGATTAATGCCGAAATTATCCTGCACGCTCTTATTCCATGTGATTATTCTTGGCTGTCTCCCAAGAGCTGTTGCATGTAGCTGCCTCCGCATACCCAAGATTGGGACCTCTAGGCAGGGTATAACTATCACATGGTAGTAATAATGTTGCTTACACCTATGTTCCTAGACTATCTCAACTTACTAAACTACAAATGTAAACTAAGTTACCCTTGCAATTAAAAGTCGTGGCAACACAGGTACCCCTCAACAGCCCCTCCATGTACAAGGGAAAGCTGAAGCATTTTCCCCTCTCTTACCATGCTTCCTCCCACACTTGTAATGCTTTCTTAATAAGTCAACTCGCACACACTCACATATTCCTACATGCAAGGTTAGGTTAGGTAAGGTTTGTCAGGAAATAGGAGAAATGTTTCCTGACGCGGGTCTTAGTCAGATGACGACCCGTCTTTGGAGCTTTTGGTCATCTAACCGAGGCCTTCAGCTGGCTTACCGGTCCACCCCTTTAAAAATTATGGTCAGTTATAACCATTTTAATTATCATTACTCCTACATGCAAGATCTTAAGTGGAATTAATAGGGCAGATAGGATCAGATCTACTGATATCTAACATTTCTGACATCACTATTATGATTATCAGAGCAGTTTCTTGTGACAGGACTTATTAATGTGTTATTCATGGTTTATCACAGACGCTTCTCTCCAGATGCTGCATCACTCCTTCTGAAAATCTTTTCTGCTATAAACTCATGTACTAGACTAAGTCCACACTTAAAAACACAACGCCCAACGTGGGGCTCGAACCCACGACCCCGAGATTAAGAGTCTCGTGCTCTACCGACTGAGCTAGCCGGGCTTCACGTTTGTAATAACACTCACATTTCTACATACAAAGAGCTAGAGCTCTTTTCTGGTAAATTAAGCAATTTAAGACATGTTGAATAAGTGAAGACTTTCTCAGCAAGGGTTAAGTGATGCGGAGTTTGTTGTCATTATTAATAAGTGATGGTTACGAAGATACATTTCTAGAGGAAAGGTTATGTATGTATGTATGTATGTATATGTATGTGTACAGAGCAGGGTGGAATAGGGGGAGCTGGGAATCAGGTCCAGTACGCAAAAACAATCTTTTGCGTATATGCTTTGTTTTCCGTCTGCAGTATGGGGAGAACATCAACTACTAGACAAGATAGCAGCCGTGTGCAGTGTTATCTTTCCCATATAATACTTACCTAGCTGAGACACTTCGTGCGGCTATTCTGTCCACAAGAGAAGAAATACTCTGGCTATTCAATAAATGCAATATGTAAATTATAGTCGCGTAGTGTAAAACTTTTTGTGGCTATCATAAATTATAGTGGTAACACTCGCAGTGTTCGGCTATCTATTCTACGTAACACTTTCATAATGTTATCCTTGTGAGCAGCTGTCTTAGCAATATCATAATGAAAACACTAGCCATGGAGTGCTGTCCTCTCTGTATCATAGTTACACAGTGTAAACATTTGCAGTTCGCAACTACTCTATAAATAAATAGTTGTAATCAGAACCGAAATTTTTAAAGGGTTGGACTGATAAGCCAGCGGAAGGCCTCGGTCGGATGATCGAAAGCTCCAACTGCGGTCATCAGATGACTAAAACTCTCGTCAGGGAAACACTTGTCCTGTTTACTAACAAACCCTAACCTAAACTAGCGGAAACACTAGCATTACGATAGTTTCATAGTGGGAACACCACCAGTGTGCTGCTACCCTACTCTATATGAAAGATACATCGTTGAAACAAAAGCAATTTTTGTTGACCAGACATATAACGTCCCACAGGATGGGTTCAATATATTAGGTAATTATACCAGCCAGAAATGGGAGATATTAGCAGGACGATTAGTGTAGGTTCTTGTGACAGGATACATTACTGTGTTACTGATGTATTAATGCTGATGCTTCCCTACAGATGCTGCATCACCGCCCTCCTGAAACTCTTCTCTATGATCAACTCACACGTACGTCCAAGACGACTTACAAAAGCAGCGCCCAAGGTGGGGCTCGAACCCACGACCCCGAGATTAAGAGTCTCGTGCTCTACCGACTGAGCTAGTCGGGCTTCATGCCAATAACTAAAACACCTAAAACACGCACACACGCACACACACACACACACACACACACACACACACACACACAAGGACTCGATCCCTGCAACCTCAACTAGGTGAGTACACACACACACACACACACTCCCTCTCTCTCTCCCTCTTTTTTTTTTTTTTTTTTTTTTTTTTTACACAGGGTTTGACAAGGTTAAGGATCCCTAGCTTTATTGACAGCTATTTACAGGTTAAGGATTCCTAACTTTATTGGCAAGCTAAGAGCTGTTACCTACATCAGCTCATTTGAAAGCATTTTTATTGTTATGAGACATACAAGTAGGGAACAGGATGAAGTTGGAGCCATCTGTGGGCCAGCATTTTCATTTGATCAACTGACGTTATCTCGTTGACATCATTATGCTGTACGAATGTGTTCCATACTCGAGTCATCCTGGGTATGTATGATCTCAGATGGAGTGATGTTCTGGAGAAGGGTACAGCCAGAGTGAAGTTGCTGCTTTCTGCCCGTCTTGTGGCATAAAAGCTTGTTTCACGCTGTCCTCGAAGTGGATCCAAGTGTGGTATTTTGACAATATTGGCCTTGTACATAACAGTAAGGCCACCCACATCCCTCCTATGTTGAAGGCTCTGCTGAAATGACAGATCTATCCAGGATGGGTCCAGGCGAGAGATGAGACGTCTTGCTCTGTTCTCTACTCTGTCAAGCAGTCGCAGATGAGAGGGGGGACAGGCAAACCAAGAAAGTGGAGCATACTCAAGGTGTGAGCGTACTTGTGCCTCGTACAGGATCTTGCAACCCCTACTGTCAAGCAGATGCGAGATACGGCGAAGTGCTGTAAGCTTCCTGGCTGCCTTGTTTGCAAGATTTACAACATGGTTCTTCATGGTTAGTTTGGAGTCAAATTTCACCCCAAGGATATCAACTTCTTCTCCAGGTGCCAACATCCTCCCATTCATCCTTACTACTGCACCAGCATTACCATCATGGTGCCTAGAGACGATCATCATTTGCGTTTTTCTCAGGTGCAAATGTTACTTGCCATCTATTTCCCCAAGCTGATATAGCTCTCAGCTGGTGATTGATGTAGCTTAGAGCAGCTGGCATTTCTTCTCTTGGATAAGTGAATGTCAGTGTACAGTCGTCTGCATATGCATGTGATTCTGGGATGAGATGAAGAAGGTCGTTGAAGTAGACATTCCATAACAGTGGACCCAGCACACTCCCTTGTGGAACGCTTGCCCCAATAGGATGCCTTGCTGATTCCGTTCCATTGAGGACTACACTTAGAGATCTACCATGAAGGTAATCACTGAGGAGACATAGCGTAGAGCCTGCAATTCCCAGTGCTTGAAGTTTTGCTAAGAGGCCCTGGTGCCACACCCGGTCGAAAGCGCCAGCAATGTCCAGTGCTACCACACAGCTGACTTTGGATTCATCCAGTGACTGGTGCCACTTAGTGGAGAGGTTTAACAACAGATCAGCAGCAGAGTAACCTTTCCTGAAGCCATATTGACGATCACAAAGTAGTGAGTGGTAGTCAAAAAAATCTGTCATTTGTCTTGAGATTATTGTCTCAAGGATCTTACCAGTGATTGACAGGAGTGACACTGGTCTGTAGTTGCTGATTTCTGCTCTGCTCTTCTTTTTGTGAACAGGGACTACATTTGCCTCTTTCCATGGAGAGGGCCATTTACACTGTACTAGGCAGTGCTGAAAGATGCGAGTTAGAGGTGCTGCTAGCTGGTCTGCACATCTTCTCAACAATCTTGGGCTCAACTTGTCTGGGCCCACAGCCTTTTCTTGGTCAAGTGATTTAAGAAGGAAATGCACCTCCTCCTGCCTTATTGTCACCCCTGACAGTTTTGACACAGTTCTTGCAGCTAGCCAAGGAGGGTCCCTTGCTGGATCAGGAACTTGCATTTTGGTAGCAAAGTGTTCAGCAAAGAGGTCCGCTTTCTCTTGACTACTAGTAGAGGTGGTCCCATCCTGTCGATTTAGAGGTGGAATAAGTTCATCAGGCAGATAACCTTGTCTGTCCTTGACCAGGGACCACCAGGTTTTGGAGCCTACCCTACCTGATGCTAACTTTCTTTTAGTGTCCAACTCCCATTTAGCAATGGCCCACTTTTGAACATCACCCATATGCCTACAGGCTTGCATGTGCAAGTTCCTGTTATAGGTGGTAGGATGTCTCTTATACCTTCGCCATGCTTTGTACTTAGCAGTAGCAGCCTCTCTACAACGAAAGCCAAACCAAGGCTGATCTGTAGGCTTTGTCACATATTGCCGGTGAGGAATGTGTTCTTGTTGCAGATTAAGGATGTGTCCAGTGAAGGCTTTCACTTGGTTGTCAACATCCCCCTGGAGAAGAGCATTCCAGTCGGTGGTGGCGAGCTCAGAGCAAAGGGCTGGCCAATTACCTCTTTCCCATAGCCAGGTTGTGCGTGTGGACTCCTCACCTCGTTCTGTTGGGATCTTAAGTGTGGTAAAAACAGCCTTGTGGTCAGACGATCCAACGTAGCCGAGGGGTTGACAAGTGACTATGCCTTCTGCCAGATCACTCACTACTGGGTCAAGGGAGGAGCCAGAGATATGAGTAGGGAAATCAACAAAGTTTCTCATGTCAAACACTGCAAGAAGGTCATCAAAGTCCCTCTGTATAAGGTGCTGGTTGAGGTCACCAACAATTATAATATGTTGACAGTTGTGTTGTAGCAGAAGGGAGTCAATATTTTCCATTAGGAAGTTGATAGGGTCTGCATGTTGCCACTGAGGTCTGTACATTGCACATGCTAGTACAGAGGTACTAGTGTTTATGCAGAGCTTGAAGAACATCATTTCAAGATGTGTAGGGGTGGCAACATCTATGTGCTGGGCATGAACACTTTTAGAGAAGCACACAGCAACACCACCTCCTTGCCCTTGCCTGTCTCTTCTCATCCATGAGGTGTAGCCAGCAATTCTTGCAAAATTTTCTGGAGTCCTGTCATCCAAAAATGTTTCAACAACAGCTATCATGTCGGGACGTCGAGTCTCGACGTCTCTCTCTCCCCCTCTCTCTCCCTCTCTCTCCCCCTCTCTCCCCCTCTTCTCTCTCTCTCTCCCTCTTCTCTCTCTCTCTCTCTCCCTCACTCCCATAACCCAATCTTTCACCCTCCTCTCTCTCTATAGGCTTCTCTCTCCATCTCTCCATTTCTCTCTGTCATAGCCTTTTCCCTCGCCCTCCTTTCTCCCTCTCTCTCTCTTTCTCTCCCTCTCCCTCTCTTTCTCCTCTCTCTTACCCTTTCTCTCCCCCTCACATTTCTCTCTCCCCCCTTGGTCTTATCCCTCACCCCCATACTCTCTCCTCTCTCTCCCTCTTTCTACCCTTTCTCTCTCCTCTCTCTCCCTCTTTCTACCCTTTCTCTCTCCCCCCACACCCTCTCCCTCCTCTAGCCTTCTGTCTGTGGTAATAATAAAAAAAAAAAAAATGGGTGGCCTTAGAGGACGGAAAACCAGAGATCTGGTAGACGAACCAGGGAGGAAAGACTGGGAGTTAGAGCTCCAAAAAAGGGAGGAAGAGTGGGGAAGGAAGATAGTAGAGCTTGGTAAGAAAATGGAGGAGCGGATAGCTGAAGAGTGCAGGAAGTGGGAAGTACAGGTATTAGCAGCAGAAGCTAGGATACAGTGCTTAGAAGAGAAACTGCAAAGCCTGAAACAGATTAGAGAGACAAATGACAATTCAGATGTGACATCTGGAAATTCAAAGTCAGGCGCAGACAAGGGGACGGTAAGCAACAACGGAGACATGCCGTACACGAAGGCCCTATCAGACCCACGTGGGGCCAGGGAAAAGACGATGAGCACACTAAGATCAAACGACAGGTCCGAAGACAATGAAGGTATGCTATATGCAGAGATTCTAACAGCCAACTGCAGTAGCAAGGGACAGCTGGTCAGGAAAGACAGTTCACTGAGAATAGAAGTTTCAGATATGACAGGGACTGAAGGCAAGAACATGTCAATGGAAGGAAATAAAATGCCTCAGAGGAAGCAGATGGAGACTCAATGGGAGGAGGAAAGGGCGAGGTCAGTTTTTGTGTACAGGCTCCAAGAAGCCAAGGGGGCCAACTTTGAAGAAATAAAACAGGAGGAGAAAAAAATGATTGAAGGCATCATGAAAACAATAGGGGAGGGCAATATGACCCAGGTGACAAATTTTCAGAGAATTGGGTGGTTTGCGAGTGGAAGGATACGGCCTGTCAGAGTAACTTTCAAGGAAGAATCAGTTCGAACCAGGATTCTGCAAGAGAAAGCAAGACTGAGGGACAACCAGGGGTACCAGAGAGTATACCTCGACTGCGACAGAACACAAGAAGAAAGGACTACACTGAAAGAGAGGGTACAGAGACGCAAGGAGGAACGAGAAGCAATGAAAATGAGCAGGACCCAGACACAGGAGGAAGGGCAAACACACCCCACAGAATCTCCCACCAAAAGACTCAACCCGCGACATTCCCAACGCAACTGAGCAACCTATACTACAACCCACTCACTGTTCCCTCTGCCACCAACCCCCATATCACAAACCTCACCCCAACAGCTGTCCCTTATGGGCATTCTGACCCCACCCCCATCAACACAAACCCCACCTACACCACAGCCCCATATAGGCCTCCACCAAGGCTCTCGCTCCCCCAACCCCAATATTCTTGCATGACCACAATGATAGAAAAGAAACTAAAGGTTTGGTACACAAACGCGGATGGAATAACGAATGAACATGAGGAGTGGAACGAAAGAATCAGTGAAAAATCCCCAGACATCATAGCAGTCACAGAAACAAAACTCGCTGAGACAATAACAGACACAATCTTCCCAACAGGATATCAGATCCTGAGGAAAGATAGAAGGAGTAGATGGGGATTTGAGGAAATGGAAGGCATGGACATGATTGGAGAAAGAGACTACATTGTAGGTACAATTCAGTCCGGAGAACATAAAGTAGTCATTGGAGTGATGTATAACCCACCACAGAACTGCAGGAGACCAAGAGAGGAGTACGAAGAAAACAACAGGGTGATGGTGGACACACTGGCTGAGGTGGCAAGAAGAGCTCACTCAAGCAGAGCAAAGTTACTGGTAATGGGCGATTTCAACCACAGGGAGATCGACTGGGAAAACCTGGAGCCACATGGGGGTCCCGAAACATGGAGAGCCAAGATGATGGATGTGGTACTTGAAAACCTCATGCATCAACATGTCAGGGACACAACCAGAGAGAGAGGGGAGGATGAGCCAGCAAGACTGGATCTTGTGTTCACCCTGAGCAGTTCAGACATTGAGGACATCACTTACGAGAGGCCCCTTGGAGCTAGCGATCATGTGGCTCTGAGTTTTGACTATGTAGTAGAGTTACAAGTGGAGAAGGTAACAGGAACTGAAGGGGACAGGCCAAACTATAAAAGGGGGGACTACACAAGTATGAGAAACTTCCTGCAGGAGGTTCAGTGGGACAGAGAAATGGTAGGAAAATCAGTAAACGAGATGATGGAATATGTGGCAACAAGGTGCAAGGAGGCAGAGGAAAGTTTTGTTCCCAAGGGAAACAGAAATAATAGGAAGACCAAAACGAGTCCTTGGTTTACCCGAAGGTGTAGGGAGGCAAAAACTAAGTGCAACAGAGAATGGAAACGGTACAGGAGGCATAGGACCCAGGAAAACAAGATTAGTAGAAGAGCCAGAAACGAGAATGCACAGATAAGGAGGGAGGCCCAGCGACAGTATGAAAACGACATAGCATCGAAAGTCAAATCTGACCCGAAACTGCTTTATAGCCACATTAGGAGGAAGACAACAGTCAAGGACCAGGTGATAAGGCTGAGGAAAGAAGGTGGAGAACTCACAAGAAACGATCAAGAGGTATGTGAGGAGCTCAACACGAGATTTAAGGAAGTATTTACAGTAGAGACAGGAAGGACTCTGGGGGGACAGACCAGATGGGGACACCAGCAAGGAATACACCAACAAGTGTTGAACGACATACATACAGATGAGGAGGAGGTGAAGAAACTGCTAAGGGACATCGATACCTCAAAGGCAATGGGACCGGACAACATCTCCCCATGGGTCCTTAGAGAGGGAGCAGATGTGTTGTGTGTGCCACTTACCACAATCTTCAACACATCCCTGGAAACTGGGCAACTACCTGAGGTATGGAAGACGGCAAATGTAGTTCCCATTTTTAAAAAAGGAGACAGAAAAGAGGCACTAAACTATAGACCTGTGTCATTGACGTGTATAGTATGCAAAATTATGGAGAAGATTATCAGGAGGAGAGTGGTGGAGCACCTGGAACGGAACAGGAGTATAAATGCCAACCAGCACGGATTCACGGAAGGCAAATCCTGTGTCACAAACCTTCTGAGTTTTATGATAAAATAACAGAAGTAAGACACGAGAGAGAGGGGTGGGTTGATTGCATCTTCTTGGACTGCAAGAAGGCCTTTGACACAGTTTCCTCACAAGAGATTAGTGCAGAAGCTAGAGCATCAGGCGCATATAACAGGAAGGGCACTGCAATGGATCAGAGAATAACTGACAGGGAGGCAACAACGAGTCATGGTACGTAATGATGTATCACAGTGGGCACCTGTGACGAGCGGGGTCCCACAGGGGTCGGTCCTAGGACAGTGCTATTTTTGGTATATGTGAACGACATGACGGAAGGGTTAGACTCAGAAGTGTCCCTGTTTGCAGATGATGTGAAGTTAATGAGGAGAATTAAATCTGATGAGGACCAGCAGGACTTCAAAGAGACCTGGACAGACTGGACACCTGGTCCAGCAAATGGCTTCTCGAATTTAATCCTGCCAAATGCAAAGTCATGAAGATAGGGGAAGGGCACAGAAGACCACAGACAGAGTATAGGCTAGGTGGCCAAAGACTGCAAACCTCACTCAAGGAGAAAGATCTTGGGGTGAGTATAACACCGAGCATGTCTCCGGAAGCACACATCAATCAGATAACTGCTGCAGCATATGGGCGCCTGGCAAACCTGAGAACAGCATTCCGATACCTTAGTAAGGAATCATTCAAGACACTGTACACCGTGTATGTCAGGCCCATACTGGAGTATGCAGCACCTGTTTGGAACCCGCACTTGATAAAGCACTTTCAAGAAACTAGAGAAAGTACAAAGGTTTGCGACAAGGTTAGTTCCAGAGCTAAGGGGAATGTCCTATGAAGAAAGATTAAGGAAATCGGCCTGACGACACTGGAGGACAGGAGGGTCAGGGGAGACATGATAACGAAATAAAAAAATACTGCGTGGAATAGACAAGGTGGACAAAGACAGGATGTTCCAGGGAGGGGACACAGAAACAAGAGGCCACAATTGGAAGTTGAAGACACACATGAGTCAGAGAGATAGTAGGAAGTATTTCTTCAGTCATAGAGTTGTAAGGCAGTGGAATAGCCTAGAAAATGACGTAGTGGAGGCAGGAACCATACACAGTTTTAAGACGAGGTTTGATAAAGCTCATGGAGCGGGGAGAGAGAGGGCCTAGTAGCAACCGGTGAAGAGGCGGGGCCAGGAGCTAGGACTTGACCCATGAAACCACAAATAGGTGAGTACAAATAGGTGAGTACACACACAGGTCTCCCACCCTCACAGGCCCCCAAACCACAGTGTTGGAAAGGAAACTGAAGGTATGGTACACAAACGCTGATGGAATAACAAATAAGTGGGAGGAGTGGCACGAAAGAGTGAAAGAGGCATCGCCGGACATCATAGCTCTCACAGAAACCAAGCTTACAGGTATGATAACAGATGCCATCTTTCCAACAGGATACCAGATCCTGAGGAAAGACAGAGGGAACAGGGGGGGGGGTGGAGGAGTGGCACTGCTGATCAAAAACCGATGGAATTTTGATGAGCTGGAGAGAGGAAACAGGGGAGAAGAAAGTGATTACATAGTGGAAACGCTTCACTCTGGAGGTCCCAAGGTGGTAATTGCAGTGATGTATAACCCACCACAGAACAGCAGGATGCCAAGGCAAGAGTATGACGAGAGCAATAGAACAATGGTTGACACACTGGATGCAGTGGCCAGAAGAGCTCATGCATGCAGGGCAAAGCTCCTGATCATGGGTGACTTTAACCACAAAGAAATCGATTGGGAGAACTTGTAGCCATATGGGGGCCAAGATACATGGAGGGTTAAGATGATAGAGGTGGTACTGGAAAACTTCATGTACCAACATGTAAGGGACACTACAAGAGAGAGAGAGGAGAGGATGAACCAGCAAGACTGGACTTAGTATTCACCTTGAGTAGTGAAGATATTGAGGACATTACATATGAAAGACCCCTTGGGGCCAGCGATCATGTGGTTTTAAGCTTCGAATACACAGTAGAGCTACAAGTGGAGAAGAGAGAAGGAAGGCCAGGACGAATGAAGCCAAACTACAAGAAAGGGGACTACACGGGAATGAGGAACTTCCTGAACAGGGTTCAGTGGGACAGAGAACTGGCAGGGAAGCCAGTTAATGAGATGATGGAATATGTAGCAACAATGTGCAAGGAGACTGAGGAGAGGTTTGTTCCCAAGGGTAACAGGAATAATGAAAAAGCCAGGATGAGCCCATGGTTCACCCAAAGGTGCAGAGAGGCAAAAACCAAGTGTGCTAGGGAATGGAAGAAATATAGAAGGCAAAGGACCCAGGAGAATAAGGAGAGCAGTCGTAGAGCCAGAAACGAATATGCACAGATTTTAAGGGAGGCCCAATGACAATATGAAAATGACATAGCAGTGAAAGCCAAATCTGACCCGAAACTGTTATACAGCCACATCAGGAGGAAAACAACAGTCAAGAACCAGATAATCAGGCTAAAGAAGGAAGGAGGAGAGACAACAAGAAATGACCGTGAAGTAGGTGAGGAACTCAACAAGAGATTCAAAGAAGTGTTCACAGAGGAGACAGAAGGGACTCCAGAAAGACGGAGAGGTGGGGCACACCACCAAGTGCTGGACACAGTACACACAACCGAGGAAGAAGTGAATAGGCATCTGAGTGAGCTAGGTACCTCAAAGGCAATGGGACCAGATAACATCTCCCCATGGGTCCTGAGAGAGGGAGCAGAGGCGCTATATGTACCACTAACAACAATATTCAATACATCTATCGAAACAGGGAGATTGCCTGAGGCATGGAAGACAGCAAATGTAGTTCCAATCTTTAAAAAGGAGACAGACATGAAGCACTAAACTACAGACCAGTGTCACTGACATGTATAGTATACAAAGTCATGGAGAAGATTATCAGAAGAGTGGTGGAACACCTAGAAAGGAATGATCTCATCAACAGCAGCCAACATGCTTTCAGGGACAGGAAATACTGTGTCACAAACTTACTGGAGTTCTATGACATGGTGAAAGCAGTAAGACAAGAGAGAGAGGGGTGGGTGGATTGCATTTTCTTGGACTGCAAGAAGGCGTTTGACACAGTTTCACACAAGAGATTAGTGCAAATACTGGAGGACCAAGCAGGGATAACAGGGAAGGCACTAAAATAGATCAAGGAATACTTTTCAGGAAGACAGCAGTGAGTCATGGTACGTGGCGAGGTGTCAGAGTGGGCACCTGTGGCCAGCGGGGTCCCACAGGGGTCAGTCCTAGGACCAGTGCTGTTTCTGGTGTTTGTGAACGACATGACGGAAGGAATAGACTCCGAAGTGCCCCTGTTTGCAGATGATGCGAAGTTGATGAAAAGAATTCATTCGATCGAAGGCCAGGCAGAACTACAAAGGGATCTGGACAGGCTGCAGACCTGGTCCAGCAATTGGCTTCTGGAGTTCAATCCCACCAAGTGCAAAGTCATGAAGATTGGGGAAGGGCAAAGAAGACCGCAGACGGAGTACAGTCTAGGGGGCCAGAGACTACAAACCTCACTCATGGAAAAAGATTTTGGGGAGAGTATAACACCAGGCACATCTGAAGCGCACATCAACCAAATAACTGCTGCAGCATATGGGCGCCTAGCAAACCTCAGAACAGCATTCCGACATCTTAATAAGGAATCATTCAGGACCCTGTACACCGTGTACGTTAGGCCCATATTGGAGTATGCGGCACCAGTTTGGAACCCACACCTAGGCAAGCGCGTAATGAAACTAGAGAAAGTGCAAAGGTTTGCAACAAGACTAGTCCCAGAGCTAAGAGGTATGTCCTACGAGGAGAGGTTAAAGGAAATCAACCTGACGACATTGGAGGACAGGAGAGATAGGGGGGACATGATAACGACATACAAAATATTGAGAGGAATTGACAAGGTGGACAAAGACAGGATGTTCCAGAGATGGGACACAGTAACAAGGGGACACAGTTGGAAGTTGAAGACACAGATGAATCAAAGGGATGTTAGGAAGTATTTCTTCAGCCCCAGAGTAGTCAGGAAGTGGAATAGTTTGGGAAGCGATATAGTGGAGGCAGGATCCATACATGGCTTTAAGCAGAGGTATGATAAAGGTCACGGTTCAGGGAGAGTGATCTAGTAGCGACCAGTGAAGAGACGGGGGCCAGGAGCTTGGACTCGACCCCTGCAACCTCAACTAGATGAGTACACACAGTAGGGAATAAAAAACCAGAAGGGTCTGCAATGGATCAGGGAATACCTGACAGGAATGCAACAACGAGTCATGGTACCAGACGAGGTGCCAAAGTGAGCGCCTGTGACGAGCGGAGTTCCTCATGGGTCGGTCCTAGGGTCAGTGCTGTTTTTGGTATATGTGAATGACAAGACAGTAGGGATAGACTAAGAAGTGTCCCTGTTTGCAGACGATGTGAAGTCAGTGAGGAGAATTAAATCCGATGGAGATCAGGCAGGACGACAAAGAGATCTGGACAGGCTGCAATCCTGTTCCAGCAACTGGCTCCTTGAACTTAACCCCGCCAAATGCAAAGTCATGAAGACTGGGGAAGGGCAAAGAAGACCGCAGACAGAGTACAGAGTAGACGGCCAAAGACTATAAACCTCACTCAAGGAAAAGGATCTTGGGTAGAGTATAATACCTAGCACATCTCCTGAGGCACACATTAACCAGATAACTGCTGCAGCACATGTGGCCTAGCAAACCTGAGAATAGCGTTCCGATATCTCAGTAAGGAATCGTTCAAAACTCTGTGCACCGTGCACGTCAGGCTCATGCTGGAGTATGCAGCACCAGTTTGGAATCCACACCTGGTCAAGAATGTCAAGAAATTAGAGAAAGTGGAAAGGTTAGCAACAAGACTAGTTCCAGAGCTAAGGGGAATGCCCTATAAAGAAAGGTTAAGGGAAATCGGCCTGACGACACTGGAGGACAGGAGGGTTAGGAGAGACATGATAATGACATGCAAAATATGGCGAGGAATTGACAAGGTGGACAAAGACAGGATATTCCAGAGATGAGACAGGATATTCCAGAGATGAGACACATAAACAAGTGGACACAATTGGAAGTTAAGGACTCGGATGAGTCAAAGAGGTATTAGGAAGTATATTAGTCATAGAGTTGTCAGGAAGTGGAATAGACTGGTAAATGACGTAGTGGAGGCAGGAACCATACATAGTTTTAAGATGAGGTATGATAAAGCTCATGGAGCAGGGAGAGAAAGGACCTGTAGTGATCAGTGAAGAGGAGGGGCCAGGAGCTATGCATCGACCCCTGCAACTACAAATAGCTGAGTACAAATAGGTGAGTACACACTCTCAAACACACACACACACACACACACACACACACACACACACACACACACACACACACACACACAAATGTCAGCATAGTTGCTGATCCCTGTATTCCCTGTATTATATAGCATAGCATATTAGTATCATCCATGTGCTTTAGATACGAGATCCCTTGTAGGCCTGTGGCTTTGTGTGACGTCACGGGATGCACATGTGTAGGCTCATACCTCTGCCCCGTCCTCACTCGGCGGCAGACCATTCAGCAGACAGGCAAGGCGGCTGGGCTCCATCCCTCACCATCTCAGTCTGACAATATAGTTACCATCCAACAAGTGTGTCTACCTTCAACCTACGATATCTCCATTTAAGAACCCTTACGATACACACACACACACACACACACACAACACACACACACACACACACACACACACACACACACACACACACACAGGAAAGATAGAGGGAGCAGAAGGGGAGGAGTTCCACTGCTCATCAAAAACCGGTGGGGATTGTGGAAATGGAAGGAATGGACAGAATGGGCGAAAAGGACTACATACTAGAAACACTTCAGTCTGGGGTCCCTAAAGTGGTAATTGCAGTGATGTACAACCCACCACAGAACAACAGGAGGGTAAGAGAAGAATATGAAGAGAGCAACAGGGCAATGGTGGACACACTAGCTGAGGTGGCCAGAAAGGCTCACATGGAGAGGGCAAAGTTACTAGGTATGGGTGATTTCAGTCACAAGGAGACCGACTAGGGAAACATGGAACCACATGAGGAACCCGAAATATGGAGAGCGAAGATGATGGATGTGGCACTGGAAAACCTCATGCATTAACATGTTAGGGACACTACTAGAGAGAGAGAGAGAGAGAGAGAGAGAGGAGAGGAGAGGATGAAGCAGAAAGACTGAACCTCATATTCCCCTTGAGTAGTTCAGACATCGAGGACATCACATATGAAAGGCCCCTCGGAGCTGATCACATGGTTCTGAGCCTCGAATACACACTAGTGGAGAAGGAAGCAGGAGTAGGATAGTAGAAGCAAACTATAAAAAGGGGAACTACAGAGGCATAACTTCCTGCAAGAGATTCAGTGGGAAAGAGAATTTGAGGGAAAATGAGTAAGTAAAATGATGGACTAAGTGACAAAATGCATGGAGGCAGAGGGCAGGTTCGTTCCCAAAAGCAACAGAAATAATGGAAAACCCAGAACGCACCCATGGTTCACCCAAGGGTGTATAGAGGCAAAAACTAAGTGTGCCAGAGAGTGCAAAAAGTACAGAAGACAAAGGACCCAGGAAAATAGAGAGATTAGTTGAAGAGCCAGAAACGAATATGCATATATATGGAGGGAGGTTCAGCGGCAATACGAAAACGACATAGAATCGAAAACCAAGTCTGACTTGAAGCTGTTGTATAGCCACATCAGGAGGAAAACAATTGTCAAGGACCAGGTAATCAGGCTGAGGAAGGACGGTGGGGAGTTCACAAGAAACGAATGAGAAGTATACAAGGAGCTCAACACGAGATTTAAAGAAGTATTTACAGTGGAAACAGGAAGGACTCATAGAAGCCGGAATAGAGGTATACACCAACAAAGGATATGCCAAGGGCTGAACAAAAAACACAACCGAGGAGGAGGTGAAGACTCTGCTAAGTGAACTAGATACCTCAAAGGCGGTGGAACCGGACATCTCTTTGTGGGTCCTTAGAGAGGGCGTAGAGACGGTGTGTGCCACTACCAGCAATCTTCAACAAATCCATTAAAACTGGGCAACTACCTGAGGTGCGGAAGATGGCAAATGTAGTCCCAGTTTTTAAGAAACGAGACAGATATGAGGCATTAGACCAGTGTCACTGACGTGTATAGTATAGTGTGCAATATATACATACATACATATATTTATATATATATATATATATATATATATATATATATATATATATATATATATATATATATATATATATATATATATATATATATATATGTCGTGCCGAATAGGCAGAACTTGCGATCTTGGCTTAAATAGCAACGCTCATCTTGTCATATAGGACAAGTGAAAATTTGTGTATGCAATAATTTTGCCAAAATCATTCTGAACCTAACGAAAAAAATATATTTCAATGTGTTTGTTTAGTATTAAATTATCGTAAACAAATCTAAAATATATTTAGTTAGGTTAGGCTAAAATAAATTGTTCTTGTTATAATAAGGTTAGGTAAGTTTTCTAAGATTCTTTTGGTGCAAAATTAAAAATTTTCACATTAACATTAATGAAAAAAATATATCTTTAAACGTATAAGAGAAAATTTTAGAAAGGACTTAATTTTAAATGAGTTCTTGCTAATTGACCAGTTTTGCATATTCGGCACGACACACACATATATATATATATATATATATATATATATATATATATATATATATATATATATATATATATATATAATATATATAAATATATATAAATATATATATATATATATATATATATATATATATATATATATATATATATATATATATATATATATATATATATATATATATATATATATATATATTTGTTTTTTGTTTCAGTGTTAGGGCAGTGAGGAAGTGGAACCCCCTGGGCAAAGCAGCTGAAGAGGCAGTCTCCATACATACCTTCTGAAACAGGTACGATGCTACCCACAAAACAATGCAAGGGCCAGGAGATTAGACTCGTCACTACAAACTCGAACAGGTAAATAAAGCGCGCGCACACACACACACACACACACACACACACACACACACACACGGTCGCGCAAGCACACACTTCAATCTCTCAGTAAAGAAGAAACAATGACAATATTGATTAACAACTGAGTGCATAATCAATAATTAAATGAATTAGTATTTTTAAACGTAAGCCCAACAACAGGGAACTTGAAATTTTATGCAGCACAATGGAGAGCCTGATACACTGAATAACTCGTTCAATTGTTTAATAATTATTGTTGTTGTTGTTGTCGAGAGAGAGAGAGAGAGAGAGAGAGAGAGAGAGAGCGTGAAACAAGCTTTTATGCCACAAGACGGGCAGAAAGCAGCAACTTCACTCTGGCTGTACTCTTCTCCAGAGCATCACTCCATCTGAGATCATACATACCCAGGATGACTCGAGTATGGAACACATTCGTACAGCATAATGATGTCAACGAGATAAAGTCAGTTGATCAAATGAAAACGCTGACCCACAGATGGCTCCAACTTCATCCTGTTCCCTACTTGTATGTCTCATAACAATAAAAATGCTTTCAAATGAGCTGATGTAGGTAACAGCTCTTAGCTTGCCAATAAAGTTAGGAATCCTTAACCTGTAATATAGCTGTCAATAAAGCTAGGGATCCTTAACCTTGTCAAACCCTGTGTAAAAAGAGAGAGAGAGAGAGAGAGAGAGAGAGAGAGAGGCAGAGATATTCAGCAATCCGGGGATATTCCAGGGGAGGGGGTGGGAATTTGACTTCAGATTGTCTATGAAGAACGACGTGGTAAATCTTGCAAGTAGGGCAGCCACGAGGGAAATAAAACAGAGGCGTATCTCGTACTTACTCAATAGCAAGGGCTGCAAAATTCTGTACGGGTCACAAGTACGCTCACACCTTGAGTATACTCCTCTGCCTAGGACTGGTTAACCCCCACCCTCTTCCCTTTTAACTACGACTTCTGGACAAGAGAGGGAAACGAGTAAAACGATTGATTTCTCATGTTGATCCGGCTTGAATATAAGTGTCATTCCAGTAGAGCCTTCAACACATGAGAGATGCGAGTGGTTGTACTGTTATGTACGAAACCATTATTGTCAAGGTACTACACTTTGCTCCACTTCGCGGACAGCGAGAGGACAGCTTCTTCACAACAAGACGGGCAGCAAACTGAAGCTACACTCTGGCTGTACCATTCTGAAGAACATCACTTCATCTATGATCATCCATTCCTGGAATGACTCGAGTCTGCAACATGTTCGTACAGCTTCAATGCATCGATGAAATATTCGGTTGACCTCATGAAATTGCTGATCCACAGCTGGCATTAGTATTATTAAGTTCCCTATTTTTATGTTTTAAAACAATGAAAAGGCTTTCAAATGAGCTGAAGTAGGGAACATCTCTTAGCTTGTAATAAAGTTAGGCTATCTAAACCTTGATATATAAAACCCTTGTGTAAATATGAGAGAGAGAGAGAGAGAGAGAGAGAGAGAGAGAGAGAGGAGAGAGAGAGAGAGAGAGAGAGAGAGAGAGAGAGAGAGAGAGAGAGAGAGAGAGAGAGAGACCGATCAACTGAGACTGAGCAGAAATCCAGATGAGGCAGCGTTGCACACACAAAAACATACACCAGGAGCTACAAATCGACCCCTGTAACCACAAATAGGTGAGTACATAAACACATACACGTTCACAGATGAAAACTGTAGAGTACTGGGCAGCAGTAGTGTACAATTAAATTATGTAGGACATCTAAATAACAGAAGGAAGTAAAAAGACAGTGGAGAGTGTATGACAACACAACGTTGGTGAGGTCTGATAGACACACAATACACACAGAATGCAGTGTGTTGGAGGAGATAAGAAAGAGATTGGTCGAACACCTGTGCAGAAAGTATTGCATCACAGAAAATGAACATGGTTTTTGGTACGGTAAAGAACAAAAAGGGAAAATACACAAATAACAAGCACGTAGGAGAGAGAAGCTTATGACGACGTCTCTGTCCGACTTGGATAACTTACAGAGTCACGTTGAGGGAGCCAGTACATTTAGGTGAGGGGGGATAGGCGCTGGACAGAGAGAGAGGAAGAAAAAATTAGTAGTAGCGGTAATGCTGGTAGTGGAAGTAGTAGTAGATGTAGATAGAAAGGGGAGTGAAGGGAGGCAATAGTGGTGGTAGAAGCAACAGCAGCAGTAATGGAGTGGGAGTCGTAGTAGTAGTAGAAGTGGGGTCAGTCTGAGGACAAGAAAAAGAAGCATTGCAGGAGGACCAAGGACCCACAGGGAGTAGATTAAAAATACAAGGGGGGGGGGTCACCGAAGGATAGAACACACTTTGGCACTTAAAAAAGGATAACGAGGAAAGAATAGGAAAAAATAGGGAAAAAGAAGACGTAGAGAGAGAAGAAGAATCAAATGAAGTCACTAGTAACAAAAAAGGCAGGAATCTACAGAGACAAAGCCACTACTAAGATTCATGCCAGGAAAGTTGTGTATAAGGTATACTTCAACAAGACAGAAACTGTGAAGGGTTATTTGTATATCGTTCCAGTCATGGTATTGTGCCTTTTTTGTTATTTAGAAGTAGTGTAGACAGTTTAATGATAAAATTACAGATACAAAGCAGGAACGATAGGGGACGAGTTGGTTCCAAGTCCCTGACTGTAGTCAGGACACCTCAACATAGGCTGGTCCACAAGCTACAGAGAAACAAGTGGAGAATCATCTGAGAGAGAAAACAGTGTAACTCTAGGAGTGGAAATATCAGACTGGGAAAAGATGACGAGCAGAATACCCAAGTTTCAGTATTAAAACTGATGCTCTTCATAATAAATGTAAAAAGCCTACCAAAATAAACTGATTCCTTATGCGGATGACTAAAAACAACTGAAAAAAAAATTCCAAATAAAGGACTGGGATAGTCTACAGGAAACTAAATATGTTCAAGCATAGTCAAATATATGGTTACTAAAATTTTGCTCCACTAAGTGTAAGTCACGAATATTGGAGTGGACGAGAGAAGACCCGTAACAGAGTATAAATTGAGACGGAAAATATTTCAGATATCTTAAGAGGAAAAAATAGCTTGAGACGAAGATACATCGACCATCTAGGCTAAACACACATTAAATAGGTAACAAATGTATGGGGTGGGTAGCTAATTTAAGAACTACTTTCAGGAACCTAAACACAAGTTGAAATATTGTGTTTACCTAGAGTTTACCTGGAGAGGGTTTCAGGGGTCAACGCCCCAGCTGCTCGGTCTAAGACCAGGCCCCATGGTGGATCAGGGTCTGATCAACCAGGCTGTTACTACTGGCCGCACGCAAACTAACGTGCGAACCACAGCCCGGTTGGTCAGGTACTGACTTTGTGTGCCTGTCCAGTGCCTGCTTGAAGACAGCCAGGAGTCTATTGGTAATCCCCCTTATGTATGCTGGGAGGCAGTTGAACAGTCTTGAGCCCCGGACACTAATTGTATTGTCTCTCAAGTACTCCTGGCGCCCCTGCTTTTCATCGGGGGAATGTTAGATCCATTTTAAAGTATGGTATAGAACCACAGAGTCCACACCAGATTACATTTCACGAGAAAGCCTGGAGATTCAGAAATAATTCAGAACAAGAACCTAATAAGAAATAAGATACAGAACTGAACCTATCGACTGAAGAGAATAAATAAGGAAGACATCATTAAGGCATACAAAATACCCATAGGAATTAAAAAGGGTGGGTTAGGTTAGGTAAGGTTCGTCAGGAAACAGGACAAGTGCTTCCTGACGCGGGTCTTAGTCATATGACCCTCAAAATGGTATACAATACCGACAGGTTGTTAGGTAAGACACATATGCAACAGTTAGACAACTTTATTCCGAAACGTTTCGCCTACACAGTAGGCTTCTTCAGTCGAATACAGAAAGTAGGCAGGAACAGTAGAGATGTGAAGACGATGTAATCAGTCCATCACCCTTAAAGTCGTAGAATTTGAGGTTGTCAGTCCCTCGGCCTGGAGAAGTTCAGTTCCTGACTATGGAACTGAACTTCTCCAGGCCGAGGGACTGACAACCTCAAATTCTACGACTTTAAGGGTGATGGACTGATTACATCGTCTTCACATCTCTACTGTTCCTGCCTACTTTCTGTATTCGACTGAAGAAGCCTACTGTGTAGGCGAAACGTTTCGGAATAAAGTTGTCTAACTGTTGCGTATGTGTCTTACCTAACAGTCATATGACCCGCCGTTTGGTCATCTGACCGAGGCCTTCCGCTGGCTTACCGGTCCACCCCTTTAAAAAATATGGCAGCTGTTATAACCATTTTTAAAACGGGTGGATAGAGAAAAACTGAATGGCCTAATGGAAACATAGGGAAGAGGGCGTTAATGGAAGCTAAAAATAAAAAATCTCTCACCTGCACGCTAATAACAACTCGGTAAACACACACACACACACACACACACACACACACACACACACACACACATGAATCACAGGGATGTTAGGAAGTATTTCTTCAGCCACAGAGTAGTCAGTAAGTGGAATAGTTTGGGAAGCGATGTAGTGGAGGCAGGATCCATACATATCTTTAAGCAGAGGTATGATAAAGCTCACGGTTCAGGGAGAGTGACCTAGTAGCGATCAGTGAAGAGGCGGGGGCCAGGAGCTCGGACTCGACCCCCGCAACCTCAACTAGGTGAGTACACACACACACACACACACACACACACACACACACACACACACACACACACACAACACACACACACACACGCACACGAACACTTGCCGCGGTTGTAAACAGACTGCAGTAATGAACGCTCGGGAAAAGGTCGTCTTGACCTGTTTATAGTCAAGGGAGAAAAGTGATATATTGGAGAGGGTGTCCCATTATTATTATTATAATCAAGGAGAAGCGCTAAACCCGTAGGATTATACAGCGCCTGGGGGGGGGATGTGGAAGGCATTCAGGCTTAATTCGGGGAACTGGAGCACAGATCCAATTTCCTAAATCAAGAGCCCCTCACCAACATCAAGGAACCTTCCCTGAGGGGGAGGGTGTCCCAAAACATACAAAGAAAACAACTGTTTAAAAAAAGTACTGTAGTAAGGAAAAGATATATGCTTTTTAAGGTAAACTATTAGTGGCACACAGTTTACAATTTGGTAAAGGGCGGTAAACCAGAACATAGCTATGACTATACACAAGAAGAGAAGAAATCTAGTAAATGAATTGACCGGCAAGATTGTAACCAAATCACTTGAAGCTTGAAAGAGTGATAAAAAAAATTAAATAAGGAAAACAAATCTTTGAAAACTGAAATCGAATTCTGGATTTCTTCCAAACAAGAAATGAAGAAAATACTTATAGAATAAACTCACATAAGAAGAAAATAACTCTAGACATCAGGAATTAAAAAAAAAATAATGAATGACGCAGAATTGGAAATAAACTGATCAGAAGAGTACAAAACTAAGATATAAAGATAAATATATATTCTGGAATAAGATTGTGAAACACAGAACAAAAAAAACATCATTGTCGGTGCAACAAAATAAACTGCACTTGTTGTTTATGATAATAGTGTGTTGACAACACCTGTGTTTCTCTCCTCCGTCACCCTCCCTAGTGTGTTGATGGTGTGTTTACAACACCTGTGTTTCTCTCCTCCGTCACCCTCCCTAGTGTGTTGATGGTGTGTTTACAACACCTGTGTTTCTCTCCTCCGTCACCCTCCCTAGTGTGTTGATGGTGTGTTTACAACACCTGTGTTTCTCTCCTCCGTCACCCTCCCTAGTGTGTTGATGGTGTGTTTACAACACTTGTGTTTCTCTCCTCCGTCACCCTCCCTAGTGTGTTGATGGTGTGTTTACAACACTTGTGTTTCTCTCCTCCGTCACCCTCCCTAGTGTGTTGATGGTGTGTTTACAACACTTGTGTTTCTTCCTCCCTCACCCTCCCTAGTGTGTTGATGGTGTGTTTACAACACTTGTGTTTCTCTCCTCCGTCACCCTCCCTAGTGTGTTGATGGTTGTGTTTACAACACTTGTGTTTCTCTCCTCCGTCACCCTACCTAGTGTGTTGATGGTGTGTTTACAACACCTGTGTTTCTCTCCTCCGTCACCCTCCCTAGTGTGTTGATGGTGTGTTTACAACACCTGTGTTTCTCTCCTCCGTCACCCTACCTAGTGTGTTGATGGTGTGTTTACAACACCTGTGTTTCTCTCCTCCGTCACCCTCCCTAGTGTGTTGATGGTGTGTTGACAACACCTGTGTTTCTCTCCTCCGTCACCCTCCCTAGTGTGTTGATGGTGTGTTTACAACACCTGTGTTTCTCTCCTCCGTCACCCTACCTAGTGTGTTGATGATGTGTTTACAACACCTGTGTTTCTCTCCTCCGTCACCCTACCTAGTGTGTTGATGGTGTGTTTACAACACCTGTGTTTCTCTCCTGCGTAACCCTACCTAGTGTGTTGATGATGTGTTTACAACACCTGTGTTTCTCTCCTCCGTCACCCTCCCTAGTGTGTTGATGGTGTGTTTACAACACCTGTGTTTCTCTCCTCCGTCACCCTCCCTAGTGTGTTGATGATGTGTTTACAACACCTGTGTTTCTCTCCTCCGTCACCCTCCCTAGTGTGTTGATGATGTGTTTACAACACCTGTGTTTCTCTCCTCCGTCACCCTCCCTAGTGTGTTGATGGTGTGTTTACAACACCTGTGTTTCTCTCCTCCGTCACCCTCCTAGTGTGTTGATGGTGTGTTTACAACACCTGTGTTTCTCTCCTCCGTCACCCTCCCTAGTGTGTTGATGGTGTGTTTACAACACCTGTGTTTCTCTCCTCCGTCACCCTCCCTAGTGTGTTGATGGTGTGTTGACAACACCTGTGTTTCTCTCCTCCGTCACCCTCCCTAGTGTGTTGATGGTGTGTTTACAACACCTGTGTTTCTCTCCTCCGTCACCCTCCCTAGTGTGTTGATGGTGTGTTTACAACACCTGTGTTTCTCTCCTCCGTCACCCTACCTAGTGTGTTGATGGTGTGTTGACAACACCTGTGTTTCTCTCCTCCGTCACCTCCCTAGTGTGTTGATGGTGTGTTTACAACACCTGTGTTTCTCTCCTCCGTCACCTCCCCTAGTGTGTTGATGGTGTGTTTACAACACCTGTGTTTCTCTCCTCCGTCACCCTCCCTAGTGTGTTGATGGTGTGTTGACAACACCTGTGTTTCTCTCCTCCGTCACCCTCCCTAGTGTGTTGATGGTGTGTTGACAACACCTGTGTTTCTCTCCTCCGTCACCCTCCCTAGTGTGTTGATGGTGTGTTGACAACACCTGCGTTTTCAAACACGTCCCACAACCCTCCACAGTGTTTGGTATTAGTGTGTTTATAACACCTGTGAGCTTACTAATTCCATCAACACCCTCCCTAGTGTGTGATGACAGTGTATACAACAACTGTGTTTGCAAGCTCATTCAACACCTTCCCCAGTGAGTTTCCCAATCCCTCCAACATCCTAGTCTGTGTGTGAGAAAGTGTATTTACAACTGGGTTTCGCAGCTCTGCCCTGGCACCACCTCCATCACTAACAATTTTTCCCTCACTTCATTCAGCTGTCGAAATAAACAGTATTAATCCACTTAGTACATGCTAATCAAAATCACTTTCCCACGAGATCATTAAAAGTGTTAATATATCGTCTGTTAAGTATACAAGTATGTATTCTATATATTTCTCACAATATTCATTAATTACCTGAATACAGTTATCATTTTGCCTAATGTATCACACTAAAATAAGTTCAATATGAGCAATAGTGTTGGCAATATACTTTAAATAAGCTTTAAATGTCACAGGTAATAATGACATACTAATTACAAATGACACCAGATTGATTTATACAAATTAAAAATCCCGAGAAAAAAATCTTTAAATGTAAATGAAATATTAGGTTCAAGTTACTCCAAAAATAATAATGTGAGAACATTCACATATCAACACTAGTTAGAGCTACGTACATTACTACGTGATTCCTCATTTTTTAATTCATCAGTTGTGAGACCTGGTTGTGTAAGTCGCTGTCGACTGAGACGCCACTTTCTCATCCAGCACCCACAGAGCTGTCATGGTACATTATTCTCATGCCCTTCAAAGCCATATTAACCAGGCCACACCAGAGCTGGCTGAAAAATCATCTGGTGAATTATTATTATAATCAAAAAGAAGCGCTAAGCCACAAGGGCTATACAGCGTCATCTGGTGAAGAGCCGTCTTTATTGCTAGGTTAGGTTAGATTTGTGAGACAGGATTCACTATTTCTGAAAGCGTGCTGGTTCTTTTTCTTTTATTTTACGAGGATCTGTGTGGATCCTGCCTTTTCCAGGTCATTCCACTTCCTAACCATTTTAAAAACAAACTTATGACTCATCTCCGTTACGAACTTCCAGTTGAACCCTTGTAATTTTTCCAGTCACAGAAAGTGTTTATACCTGTCCACTCATTTTGTTCCTCTCAGCACTTTGTACATTGTTATATCACCCTCTGTCCTTCAATCCTCTCATGTCATCAGGCTTTACTCCCTTAATCTCTTCTCATAGCACCTAAGCTTAAACTCCAGGACAATTACTTGACATGCTTGAACGGGAGTAAGTTTCATACTGGTGCTGCTGACTCTAATATGGGCCAGACATCTGGCTGACCTGACGTTGTGAATGACCCCTTGCTCAGTTTTCTGAGCATTAATTTTAAATTTACTTGATGTGCTATTGACGCAGAAGCTTATTTTTGGATTGATGTGTGTCTCAAGAAATATGCTCGGCACAATGTTCACCCTAAGATCCTTCTTCTTGAGTGAGGCTTGCAGCCTTTAATCTCCAAGTTTTTTTCTTATTTGCGGTGTTATTTACCTGACTCAGATCTTCATAACTGTTAGAGCAAATGTTAATAATCACAAGTCAGACCAGAATTTCATACACTTATTTAAGAAAACTAACAAATCGAGATCAATGCAGTCCAATAATAAGGATAACATTGTCTTCAACATTATACACCAGTGCTGAACAGAAGAGGTATTCTCTAGTTATCGCAGAGATTGTGTAGATTCCAAGATCTTTATCTATTTTAGTTCATTAATAAATTGCATCTAAATAAAACATACTTATGGGGTCGTATCTTGTCTCCAAGATGCATAAACGAGTAAATAATTAATCCGATCAAACGTAATATATGCAGTTATGTAACATACCACTTGTATAGTTATGCAATACAACACATACATAGTACTGTAACACAATTCAGGCACAGCTACATAACAATATATCCAAAAACACGTAATTCAACAACTGCGCAAGTAATTCAACACCTGCAGAACCATGTAATACACCTACGCAATCATGGAAAACCGTAAAGCAAAGCGTATGATTCACACACCAACTGCACGTGTAAAACACAGCGCGCTCAACCATACATCTGCACAAACACGTAATGCAACACAAATAGCTGCACAACACCAGTTAAGTATATAACACTACCCGTCCACAAGGATGAAACGCAACACCAGCGTAAGCAGGTAACACAACGCCTTCACAAACATTTACGTATCCTTCAGCCCGAAGTTGGAGAAGTATTTTAAATCCAAATTTGAGAAAATACTTTTTTCGGAATGTTAAATTTTGGACGGCAGACAAGTCGGACGTTCCCTCAGGGAGTAAGCAGGGACGACGAAAAGTAAAATATTGTTCCTGGACGTCACCTCAATTGTCGTTGACGGAAGAAAAAAATGTTATAGGAAAAAAAGCGTTCTGGCACTTCTTGTCGTTGTACTTCGTGAGTGGCGACTGGAACTCTTTCTTCTCGTTAAGCATGAACTCACTCGAAAGAAGTTGTCGTTCATGGGTTGCTTGTTTTGATCCCCAGAGTAAATTCACTCTGATATATCCTCTGTTGGTCAAAACGTTTCACTGCACATCAGGTTTCTTCAGTTGAATACAGATTGTTTCACTGGAGACAGCAAAAATATAGAGGTAATTTTGAGGTGATTAGTCCCTCAGCCTTGATGAGTGGTCAGCTCCTTAGTCTGGAGTATAGGCACCACACTCTCCGCCTACACAGTAGGTTTCTTCAATCGAGTACAGAAGAGTTATCGGAAGCAGTAGAGATGTAAAGACGATGTAAGTAGTTCGTTACCCTTGAAGGCGTAGTTCTGAGGTGGTTATTATTTCAGCTAGCTCTTCTGTACTCGACGGAAGAAGTCTTCTGTCTATTCGAAACGTTTCGGAATAAAGATACCTAACTGTTGCAGGTATGTCTTATTTATCAACCTGTCGGTACTGTGTAACATTTCTTCTATTCACTCACTCTCCAACATACGCTTTTTTTTTTTATCCTCTGTATGTTAGATGTGATCAAGGTTCCAGGACCGAAACGTTTTTTTAATAAATATGTCCTAGTGTTTCCAAGTTGTCGGTATCTATTACCAGGACTTATACCAAGATCTTATGCCCTGGAACATGAGGCAATCTTAGTAGCCGGAGATGACTTAACAGGTGAGCAGTTACCCCTTGTAAATGTACGTCATGTTAAACATATGTCAGCAATAGAGATGGTGTTGCTGTGTCAGCCATGTATTAAATTCGTCAGATGCTTTGCCAGCAAGTTGAACAAGACACATGTGCAACACTTAGATGTCTTTATAGTCAAAGTGTTTTCCTTGCACAACATGCTTCTTTAGTCGAAGAAGTTTTGTATATGTGTCTTCTGCATCAACCTGTCGGTGTTGTATACCATAAATATGATAAAAAGTTCCTTGTGTTAGGTACATTGTTCTAGTCACCAGAGAGAAAGTTCCTCTTGTTGGATACTTCATGCTGAGCACTAGTTTACTCTGTTCAGCACTTTGTACTGGTCACCAAAGAGAAAGTTCTCCAAATTTCTTGTCTTGGTTTCCAGAAAGTTCTCGTGTTGGGCACCATGTTCTTGTCGCCAAAGCGAATTTTCACTTTGGTGACAAAATGAGAATTCACTTTGGTCAACACTCTACACTGGCCTCCAGAAAGTTTTGGTCACATCGTGATAGCCACCAGAGAGAAAGTTCATTGTTGGCCGCCTTGTGTTTGTCACCAGAAAGGAAGTTCCTATGCTAGGTAATCTGTGTTGGTCTTCGGAAAGAAAGCTCTTGTTTGTTTCTGGTTACCAAAGAATTTCCCAAGTCATTTTCTTGGCCTGTCTCTCATTTTCCTTTACCAATAACTTAACATTTGCTTGCATTAAATTCACGTATCAGCTTTCCTAACCTCTTTAGTGGTTTCTCCAAATCTCTCTGGGGTTCTCCCCTGTGTTATCCTGTTCCTGGGGGTCTGAGCGACTTTCCACTCGTCACTCTAGACTGGTTATAAAATTCTTCAAGAACAATTACTATACCTTCTTAAATCAACTGTAGTGAGTGTCTTGCTATCTGTGGCAGTTTCTGCACATTCTAATTAATTTTTTGCCAAACGCTCTCTTGCTGTTCAGGGAACTGTAGTCATCCCATCCTTCTCTAACTTATTTTATCTTCGTTACCTTGTCGTAGAACTCCAATAGATTCTTGAGACGGTATTCTTATGTCTTCATTCTTGTTGTCTGAATCCATTCTCTTCAAAAGTTCCACCAGCCTACTAATTACTTTACCAGTTTCTTACAAACTATACAGGCTAAGGACTTGTGAGAACAAGTTCCTTACCAATGCCGCTTACCGAGGGGAGGAGTATAGACGTATTCCCCAGAGGTAACGAACACCTGCTACTTTAGGTGTTATTGGTGTATTGAAAAATATTCAGGTACGTCATTTATAGATTTCATCCATATACAAGATATAAACCTACTGTATTGTACACCATATCTTGTACTCGCTCCCGTCACTATTCCTTTTGCTGTCTGAGTACCCTTGTTATTATATTGACGTAAATAGTTGAGAAAACCGCACTGCCGCTGTTGTTCTCTGTGTAAGACTGAAGAAGCCACTGGCTTGTGAAACGTTTCGTCAATAAAGATTCCTAAATGTAATAAGGCTGGAATGATCTTTTTGTTATTAAATTTTTATATTTAGATAACTTCATGACCAATCTCTTGCTAGAAATTAACACCTGCCAAATTTTTCCATACATTTATTCACGTTATTGTTGTATTGTTTCGCATTTTCTTAAATTTCTTATATCCCTATCAACGACTTTGGTATGCGTTTTTCTTAGCATTTGGACTTGGTGCTCCCAACATTACGACTCCCTGCTGTGTTCCTTGTCGAGGTTATGACAGTGTAAAACTATTACACTATATTTGAGAGGACTACAGGGAATAATGTTTCACTTGCAGTGTCCAAACTAATGACATTCTTCCTCTTTCAGTCCCTGCTTCCCTCTTACGCCACGCATTACAGTGGTTATGGTAAGGTTGATGGCGTCTGTAGTTCTAGCTGCGTCCTCCAGTTCCGTATCTTCCTTTATCAAGGTTGACGGGTATGCTGCCTTCCTAGTAATAAAGAATAACTAGTTTAGATCTTCCTATTGATTCAACTTTCAGGTCTCACTACACTAAAAATGAATTGCTTTTGTTTGTAAATTTTGTGACGAATGGTTTTGAAAACCGACAAGTTGAAGAATTGAGACACTTATGCAACACATGGGAATCTTTATTGAAGAAACGTTTCGCCACACAGTGGCTTCATCAGTCCAGTACAAAGTAGAAGTGGGTAAGGAGAGTAGAAGTTTGAGGTAATCAGTCCCTCAACCTGGAATTGATGTGTTCAGTCCATCACTCTTGTAGGAAGTGCAGCATAGGGCCAGAGAGGTGGCTTATATACTGCGGTGAGATGAGTTGAAGCAGGAGGCGGCGGGATCACAGTGGGACCTGCCACTGTGATCTTGGTACATGGTACATGGGATCTTGGTACAAAGACTTCAACGCTTGCCCAACCTTTGGACGACGACCTACTTACACTAGTGGCAGGTCCCACTGTGATCCCGCCTCCTCCTGCTTCAACTCATCTCACCGCAGTATATAAGCCACCTCTCTGGCCCTATGCTGCACTTCCTACAAGAGTGATGGACTGAACACATAGATTCCAGGTTGAGGGACTGATTACCTCAAACTTCTACTCTCCTTACCCACTTCTACTTTGTACTGGACTGATGAAGCCACTGTGTGGCGAAACGTTTCTTCAATAAAGATTCCCATGTGTTGCATAAGTGTCTCAATTCTTCAATTTGTAAATTTTATTAGGAGACCAGCAAGAACTGTGACGAGTACACAGTTTATCTAAGCCATGTATTCCGTAGATTAAACTCAGGAGAAAGGTGTGGCAGCACTAAGTGTGTGAGGCTGAGAAGAGCCACAGCACCCAACACACCTTCACCTCTACACAGTGTGGTCACACCACATCACCATGACATCTACCACGATACCATACAGCACCTAGGGGAAACATTCGCCTTCGATCCATCAAAAGGAGGATATATCCAGTTCCTTGGATCAACAGTCCCTTAGCGGAATCAAGATTCACAGGGAAAAGACGAGAAAGTGATTGTCAAAGAGCTTACATGATAAATGTGACAAGCAGTTCACACAAGAGTTGGAACTGGACATTCCAGATTAAATAAACTCTTCTTATTGTTCATATATTTCAAATTAAAAGTAAAAACAGAAAAAGGCATGGAAAGTCTACTCAAGAACATATATTACAGGGATCATCCAGATAAAGGCAACAGAACAATTACATCTGTTAATTACAAATTTATTAATATTTGGCGAAAAAGTTGACTTGTCGAGCATAGACTGGGAGGGCAGCGGCTGCCCATCCTGAACAATAAGTTCCCTCAAGAAGGCAATTTACCAAACATTACACTATGGCCAATTCAGCATCATAATTACGATGGAATATTAGTTACTGGTAGCTAAGAGATGCAAAATCAATTCCCACAACCATCTCTGACAACACCCAGAACCATCTGTAACAACCCCTACAACTACTAACACCCACAAGCACGTCTGACAACACCCACAACCACTTCTAACAACATCCACGATCACAAACAACAACACCCACATCTATCACCATCACCCACCGACCAGCCATTCCCAGGCGTTCAGTTCTCGCCTCAATATATTCAGTGCTACGGTAGACCTCTTCGCCTCCCGAAAATTAATCTTGTTATTGTGGTTGTGACACTTCATTTCCAGGCATTGTGGGGCAGGAACTGCCATCACGGCCCTTCCCTCCACCTACCCCTCCCAAGGTTACCAGGGATGACAAAGTTTTCAGGGTGTACCTCGGCGATTGGGGAGAATGTCTGGTGTCTCTCCCTCCGTTGGCTTAGCGCTTCTTTTTGATTATAATAATAATAATCTCCCTTCCTCCCACCCTCACTATGGCACAATAAAATTATGTACTTTCTGCAGCTCTTAATCCTATTGTCTATATTATTTTTCCCATGGCAAGTTAACCCTATATAAGGTTGTCGTACTCGTCTATTTATCTAATGGTTTCTTGTAAAGGGTGTTAGAGCTAGGGAAGGTAAAAGAAATTCTTGTCAGGGGAAACATAATCTCGTCCTAAGGGAGCATATTTCAGAATTAGTCCATCATGCGTAGGAAGAAAAATGTACGTAGAAGAGCAGTTTACTGGTTCACTCATAAAAAAAAGACATATTGAATATATTCGCCTTCAGAGGCGACATTTTAGTTTAGTCTGTCATGGATAACATAAATAATACGTGTAACGAAGGAATGTATTGAAAGAAATTCTTTTTAATTATCTTATAAACACCTTCAGTCTTAGCCATCAAAATCATACACAACTAATAAGATTACACAGAGGAAAAGAAAGCAATTAAGTACAAGACGATCTAGACAGACTGAATGATGGAAATAATGGGCACGTTAATAAATCAGCGGAAACATAAAACTGAAAGAATAGTGGAGGATACAAATGGGATAAAATACGTGAAGACACAAAATACAGTGGCACAATAGTGCTCTTTCTAAACATCATGCCTGACCTATTTCCCATTGCCTGCACAAACCTAAAAGCATTGTCAGTATATGCAAAACAGCCGATTGTAGGAACACCCAACAGAAACCTGAAAGAAAAATACTGCAATCCTCTACACAAAACCTGTACCACCAATCTACCTCCCACCGAGGAAGGGTAACAAGAAAAAGAAGAAAACTGTAATGTTTTCCTCGTTTTACATTTAGTAATTTATACAGGAGAATGGGGTTACTACCCTCTTGCTCTGGGCATTTTAGATGCCTTGTACGACACGCATGGCTTACGGAGGATGGATTCTTTTCCACTTCTTCATGGAGAAAGAATATACATCTAAAAAATATATAAAATGGCCATTACACTGGTACTGGACCTAAAAAGCTATGAAATAAAGGAAAGTAATGACTGGGCACAACAGTTGAAAGAAAACAGAGTAAATGACTCAAGAAATCGTAATGACACGATTGCAAATAAACCATACCCCCGGCCGGGATTGAACCCGCGGTCATAGAGTCTCAAAACTCCAGCCCGTCGCGTTAGCCACTAGACCAGCTAGCCACAATAAGATTCATCCAACTAGGTATATTTCCTAGGTAACTTTCCTATGGTGTAGAAATATACCTAGTTGGATGAATCTTATTGTGGCTAGCTGGTCTAGTGGCTAACGCGACGGGCTGGAGTTTTGAGACTCTATGACCGCGGGTTCAATCCCGGCCGGGGGTATGGTTTAGAGTAAATGAAGTATAATAACGACATAAAAACTATTCCGAGAAATAGATTGGACAAAGACACACACGTACTTAGACACACGCGTTCACAGGCACGTGGGGAGCACATACCACGTGTACACGCGCGTGCGACGCCGAGAACAGCATGGATAAAAAGAACTGCGGTTTTTTTTCGTGTGAGGAGTAGAGCATTTTATATGAAAGATGTCCCCAAAAAATAAAAAGAATTAATATGCAACATTTTCTGGGATAAGAATAACATTTGTAATATATGAAAAATAGAATAGAGCGAGAGTAGTGTTGTTTTTGTTGACGATATGGTAGAGGTTATACAGTCTTAAGAGCAGCTGAACCAGTGGATGGATGGTCACAATGATTATATTTGTACATAATCAGAAAAGACAAGAACGATTAACAGAAAATTTAAATAAGGAAAACAAAAATTAAAAAAATAGAAGATCTAAAAAGTTCCTTACAGTAAGTGCAAAAAATATTAGGTGAGCAAACTGAGATAATGAAGGAGAAAAAGCTGATAGATCAGAAATTATCCAAGTTAAGACACATGTGCAACACCTGGATATCTTTATTGTAGACGTTTCGCCATCCAGTGGCTTTATCAATACAGATTCTAGGTATATGTCCTAGAATCTGTATTGATAAAGCCACTGGATGGCGAAACGTCTACAATAAAGATATCCAGGTGTTGCACATGTGTCTTAACTTTCATATTGTCGGTATTTTATACCTTTCTTGCACAGAAATTATCCAAAAATAAGAATCATACTAAAAAGGTCAAGACCTTCTATATGATGCTTGGGAACAGAGCTGGAATTGTCCAAATAAATATAATGATTAACGGTTCTCATATTGTAAGACAACACAAAGATAAATTCTCAGGTAACGTGAAATTGTTTTGCAAGAATTTGTGTCTTCGGCAAGCGTTGCATTCTGGCAGGTCTGGTGCTGCTGAGAATAGTGCATAAAATTTTCTTCCCTTGTATGGAGATGTTCAGAATATGACAAGTTTGGCATTAAAGTGTCCATTTATATAGCTATGAGAGGCTCGTAAGTGCCTGGGTAGTTGAGAGATCTGTGGTCAGTAATGTTCAGGATACACGACCTCCTTTGTCGGCAGTGGTGATTCAGTCTTCTGCTCGAGTTTAAGGACAGCGGTGTACCGGCGAGGTAAGGGTACCTTGAGTATTGTCTTTCTGGGAATTGGAGGTATCTTGTTGTCTGTAGTTTTTAGCTAAACAGTGAAAGTCTTGATGTGGTTTAGGTATGCTTGCAACAATTTTGAGGCCTAAACTAATCTGTTCTTGACTTGAAAAAGCCCACTCTTTGGACCTAGGTACATGTTTACTGCTAGGCGAACAGGGGCAAAGGGATACAATCAAGAATTGTCGCTTGCTTGCCGAAGTCTCTGACAACAGAGCTGTTTCTTCCTGTTTATGTCTACTTTTTAAGTTATGTTTCTGCAGGTTTTGTCTCGGCTCTGAGCCCTTCATAAGATTGCTAAATGTTAACATCGTTACATTGAATTATCTCGCAGATTTTGCGGCTTCCACAGTACTATGGCGCCTCTCGCAGATCCCATTAGCCACATATTGTCAAGTAACTTTACCAGTGACGTGACCGGTTCACTAGACAAGTTCGTCACTTATTTCGCTCTTTTGGGAACGGAGTCAAGTGTCTAATAATTTTTTCTATCTCTAAAGCTATTTCTGATGTTCTAAACAGGACGAAATTCAATACGAAATTCAGTACTAAAATACTTATAGTTAAGATACACCCTGTCTTAAGTGTTAGAAGCCAAAAAGAAAAAGCATTCTCAAATTATTACACTGAAACCGATATAAGAACATAAGAAGGAAGGAACACTGCAACAGGCCTACTGACCCATGCGAAGCAGGTCCATGTTACCCCCGGTTTAGACCAATGACCTACCTAGTCAGGTCACTTCCACTTAAGGAAAGAGCACGGTACGAGACCATAGCACAAGCTAGTCAGGTCCAACTCACACCAACTCATGTATTTATCTAACCTATTTTTAAAACTACACAACGTTTTCGCTTCTATGACGGTACTCGGGAGTTTGTTCCACTCATCCACGACTCTGTTACCAAACCAGTGCTTTCCTATATCCTTCCTGAATCTGAATTTTTCAAACTTAAAACCATTGCTGCGAGTCCTGTCTTGGCTGGAAATTTTCATCACTCTATTTACATCCCATTTCTTTATTCCCGTTTTCCATTTATATACCTCAATCATTTCCCCCCGTTGGTGTACTAGCCTCCACAAGCAGTATATATAGTATTGTAACCACGAACTAGTGGTATTTAATCAGTCGTGTGATCTTTGTAGAACTGGATGGTCCAGTGGGTTAGAGTATCATAAATTTTTGCTCACCATGAGGTGGGCTAAAACAACACGGGATCGATCCTCCGGCTAGTCGCAATGTTCTTATATAATATATTTATATATATTATTGTGCCCACGAGCGAGTAGTATTGATAAGTAACAACACTGCGACTAGCCAAGGAATCGAACCCATACCGCTTTGGCCGGCCTCATGGTGGGCGAAAACTCATGATGCCTTAATCCACTGGTCCAGTGGATTAAGGCGTCATTGAGTTTTCGCCCACCATGAGGCAGGCCAAAGCAGCATGGGTTCGAGTCCTTGGCTAGTGCAGTGTTGTTATTGATCAATACCACTCGTTCGTGGTCACAATAATATAAAAGACTGCACTTAGGAGTCTGTGGAGACAAAGAACTTTGTCCTTGGAGGCAAAGAGGGGAATGTATGAGAGTATAGTTTTACCAACGCTCTTATATGGGTGTGAAGCATGGGTGATGAATGTTGCAGCGAGGAGAAGGCTGGAGGCAGTGGAGATGTCATGTCTGAGGGCAATGTGTGGTGTGAATATAATGCAGAGAATTCGTAGTTTGGAAGTTAGGAGGAGGTGCGGGATTACCAAAACTGTTGTCCAGAGGGCTGAGGAAGGGTTGTTGAGGTGGTTCGGACATGTAGAGAGAATGGAGCGAAACAGAATGACTTCAAGAGTGTATCAGTCTGTAGTGGAAGGAAGGCGGGTAGGGGTCGGCCTAGGAAAGGTTGGAGGGAGGGGGTAAAGGAGGTTTTGTGTGCGAGGGGCTTGGACTTCCAGCAGGCATGCGTGAGCGTGTTTGATAGGAGTGAATGGAGACAAATGGTTTTTAATACTTGACGTGCTGTTGGAGTGTGAGCAAAGTAACATTTATGAAGGGATTCAGGGAAACCGGCAGGCCAGACTTGAGTCCTGGAGATGGGAAGTACAGTGCCTGCACTCTGAAGGAGGGGTGTTAATGTTGCAGTTTAAAAACTGTAGTGTAAAGCACCCTTCTGGCAAGACAGTGATGAAGTGAATGATGGTGAAAGTTTTTCTTTTTCGGGGCACCCTGCCTTGGTGGGAATCGGCCAGTGTGATAATAAAATATATATATATATATATATATATATATATATATATATATATATATATATATATATATATATATATATATATATATATAAACACTGATCTCTGGCTGAAGGAGACTCGAACCTACGAACCTTAGGACAAGGTACGCAGTGCTTTACCAATCTACCCACACTGGACAATACCTTGGCGTGTAGCTTGCGCTACACGTTTGATCCAAGGCAGCCAGCTTTCAGGGAGAAGGCTTACAGCTTTTCATCTCATCCCCTGCATGCATCAGCCTTACTAGTGTAGCGCAAGCTACACGCCAAGGTATTGTCCAGTGTGGGTAGATTGGTAAAGCACTGTGTACCTTGTCCTAAGGTTCGTAGGTTCGAGTCTCCTTCAGCCAGAGATCAGTGTTTGTGTATATTTCGCCTGCTCTCGCGAATTCCTTGTGTATATATATACATTTATATATATATATATATATATATATATATATATATATATATATATATATATATATATATATATATAATTATGAAAAGATAGACAAGTTAATTTTCCAGATTAACGGAAAAATACAATATTTAATAATGCTCGTATTACATGAAATACAAGACAATACAGGAACTATGTAATAAAGGATTACATAACGTAACATGATCGTGTCTTTCTTTTTTCCAGTGTTCAGAGACAGCCAATTTCTTTAGCAATCTTTTCCTCTCATGGATAGCTTTCCTGGAACCTTCCAGCATTCCCATAAAAGCTGTAAACCCATTTATCCTCCCGTATCTCTGAGATTTGATTAGACTGTGTGTCTGCTAATCTCGGCGACGCTTTTTACTGCCTTTTTTACTGTCTTCATTACACTCTTCTTTCTTCTTCTCTCTCACCACCTATTTCAAACTTTCGTTTTTCTTCCAATCTGTCATCATTTTCTCTCACACGCTTCGAAGACTCGGTAAACTTCCAGAAATCAGTGAGTATTTATGTCGAAAATGGTATAAAATTCCGACAAGATGACGATTAAGACATGTGCAAGAGTTGGGTATCTTTATTATTGAAACGTTTCGCTTACTCAGTAGGCTTCTTAAGTTCAAAACAAAGGCGGCAGGTGTAGTAGGGAAATAAAGATTATGTAGTCAGTCCATCAACCTTGGAGAAATAGTATTTGAGGTGGTCAGTCCCTCAGCCTGGAGAAGAGTTCAACTCCATGGTCTGGACTGCGAGAACGAAATCCGTTAATTTTCACTGCGTCACCGTTGCTGCTTTGATGATGCAATAGTCCAACGTAATTCAGTGTGATATGTACAGTCGAGGAAAGATTGTACGAGGAGAACTTGAATCAGGGCAGCAGCTAGGATCAGAGACGATGGCCAAAGTTGAGACCAGGGAGATGGGCGACCATTATTCTCACGTACACGTGATTAAAACACCACCAACAATATTAAAGAAGGACAAAACAACCCACCAATAATAATGAATACAAGCCACAATAAAAACAAAGACAATACAAGCCACCAATAATAGACACAATACCAACAAGAAAATAGACCAGTTATCACATAAATTGTTTAAAAGAAATCATGATATGTTTAATTACGCTTTTAAAGCCATTTTTTTTATCTTTTTAACATTAATAAATATCACTAAGGAAAAAAAACTTTTTTTTTTTTCATTTTCGAGCTCTTGGAAGGTGAGAGTTGCGTGAGAGAGGTGGTTGTCCTCGCGTGAGATTGTTTCCTCGTGGCGTGAGAGAGGTTGTCGTCGTGGCTCGAGAGATTGTTGTTGTCGTGGAGTGAGAGTGAGAGTGTTGTTGTCTACTACATAACGATCCATCACTCTTTCTCTCAACACCGTCCAGACTCTCAAGTGTGTCATCTTGTTGTTGTCTAGTGATGCTCTTGACGCAGCTTCCACTCTCTCTCCTCTCCACATCACTCCTCCTACTCCTCCTCCTCCTCCTCCTCCTCCTCCTCCTCCTCCTCCTTCTCCTCCCCCTCTTCCTGCTCCTCCTTCCTTCATTTTCTTCCTCCCCCTGTCCCTCTCCTCATCCTCATCACTCCCTCCTCTTTTCTTCTCCTACTCCTTTTCCTAATCTTCCTCATCCTCCTCTTCCAGTTAATGTGACTCACCATTTCAGTTCTGCTTCATCGTATCTTCATTCTGCAGTCACCTTCCACAGCTCCTCGAGCACACAAAAGACGCAAACTGATGCCAGAAAGATAAGACCTGGAGTTTACCTGGAAGATTCCATTGGTGACAACAGACTCTTGGTATAAACTCAGTGATAATTTCTTAATCCAGCTCGACATTCGTGAGTGAGACATGAGTTGCAACACCAAAGTCACTTCTGAAAAATATGTTGCCTGGCTTTTTATTGGATTTTAGTCGATCAAGGAAAAAGTTAACAGACAGCCTCATCTCTACGTTCAAGAATAATCGAAAAATTATGCCATAACTAATAATAATGGAACAATTGATACTCCCAGGAAAAAGGGAAATGAAATTATCTCGGAAAAAATGGGTAAAAAAAACAACATAAAAGAAATGATTGGGGACTCTAGAGATGCGAATGACACAAAGAGACTAAATCAGCAGTGATGGTGTTTGTCAACTATCACTATAAGTTGCAATTAAATTTTCTCCCACCTTGAAGAATGAGACTCGTGTGCAACATTTGGGAATCTTTATTGTGGAGAATGTTCTTCCAGCCAGTGGCTTCGTCAGTCCAATACACACAAGATTCCCATATATGGCACAAGTCTCTCATTCTTCAACTGGTCGTTCTTTTTAAACAATTTATACCATATTCTCCCATATCCTTAGGCAACTTTCCCGGCTGGTATTCATATAATGTGAACCAGGAGAACAACTCCCTACTTTGCTTGGTAAACTGTGAACCATAACGCCTCCTTCTTATGCTTGGTAAAGTGTGAACCAGAACGCCTCCTCATGCTTCGTAAAGCGTGATGAAAAAATTGGCAACAAAACAAGTTGGTAGACAGTTATAAATCTCACGTTGTTCTTGTTACTGCGCCTATTTTGCTCGTTAACAATAAAAATAATTAGATATATATCGGTCGCTTTGCGATCCTTGGAAGGTATCCCTGCATGCCATAACCCCAGCGTCCTGAACCTCACTGCACGCGACTGGTTATTAGCTTTGAAGGTATTATATAGAACAAATTTCTTCAATACAAAAGGTAAGATAGAACATAAATAACGAAAAGGCACAATACCGTGACTGGAACAATACACAAATAGCCCGCAATTAAGAGAGAGGAGCTTACGACGACGTTTCGGTTCGACTTGGACCATTTACAGTCACACTAAGAAAAAGGAGAGAAGGAGGGAGTATATATAGGCCAGCAGACAGGGATGGGACAAGAGAGGTACGTCGTTGTAAGCTTCTGTCTCCTATGTGCGGGTTATTTGTGTGTGTTGTGTAAGTTAGAACATACTCAGCCCAATCTAGCTAAAACCTTACGAAGAGACTAAAGCGACCAATATCTTAAAATATACAAACCCATTAAACTTAAAGCTGTTCATAACTTAAATTAAAGCAACTTCGGACACTGAAAGGATTTGGAAGTGCTTTATTAGTTTATAGAATGGTCCTTTCTAAGACCACTTTTACTACTGCAACTATTGCCCATCTTTGATAGTTGTTATACCTACATATGAATGTAACTGAGTAACATATATTTCCAGATCTATTCAGTTCCTAACTTCTAGATTCCTCACTCAGCCGGGAAAAAAAATTAGACCTGTCTTCACTGTCGTCAAATTGTTTGACATTGTTTTAACATTTGGAGCTAAACAACTGAGGATTTTGGAAGTTATCCCGGCCATTACAGGATTCTGAGAAAGGGTGGAACAAATTTGGGCAGAGGTCAGGTAAACATGCCAATTGTTCCATGAATTTGGTCCCCGTTACCAAGTACAGTTGTTGACAATTTGAAGCAGATTCAGTGAGACGTTGGAGGGTTATTAGCGATATAATATCGAACAATTGGAGGAGAGAAATAAGGATAAAATCAAGCGAGGAACAAAAACAACCAACTTCAACACCACCACCAACTTCAACACCACCACCAACTTCAACACCACCACCAACTTCAACACCACCACCAACACCAAGAACAACACTGCAAACATAAACCGCATTATTATTATTATTATTATTATTATTATTATTATTATTATTATTAAAGTTCCTAGGAAAGAAGCAAATATATTTAGTCGACACAAGAATAATAATTATAATTTTTAGAAGGAAATTCGGTTAAGATAACCTCAGGACTGGACACAATGTATACTAGGAACATAGTATTATCTATGTCAGTAGATATACAAATGAGTAATTACTTACACTCGCGTGCGCGCACGCACGAACGCACCACATTGTGACCCACTGAGTAGCAGCTGCCGGGGTTCACACACAACTTGGGTAATTAATTATTGACGAGTCTTAAGATGGAGGATCGAGGTCACAGGCTCAAGACGCTTCTCAGAACCATATGTACCTAGGAACTCACTCACACACTCACACTCACTCACACTTCTGAAACAGGATTTGAGATGAGTTACAAAAGCGCATGTTTTCGTTCGTTCCAACGAGTGCGTATATTATAAAGTGGCGTGTCCGTGTGTTATTTTCCTTGGGAGAAATGTGTTTGGAAAAACTTATCGGAGCCATTCTAACACACGGTAGGTGTTAGCTAGTCTGCTTCACAATGTCTAATACGTCTCCTCTCCCAAAAGTTCGTAAGGGTTTGTATGCAGCGAGCTGGGGATATTTTAAAAGTTGCGTCGCGGGGCTTTCATATCTTAAACTATCTTGCGGTGCAAACTTGACTCTAGCCATGGTGGAAAATATTACACAATATTTTCTGGCAGAATTTCATCCATGGAATATTGGCTTTTTATTCCCCCCGAGAAGAAATAATTGGGTATTAACGAATATCTTAAGGAATATATTGAATTGGAAACCAATATCTCTTGCCTCTGTCTCGACCCGGCTGTCTCGCTCTTTTCTGTCATTAGATTTTTTCTCTGTCTCTGTCTGTCTCTCTCCTTTTCATTTTTACATAAAGGATTTATCAGGGTTAAGGAATTCCTACCTTTATTGACAAGCCATGAACTGTTACCTACGTCAGAAAACGTTATTATTGTTATGAAAATACAAAGAAAAAAACCCTTTAGTTGGAGGAAGTTATAGGCCAACGATTTCATTAGATCATCTCAGTTTATCTATGTTATGATGTTCAACGATGTTTGAGATTAGATTTATTCTAGGAATGAATGATCTCAGATGAAGTGATGTTCCTGAGTTGGGTACAACCAGAGTGTAATTGGTGTCTGTTGCCCATCTTGTTGTGTAGAAGCTGTCTTCAACACTACGCTAGCCTAGTGTGCTAGCGTAGCACCTGCCAATATTGGCTTTGTACAAAACAGTAGGATCCCCATCTCTCTAGTGCTGAACGTTATGCTGAAATGGGAGATCTGTCTAGATTTAACTCTGTTGATGAGAGAGAGGCAGTCTCACGGTATTATACCGAACCTAATTTCGACAATTTGGTCTATAAATTTTGCATATTGGAAACTACATAGCCTAATAATGATATATGTCTTCCTCCATGCAAGAGGCATCGTCTTTAAAAGATTTGTTGCTGATTAAAAGAAACAGTATAAAAAACTGTACGGAAACCTTGAAGGGTAAAAAATCCTATAACTACCATATGTTTTTTCCAAGGATTACTAATAATGAAACAAATAAATGAATCAAACAGATGCTGCATAAAAAAAATAATTCAGTATCTAGTTCACTTTTCAAGTTGTATCAGAAAATATTGAAAGAAGCAGCAAGAAACAAAAATCTTGCTATGTAAGATTAAAATATAATAATTTTTAAGGTGTATTTACTCTTGGACGTTTTTAATTTCTACGTTTTTGGGGAAGTTAACTCTCCAAAATAATGATGGGGTTGAAAACGATCCACTGCCCGTTAATGGTAAAATATCTTCCCTCCCAAAAAGCTCAGAATGTTAAT
>NC_069408.1:64727353-64782353 GCF_026875155.1 Cherax quadricarinatus
AAGACTGTCATTCCCATTTGCCCCCTTGGGGCGGGGATGGCAGACCAGAGAGGCCTAGCGTGTGGCTAGGCCTGGGGACAGTTGGTCCCAAAGATGAGGGGGTACTTGTGCCTCCTCCCATGGGAGACTTAGGTCTCAGACACTCCCTAAAGAGGGAGCCAAGGCCGGGCCACCACTTGGAAAAGGCCCGGGCCGGGAGAATACCGGCTAATCTTTAATAATAATAATAATAAACAAAAAATTATTTTATTATAATTATCTATAAAAAGAAAATTATCCAAAGATGAAAGACTCAAAATCAAGAAAAACGAAATAAAACTGAAAACTATACGAAAAGAAGAAGAATATAACTAAATCTCTCCCATCCACTCACTCTCTCCTCATCCCACTCATCTCTCCCATCCACTCACTCTCTCCCATCCACTCACTCTCTCCCATCCACTCACTCTCTCCCATCCACTCACTCTCTCCCATCCACTCACTCTCTCCCATCCACTCACTCTCTCCCATCCACTCACTCTCATCCCATCCACTCACTCTCTCCCAATCCACTCACTCTCTCCCATCCACTCACTCTCTCCCATCCACTCACTCTCTCCCATCCACTCACTCTCTCCCATCCACTCACTCTCTCCCATCCACTACTCTCTCCCATCCACTCACTCTCTCCTACCACTCACTCTCTACCACTCACTCTCTCCCTTCCACTCACGCTCTCCCATCCATCACGCTCTCCCTACCACTCACTCTCTCCTACCACTCACTCTCTCCTACCACTCACTCTCTCCCTACCACTCACTCTCTCCCTTCCACTCACGCTCTCCCATCCACTCACGCTCTCCCTCCACTCACTCTCTCCCTACCACTCACTCTCTCCCATCCACTCACTCTCTCCCATCCACCACTCTCTCCCTACCACTCACTCTCTCCCTACCACTCACTCTCTCCCACTTCACTCACTCTCTCCCTTCCACTCACTCTCTCCCTACCACTCACTCTCTCCCTACCATCACTCTCTCCCTTCCACTCACTCTCTCCCTTCCACTCACTCTCTCCCTACCACTCACTCTTCCCTACCACCACTCTCCTCCCCACTCTCTCCCACCACTCACTCTCTCCCATCCACTCACTCTCTCCCTTCCACTCACTCTCTCCCATCCACTCACTCTCTCCCATCCACTCACTCTCTCCCTACCATTTCACTCTCTCCCTACCACTCACTCTCTCCCACCACTCACTCTCTCCCTACCACTCACTCTCTCCCATCCACTCACTCTTGCTCACCACTCACTCTCTCCCTACCACTCACCTCTTCCCTTCCACTCACTCTCTCCCATCCACTCACTCTCTCCCATCCACTCACTCTCTCCATCCACTCACTCCTCTCCCATCCACTCACTCTCTCCCATCCACTCACTCTCTCCCATCCACTCACTCTCTCCCATCCACTCACTCTCTCCCATCCACTCACTCTCTCCCATCCACTCACTCTCTCCCATCCACTCACTCTCTCCCATCCACTCACTCTCTCCCATCCACTCACTCTCTCCACATCCCACCTCACTCTCTCCCATCCACTCACTTCTCCCATCCACTCACTCTCTCCCATCCACTCACTCTCTCCCATCCACTCACTCTCTCCCTACCACTCACTCTCTCCCTACCACTCACTCTCTCCCTACCACTCACTCTCTCCCTACCACTCACTCTCTCCCTTCCACTCACTCCCCTCCCTTCCACTCACTCTCTCCCTTCCACTCACTCTCTCCCTACCACTCACTCTCTCCCTACCACTCACTCTCTCCCTTCCACTCACTCTCTCCCTACCACTCACTCTCTCCCATCCACTCACTCTCTCCCATCCACTCACTCTCTCCCATCCACTCACTCTCTCCCTTCCACTTACTCTCTCCCATCCACTCACTCTCTCCCATCCACTCACTCTCTCCCATCCCACTCACTCTCTCCCATCCACTCACTCTCTCCCATCCACTCACTCTCTCACATCCATTTCACTCTCTCACATCCACTCACTCTCTCCCTACCACTCACTCTCTCCCTACCACTCACTCTCTCCCTTACCACTCACTCTCTCCCTTCCACTCACTCTCTCCCTTCCACTCACTCTCTCCCTTCCACTCACTCTCTCCCTTCCACTCACTCTCTCCCTTCCACTCACTCTCTCCCTTCCACTCACTCTCTCCCTTCCACTCACTTCTCCCTTCCACTCACTCTCTCCCTTCCACTCACTCTCTCCCTTCCACTCACTCCCTTCCACTCACTCTCTCCCTTCCACTCACTCTCTCCTCTTCCACTCACTCTCTCCCTTCCACTCACTCTCTCCCTTCCACTCACTCTCTCCCTTCCACTCACTCTCTCCCTTCCACTCACCTCTCTCCCTCCACTCACTCTCTCTCATCCACTCACTCTCTCTCATCCACTCACTCTCTCCCATCCACTCACTCTCCCTACCATTCACTCTCTCCCTACCATTTACTCTCTCCCTACCATTTACTCTCTCCCTACCACTCACTCTCTCCCTTCCACTCACCCTCTCCCTACCACTCACCCTCTCCCTACCACTCACTCTCATTCCCTCACTCCCTCGCTACCACTCCCTTCATCCCAAGCCCTTCCTTCCATATTCTATATTTTCCTATCACCCCTTTCTTGCTTTTCCTAATACACGTTTTTCCTTCCCTCAGTCTCTACCTACCCACTGATGCACAGAAGCAAAGGTCAAAAATTGGCAAAGAACGAATTCAGAACACAGATTCAGAATAGACGGCAGTAGTTATCACAGGAGCCTGACACGAATATCCACAGGAGAGAGAAGAGAAGCTAAGTGTCAGCTTGAGATTGACATATAACATCAAAAGTTAAATCTAAACGACAACTGCCACACAGTCACATCAAACGCAAGATGACGATGAAGACGACCAGGTGTTATGACTGAAGAGTAAAGACGTGCAGGTCACAAGAATAACATTGGAAACTTCCCTGGAGTTTTAACAATTTAAGGAGGTATTCTTAGTGGAACAGGAATATTTAAATGTCAATGTAAGGTTATACCAATGAATTCAGTCCCCGCCCGTGGTATGGTTTGTTTACAATCGTGTCATTACGATTTTGTGAGCCAGTTATACCCATGAACACTGGACAATACACACGAAGCTGTTGGTGGGATTCTGATAAAAGCTGACAGCACTGGTGATTGTTGGTCGCCGCGTCGAGGAAGATATGGAAGAAAACACAAGAGAACACTTCACGATGACAAGGTTATCACAAGAAAAAGTGCGAAGGATCCCAAGAAAACCAGTAAAGATCAACAGAGAGATTTGGCTTTAGGTGGCGTAAATGTTTATTCTTCAATTGTTCGATGAAGGCTCCTTGAAGTTGGCAAAACTGCCAGGCAGCCCATAAAGAAACAATTATTGACTGCAGGTATGAATTAAAAACGGCTGCTAAATGTCCTGGATGGCTTGTTGCTGTTGAGGGAACGATGAACAGTGACAAATACAAGATAATCATGGCAGCTCATTTGCTTCCATTTGTGGATAGAGACTTTCGTGATGGAGAAGGCATTTTCCAGCAGGATCTTGCTCCATGACACACTTTCAAAAATATGCTGACAGTCTTCGAAGAGAGTGGGCTAAGCATTCTACATTGGCCAGGAAACTCTCCTGGCTTCAACCCAACTGATGAATGGGCAGTAACCAAACGCAGGTTAGCGAAACGGTACTGCTCAACTGTGGAGAAGCTAATTGCTTCTCCACAGTTATTAGGACCTGGTACCACTAAGAACTTACCAAAGCGTTTATCATTGCTTATAAAAGTAAAGGGTAGTCATGAAATCTTATTAAATCATTGCCGTGTATTTTTTTAAATAAACATTAATTTTCCAAATGTCTTATTTCACCATTGTCCCAATTAATATGCACACTACTATACATAAACGATAGTCTGGGAAATTGTTTGAGTATATGGATAATACCTACTGGTATTTAAGCCTATGGATGAGGCGACATACACATTCTCAGTCTATAAGTATAGTGACAGAGTTGTGATGTTGATGAAATATCAATATAAGGACGAGTTAACACACACACAATATATATATATATATATATATATATATATATATATATATATATATATATATATATATATATATATAATATATATATATCGAATATTTATGTAAATTCACATTGGAGTGAGCATAGTTTTGTGCATCTCGACTAAGGCACACATCAAACGCTACAACAAATGCGAGACTGGCAAATATATGGGTAGCTTTCATGAGCATCAACAAGGAAGTATTCAGGACCTTATACACAGCATGTCAGGCTCATCTTGGAGTCTGCAGCGCCAGTATGGAACCAACATCTCTTAAAGCATATAAAGAGGCTGGTACAAGTGCAGATATTTGCAACGAAACTAGTTCCAAACCATGGACTGTGAAGGAGAGGCCAGAGGAGGTAAACCTGACGAATCTAGAGGACAGAACAATTATTGGTGACATGAGACATACAAAATACTGAGAAGAATTGACAGGGTTAATAGGAAGAGTCTGATGGCAAGAGCAGTGGGTCTAGTGTATAAAATTACTGGGTAAGGCGACACAACTTCCTTCCATAACTAGAGTATAGAGACAGCAAAAGACGAGATAATATGAAATAGATCAAACAATGAAAAGTGGGTGTTACGACTCGCCTCGTCTCAAGTTGACAGCAAATGTTGGCTAAGAAATCAGAGCTAATATTATGGAACTCAAAGTGATTGAACCTTTCTGACATACTGGGAGGAAAATGTGCTGCAGGTTATAAATCTATATATTATTTCCATGAAGATTTGGAGATTATATTAAGAATCACAAAATAAAATATTAAATACTCATTAGGTAAACCAGTGGATGCCTGAATTATATTCTCTATCGCTTATTACTCGAGAAAACGTAATCCGTTGAGCTTCAAATTTCCAATGCTTGTGCACGGTAACTAGTGCCAGATTCATGGAACAATTGACAAATACATGAGGCCCTTCATCAGAGTTCTGGAACTCATACTCAGTATACTGGAAACTTTAAAAATCCTCAGAGGTATTGCTTCAAACGTTCAAAAAATTTGAGTGCTAATTTCACTCTGCATCGAGAGAAATTTAAGAGTTTAGTTGAAGATTTGCCCTTTTGTGTGTAAAACAAATTATTTCCATTAAATCACGATCAATAAATTTCAGTTTTCCTCTTCTGAACGGCTTCAGAATTTAATGGCTGATGCATCTTAGGGCAGGATTGTACTCATTACGGTTTGTGTACACCTAAATTTGCAAATGTAGTAAATTAGATAAAAAGAAAAAATGGATTCGTAGTAATTAGTGCCACAACTGGAGAATGACTGGTCTGATCAGCTTCAAAATTTTCACCCCTGGTGTGGCTTCCTGAATACGAGGATCGGACTTTTAATGGGTACTATAAGGCCAAATTTGCCAGTTTCACTGAACGGCGATATTCATTTAAATTCAATAATTAAAAAATGCTTATAAGTTTCAAAATATTAATGACGAGAAGGATGATTTCTGCTAAGTTTTGCTCGAGGCGAAAATTTGAAAATTTAGTGAAATATAATGTGAATATAATGCAGAGAATTCGTAGTTAGGAAATTAGGAGGAGGTGCGGGATTACCAAATTTATTATTCAGAGGACTGAATAATAGATTTGGTAATCTATTATTCAGTTGTAGAGAGGATGAAACAAAATAGAATGACTTCGAGAGTGTATAAATCTGTAGTGAAGGGAAGACGGGGTAGGGGTCGGCCTAGGAAATGTAGGAGGGAAGGGGGTAAAGAAGGTTTTGTGTGAAAGGGGCTTGGACTTCCAGCAAGCAGGCGTGAGCGTTTTAGATAGGAGTGGAGACAACTGGTTTTAAGAACTTGACGTGCTGTTGGAGTGTGAACAAAGAGAACATTTATGAAGGGATTCAAGGAAACTAGCAGACCGGACATGAGTCTTGGAGATGGGGAGTACAGTGTCTGCACTCTGATGGAGAGGTGTTAATGTTGCAGTTTTATTGACAGTCTTATATTCACTCTGATACAGAGTAAATAACTTAATGCTTCCCACTTAGCTCCCTCCATCATATACTGCTACTGAAGAATAAAACTGCACAACACAGTAACTGGAACAATTCATAAATAACCCTGAAACGAGAAACTTATGATGACGGTCCGGTCCGGGTTGTACTATTAACTAGTCACACAGAAGCGTGAAGGGAAGGGAGTCACTTTATGCACGAGAGGGGGGCGGGGACTAAAGAAAGAGGCGGTAGACGAATAAAATCAAGTTGAAAGCAGTGGTAGAAGCAGTGATGGTAGTGGTAGTAGTTGTAGGTATAGTGGTATAGTAGTAATCGTAGTAGGTAAAGTGAGTAGAGGTGTCATTAGAAAGGACAAAAAAGCGAGTTATTGTTGACACAACACATCAGGATTAACACAGTTCTCCCAGTTTCATCTCGCGTCCCCAATACATACTCCTCTTTTTTTTAATTAAAATTTAGTCAGCAAATCCCTTGTTTTTTCCTACACTTGTGTAACGAACGTAAATTAAAATGTGTTTTCTCTTCGAGAGTGCTACCGCACTCAGCTCACACAACTGACGTCCAGGGTCGATCCCCGGTAAGACTGGAAAATATTAGGAAGTGTTTCATTAAGATATCTGCTGTCCATGTTCACCCATCAGTAATAATAGTTACCTGGATGTTAGTCGACTGATGTGGGTTGCATCCTGGGACAAAATTGACCTAATTTGCCCGAAATGCTCTGCATAACAAGCGACATTTTATACAGTAGTATGTCATTGATGTCAGCTAGGCCTATATACTATATACTATATATTACTACTGTTATATTATTATTATTATTATTATTACATAAAATAATTAGAGCTTAATTACTGTTTTCTGTGAACTGTGTAGAGTCCTGCACTCTGCACCTTCTTCTTCCTCCTATGATTCTACCCTTAACACAGCTCGGATAATTCCCTCTTCATTTTCTGACCTCTTCTCCTCCCATAATTTTCCTGTTATCATATTCTGCCTCCATCTTTCCACCTTTATTTTTCCCTCCTTTCTCCTCATTGTCTTCTTCATGTGCTTATCTCCCTCCCTTCGTTTCCTCTAAATTGCTTCTCTGATAAATTAGGAAAAATTTGCAAATTCCTTGCAATTTTTATTAGGTAGCAAATTTCCTTGATGAAAGAGCGAGAGAAAGAGCGAGGCGAGAGAAAGAGCGAGGCGAGAGAGAGAGAGAGAGATTAAATACAAATCTGATACATCAGCCGTGTACTGCTCCCTAGTTTTACACGGCATATAATGTAGACACAACGCTAACTACAGTGTATGCTTGTCGAGTCGTGCTGTGTCAAGCAGGGTGCGGCTCATACAAAGTCTAAGAATCTGTCAGCATGAGCTGGGAGACTTCAGTAGGACAATAAGGATATAATCAATCACTCCAGTAAGGCTTCAGCAGCTACGGAAGCCTCAAAAGTTTTTTCCAGCAGAGCTGCAGTTACTGCCAAATGCCGTCTTTCAGGGTAGCCTACCACATATAAAGGAGATAAGGATTTTTTTTTAGGTATCTCCAACATCCTAGAGCGGGGACAAGATAAATCAAACATAGGAGGTAAGGAACAGAGGAGGATCGGGAAGTGGGGGTTAAGAGGAATATCGATGTCATAATACTTCTAACATCATATACTGTATAAACTTTGGTAGATAACAATTCAACGTTATTATAAGCCTAGGAATATATGAGGCCACTAGCCTCATTGTTTTAGATAGATACATAGATAGAGAGATGTGGGGAGTCTGTATATTTCCTTTCGATACAGGGAATACATATAAAAGACAGATAGAGAACTTGGCAGTGCACCCTGATGCTGTCATCTTCAAACTAGATTAAGGATTATCGTGTATTGTTTAGGTGAGTCAGAGATAAAAAGAAAGGCTCTCACCTTACTCTTACTCTTCTGCCACTGTCTAGTATGGATCAATAGGCCTGCTGCAGTGTGCCTCCTTTCTTATGTTCTTATGAAAAATATACATACTATATTGGAAAATGACTTTGAATTTGCAAAAGAGATAAAACCGAACGGAAGACATGGGCTAAGCAAACATTTACCAAATTAGAAGTACGACAGTTCTACCATGACGATCATAACACCGTACCTTAACGTTTTCTCTTTGTTTACTGATTGTCCTCGACCAGGAATCTGCTGACTTCGGATTTCCTCCGTCAATGTCCGTATATGATAGGCCGCGTGGGTTCAGTGAAGATTAGTAGAGGTTAACTGAGTGAGGCAGCAAGTGTACCACGTAACTTGTCTGTGCTGTCCTCCTTTACCTCACCCTATACATTGCTAATCACAGTAACTTATCACGTTTACAGATCTATAAAATCATTTGGGCTTACACAGTAATCTTGACGGTTGGATTTATACTCTAGGTAATGGAAGTTTTCCCCACTAGGGGGAATCTTACACCAGTAATGCGCTTGTTTACCTGGTTCTTGAACGACACTTTTGTCTTTGTACTTATATCATCAGTAGACACATTGTAAATGCATGGAATACGTTTTAAGTTAACAAAAGCAATAAAGACTTTTTATGAAGATTGTTTCCAATTAGGCTATGATGAAGAGAAGCTAGAACAGGTTTTACACTGATTGTTTTACGTATTTATAAACGCGGTTGCAACGGTATTATATAACGAGGCTTTCAAACCAGCTATGGTTTGGCTTTCGTTGCAGAGGCAACTAGTGCTAACCACAAGGCTTGGAGAAGGTATAAGAGGTATCCCACTATAATAGGAACCTCCACAGGCAAGCCTGTCAACAAATGGAGGAAGTCCAAAACTTCGCCATCTCTAGAAGGGAGACAGACAAGAAGAGAAAACTAATGGTCCTTGGTCAAGGACCGACAAGGATATTCTTCTGAAGAAATTATTCCATCCCATAATTTGACAGGATAGGACTGTCTCTATCAAGAGAAGGATAACTTGTTTCCTCAGCACTTTGCTGCCAAGATGCAATTCCCTGAACTAGTTAGGATACATTCTTTGCCTGTCACAAGAACTGTTACAATTATCAGAGGGGACTATAATGTAGCGTTAAGCATATCTACTTTAATCCCTTGACCAAAACAGGCTGTGGACCTAGATATAGGGAGCCCAAGATTACCGAGAAGCCGTGCAATCCAACTAGCATCACCTCTTGACTCAACCATCAGCACTGCCTAGCCTTCTCTGTGGAAAGAGGCATATGTAGTCTGTTCACAAATAGAACGGAGGGGAAAACAGCAACTACAAAGCAGTGTTACTCTGTCATTACAGGAAGAATTCTTGAACTTTAATCTCACTACAAATAACAGCGTTTTTGGACTACCACATGCTCCTTTGTGACCGTCAGTAAGGTCTTAGAAAAGATCGTTCTGCTACTGATCTGCTGTTAAACCTATCCATTATGTAGCACCAGTCACTGAATGAATCCAAGATTTCACCTGTATTTTTTCCTCGGTATGTGAGAAAATTCGTTGTAAAAATCATTTGGAGTTTCTCGTACTACTTTTTAGGCGATGGACATTGCTGGCGCTTTCGACTGAGTGTGGCACCAGGGACTCCTGGCTATACTACAAGCACTTTGGAGTCTCTAGCTCTGCAACACACCTCCTTAGCAGTTACCTTCAACGTAAATGTCTAAAAGCAGTTCTCATAGGAATAGTCAACAATAAATTTAGTCGCTGCCATTCTTTCATAGGAAAATGTGCTTCTTAAACTGTTATAGAATATTCAATTCAATGACCCTCTTCGCCTCATCCCAGAATATCATGCCTATGCAGATGATTGTACGTCCTGACATTTACTTAGTCCAGAGGAAGAAATACAAGTTGCTAACAGGTACATCAATCACCATCTTACAGCTATATCAACCTGAGGAAAACGATAGCAGATTACCTCTGCTTCCAATATAACGCAAGTGATGATGGTCCCTAGGCACCATAATGTTGGACCCGGAGCAGCGTTGAGAATGAATTAAAAAGTGTTGGAACCAGGAGATGAGGTGGATATCCTAGGGGTAAAATTTTTTTTCAAACTGCCTTTGAAGGAAGACATATAAATCTTGCAAGAAAATCAGTATAAAAACTAATAGCGCTAAGACGTATGTTCTACCTACTCGACAGTAAAGGCTGCAAAACTCTGTACGAGGCACAAGTGCGCTCACACTTTGAGTAAGCTCCACTGTTTTGGAATGCCTGACCTCATCTCATCTACGACTTCTGGGCAGAGTAGGAAACAGAGGAAGACGATTCATATATCGCCTTGACTCACCCTGGATAGATCTATCATTCCAACAGCACCGTCATCATATGAGAGATGCAAACGGTCTTACTGTTATGTACTAAGCTTATATAGTCAAGCTCTACTCATTATACTTGGCTCCACTTCGCGGACAGTGAGAAGACAGCTTGTATACACCAAGACGGGCAGCAAACACCAATTAAATCCTGGCTGAATCCCTCTCAAGAACATCACTTTATCTGTGATCATTCATTCCTAGAATGACGAATCAGGACCAAATTCGAAGAGCATAACAACATTACTTAAATAGTCTGCTGATCAATCGCTGTCCCACAGACGGCTCCAACTTCCTCCTGTTCCCTATTTTTTTTGTCTTGTATTTAAAAGGCTTTCACATGGGCAGAGGTAGGTATCAGCTTTTAGCTCGTAAATAAAAGTAGGAACTCTTAACCTAACCCTGTAAAAACCCTTATCAAAATAAAAGAGAACGAGAGAGAGAGAGAGAGAGAGAGAGAGAGAGAGAGAGAGAGAGAGAAAGAGACCGAGAGAGAGAAAGAGACCGAGAGAGAGAGAGACAGAGACAGAAAGACAGAGACAGACAGAAACAGAGAAACTCCCAAAAATCAGTACCAAAAACTCTGAATGGTTTTTACAGCGAATCTCCTCACATACCGAGTAAAAAATACATGGGAAATTTTGCCAATCGAGAATTTTACGGTGCAGTGACAGGAAGGACGGGGATAACGGAACGTTAAATGTTTTGGTCTGAAGGCCAAAGATTTCTTGGAATCTTTTATTTGATCTTACATAATGTTTAAAGCTGAGCTTAGAGTTATAGACACACATAGGACGATGTTATTCTCTGATGATTATGGTGTATCATACTTTCCTGGCAGAGAAGGGACTGTTGTGGTGTACTGTACTATTGTGGTGTACTGTACTGTGGTGTACTGTACTATTGTGGTGGTGTACTGTACTATTGTGGTGTACTGTACTGTGGTGGTGTACTGTACTGTGGTGGTGTACTGTACTGTTGTGGTGTACTATACTATTGTGGTGTACTGTACTGTGGTGGTGTACTGTACTGTTGTGGTGTACTGTACTATTGTGGTGTACTGTACTGTGGTGTACTGTACTGTGGTGGTGTACTGTACTGTTGTGGTGTACTGTACTATTGTGGTGTACTGTACTGTGGTGGTGGTGTACTGTACTGTTGTGATGGTATGCTGAACTGTTGTGTACTGTACTATTGTGCACTGTACTGTGGTGGTGTACTGTACTATTGTGGTGTATTGTACTGTGGTGGTGGTGTACTGTACTGCTGTGGTGTACTGTACTGTTGTGGTGTACTGTACTGTTGTGTACTGTACTGTTGTGATGTACTGTACTGTTGTGTACTGTACTGTTGTGATGTACTGTACTGTTGTGTACTGTACTGTTGCGGTGTACTGTAATGTTGTGGTGATATACTATACTGTTGTGGTGTACTGTACTGTTGTGTACTGTACTGTTGTGGTGTACTGCACTGTTGTGGTGTACTGTACTGTTGTGTACTGTACTGTTGTGGTGTACTGTACTGTTGTGTACTGTACTGTTGTATACTGTACTGTTGTGGTGTACTGTATTGTTGTGTACTGCACTGTTGTGGTGTACTGTACTGTTGTGTACTGCACTGTTGTGATGTACTGTTGTGTACTACACTGTTGTGGTGTACTGTACTGTTGTGTACTGCACTGTTGTGGTGTACTGTTGTGTACTGCACTGTTGTGGTGTACTGTACTGTTGTGGTGTACTGTACTGTGGTGATATACTATACTGTTGTGGTGTACTGTACTGTTGTGTACTGTACTGTGGTGACATACTGTACTGTTGTGGTGTACTGTACTGTGGTGATATACTGTACTGCTGTGGTGTACTGTACTGTGGTGATATACTGTTGTGGTGTACTGTACTATTGTGGTGGCATACTTTACTACTGTGGTGATGCACTGTACTGTGGTGTACTGTACTGTGATATACTGTACTGTTGTGGCGGTGTACTGTACTGTTGTAGTTTACTGTACTGTGGTGGTGTACTGTACTGTGGTGGTGGGTTATGGTACCAAAATGGTGGTGTACTGTACTGTGGTGGTGGGTTATGGTACCAAAATGGTGGTGTACTGTACTGTGGTGGTGGGTTATGGTACCAAAATGGTGGTGTACTGTACTGTAGTGGTGTACTGTACTGTAGTGGTGTACTGTACTGTAGTGGTGGTGTTGACTACACCGGATAAAGTATACGACAGTGATTATGAACAAGAAATACAAGTAAGAAGAACAAGGAGGTTTCCAGGACGAGAAGAGAAGAGGATGTGTAACCAAGTGGTAACACTGAGCATGTAAATAAACAACTCACGTACAAAGATAAGGAGCTTATCGTTTAATTTATTGTGGATAGGGAGTATTGTGGTAAAGCAGTAGAGTTTTTTTATCTGGACAGAGATGCTCTGGTTAGGGTATGAGGGCAAGATGGATATTTTTTTCCAGGTAAGAGAAGTCTTTAGACAGGGCTATGTGATGTAACTATAGTTATTTAATATATTTATAGATGGGGATGTAAATGGCATGTCTAGGGTGCTGGGGAGATGTTCGGAATTAAGATATAACGAATCCGATATAAGGTGGGAGCAGTCTCGTTTAAAATACAGTCTTCACGAGCAATATACATGTTAATACATCCACGAACGAGTGTTTTTTTTTTAAAGCTCGTTCGCTGATTCATTAATACCTGTTCTGATCCTGGATGTGTTTATTTGTGTACTGCTCATGGAAAGTGGTATTCGAAACTGGAGGAGAATGTTATTAGTCTTGTAGCTTCCATGGTAATGTATGTGCTGGCACCAGCAGTGACATGTCCAGTGGTATTGGGCACCTGATGTGTGAAGCATTGATAGCTGAGTGGATTAAGGCGTCTCGAAATTTTGTCGGGCCTCCTGGGAGACTTCCGAAAGTATCGAGGGTTTGATTACCGGCCAGTCGCAGTATTATTATATATATATATATATATATATATATATATATATATATATATATATATATATATATATATATATATATGTCGTGCCGAATATGTAAAACTGATCAATTAGCAAGAACTCATTTAAAATTAAGTCCTTTCTAAAATTTTCTCTTGTACGTTTAAAGATATTTTTTTTCATTAATGTTAATGTAAAAAATTTTAATTTTGCACCAAAAGAATCTTAAAAAACTTACCTAACCTTATTATAACAAGAACAATTTATTTTAGCTTAAACCTCTAAATATATTTTAGATTTGTTTACAGTAATTTAATACTAAACAAACACAATGAAATATATTTTTTTTCGTTAGGTTCAGAATAAATTTGACGAAATTATTGCATACCAAATTTTCGCTTGTCCTATATGGCAAGAAGAGCGTTGCTATTTAAGCCAAGATCGCAAGTTCTGCCTATTCGGCACGACATATATATATATATATATATATATATATATATATATATATATATATATATATATATATATATATATATATATATTATGCAAAACAACCACTCTGAAAAAATAGAGAAATTCCAAGCGCTTTCGTGACTACTCACATTATCAAGGAACTATGAAAGTAAAGCATCCAAGGAAGCTATATAAGGGGTCTGGCCAGCACCTCACTATCAGATCCCACAACGGTTAAACACCTGACGCGCGCCGACCCAACTTGGATAGGTCCTTTGCACAACTCACCCCACAAACTATTCTACCCAAGAAAATTTAAAAATTATTTGTCCAGTGTATTATTAAATTCTTCCCAAATTCTATTAATTATAAATGGATCTACTTTATATAAACCAAAGGAAATATTCATATTATTGTCAAAACTGCTTTTTATGAAACAAGATTCAATTATATTCCTGTCGACCATGGACTTGCTTGATACTACTTTCTCAACTTTTTGAAAATCAATTGGATGGTTAAAATCTCTTACATGAATAAATAGAGCATTGGAATCTTGTCCAGTTATAATGCTATATTTATGTTGTTTTAATCTTAGTTCGAGATTTTTACCAGTTTGACCGTAATAAACTTTATCGCAAATTTTACAAGGAATCTTATAGACACATCCATCAGCATTTTGGGGGGAATTCTTTATCAAAAGTTTTTTTACTGTATCAAGATTTTTGAATACAACTTTAATATTAAAAGTCTTAAGAGAAGGCATATCAACCAAGTTTTCATGGTAAGGAAGAACCAACATATTTTTAGTTGAATAAGGCTGGTTGTCCCTTTTTGGATTGTAAAAAGTGTTTCTAGCAACTTTAAAAGATTTATCAATTACATTTCTTGGGTATTTTAAATCATTACCTATTTCATAAATTTTGGATATTTCCTCATCTATGAACTCAGGACTACAAATTCGTAAAGCTCTCAGAAACATTGATGAGAAAACAGACAGTTTGACTATCTTGATGCGAGGAATAATAGTGGACATAAGAACAGTTATTTGTTGGTTTTCTGTAGAATATATGCTGTGTTTCACGGATCACTAAATACCTACCTACATCATCATAAAAAGTCAGGTGTTGTGGGTGACAGCGAGGTGTAGTCTCATCCTTATATGCCTTCCCGTTAACCTTTTATTTTTAAAGTTCCTTGATAATGTGAAAAGTCACGAAAGCACTTGACATTTCACTATGAGCTAAGAGCTATACAAGATATACAAATAGTGTATACATTGTAGCCAGGTGTGGGACAGTGATTTCATTTGGTTAACTGACTTCATTTCGTTGATGGCATTGCGCTGTATGAACATATTTCAGACTCGAGGCATCCAAGGAATTAATGATATCAGAAGAAGTGATGTTGTGGAGAAGGTCACAGAGTGTAGTTGCTGTTTGCTGCCCGTCTAGTTGTGTCCTCAGAGAGGAGCCAAGTGTAGTTCTTGGACGATGTTGTCTTGTACACAACTGTTAGGCCTTTCACACCTCTCTTGTGTTGAAGGTTAAGCTTAAATGACAGATTTGTAGATATGTATATTAAAGAAGTGAGGGAGAGAGAGAGAGGGGGGGGGCCCTCTCAGCAAAACTTCAAGCACTGGGAATTGCAGGCTCTACGCTATGTCTTCTCAGTGATTACCTTCATGGTAGATCTCTAAGGGTAGTTCTGAATGGAACGGAATCAGCAAAACATCCTATCGGGGCAAGTGTTCCACAAGGAAGCGTGCTGGGACCATTGTTATTGAATGTCTACTTCAACGACCTTCTTCATCTCATCCCAGAATCACATGCATATGCAGACGACTGTACACTGACATTCACTTATCCAAGAGAAGAAATGCCAGCTTCTCTAAGCTACATCAATCACCAGCTAAGAGCTATATCAGCTTGGGGAAATAGATGGCAAGTAACATTTGCACCTGACAAAACGCAAATGATGATCTCTAGGCACCATGATGGTAATGCTGGTGCAGTAGTAAGGATGAATGGGAGGGTGTTGGCACCTGGAGAAGAAGTTGATATCCTTGGGGTGAAATTTGACTCCAAACTAACCATGAAGAACCATGTAAATCTTGCAAACAAGGCAGCCAGGAAGCTTACAGCACTTCGCCGTATCTCGCATCTGCTTGACAGTAGGGGTTGCAAGATTCTGTACGAGGCACAAGTACGCTCACACCTTGAGTATGCTCCACATTCTTGGTTTGCCTGCCCCCCTCTCATCTGCGACTGCTTCATTGAGTAGAGAACAGAGCAAGACGTCTCATCTCTCGCCTGGACCCATCCTGGATAGATCTGTCATTTCAGCAGAGCCTTCAACACAAGAGGGATGTGGGTGGCCTTACTGTTATGTACAAGGCCAATATTGCCAAAGTACCACACTTGGATCCACTTCGAGGACAGCGTGAAACAAGCTATTATGCCACAAGACGGGCAGAAAGCAGCAACTTCACTCTGGCTGTACCCTTCTCCAGAACATCACTCCATCTGAGATCATATATACCCAGGATGACTCGAGTATGGAACACATTCGTACAGCATTATGATGTCAACGAGATAAAGACAGTTGATCACATGAATATGCTGGCCCACAGATGGCTCCAACTTCATCCTGTTCCCTACTTGTATGTCTCATAACAATAAAAATGCTTTCAAATGAGCTGATGTAGGTAACAGTTCTTAGTTTGCCAATAAAGTTAGGAATCCTTAGCCAGTAAATAGCTTGTCAATAAAGCTAGGGATTCTTAACCTTGTCAAATCCTGCGTGAAAAAAAAGTGTGTGTGTTTCACATTTCATCACTCTCCCCTTGCTGGTGAAATAGCTCAGCTACACACCTTTCCAACCCTCACTGTTAAACGTTCATTTATTGTTCTGCAGCCTTCACCACCTGCCTTCATCAACTTCCTTCACCACCTGCCTTCATCAACTTCCTTCACCACCTGGCCTTCATCAACTTCCTTCACCACCTGCCTTCATCAACTTCCTTCACCACCTGGCCTTCATCAACTTTCTTCACCACCTGGCCTTCATCAACTTCCTTCACCACCTGCCTTCATCAACTTTCTTCACCACCTGCCTTCATCAACTTCCTTCACCACCTGCCTTCATCAACTTCCTTCACCACCTGCCTTCATCAACTTCCTTCACCACCTGCCTTCATCAACTTCCTTCACCACCTGCCTTCATCAACTTCCTTCACCACCTGCCTTCATCAACTTCCTTCACCACCTGCCTTCATCAACTTCCTTCACCACCTGCCTTCATCAACTTCCTTCACCACCTGCCTTCATCAACTTCCTTCACCACCTGCCTTCATCAACTTCCACAACTCCCTCTAACTCTCCATATCTATTTCCGTTTTGTGTCAATTGCTTCTGTGAAAATGTTTGGTCTGTTAAGATGTTTGGTCTGTGAAGATGTTTGGTCTGTGAAGATGTTTGGTCTGTGAAGATGTTTGGTCTGTGAAGATGTTTGGTCTGTGAAGATGTTTGGTCTGTGAAGATGTTTGGTCTGTGAAGATGTTTGGTCTGTGAAGATGTTTGGTCTGTGAAGATGTTTGGTCTGTGAAGATGTTTGGTCTGTGAAGATGTTTGACCTGTGAAGATGTTTGGTCTGTGAAGATGTTTGGTCTGTGAAGATGTTTGGTCTGTGAAGATGTTTGGTCTGTGAAGATGTTTGGTCAGTGAAGATGTTTGATCTGTGAAGATGTTTGATCTGTGAAGATGTTTGGTCTGTGAAGATGTTTGGTCTGTGAAGATGTTTGGTCTGTGAAGATGTTTGGTCTGTGAAGATGTTTGGTCTGTGAAGATGTTTGGTCTGTGAAGATGTTTGGTCTGTGAAGATGTTTGGTCTGTGAAGATGTTTGGTCTGTGAAGATGTTTGGTCTGTGAAGATGTTTGGTCTGTGAAGAAGTTCGGTCTGTGAAGAAGTTCGGTCTGTGAAGAAGTTCGGTCTGTGAAGAAGTTCGGTCTGTGAAGATGTTTGGTCTGTGAAGAAGTTTGTTCTGTGAAGATGTTTGGTCTGTGAAGAAGTTTGTTCTGTGAAGATGTTTGGTCTGTGAAGAAGTTTGGTCTGTGAAGATGTTTGGTCTGTGAAGATGTTTGGTCTGTGAAGATGTTTGGTCTGTGAAGATGTTTGGTCTGTGAAGATGTTTGGTCTGTGAAGATGTTTGGTCTGTGAAGATGTTTGGTCTGTGAAGATGTTTGGTCTGTGAAGATGTTTGGTCTGTGAAGATGTTTGGTCTGTGAAGATGTTTGGTCTGTGAAGATGTTTGATCTGTGAAGATGTTTGGTCTGTGAAGATGTTTGGTCTGTGAAGATGTTTGGTCTGTGAAGATAAACTTTGGTCTGTGAAGATGTTTGATCTGTGAAGATGTTTGATCTGTGAAGATGTTTGGTCTGTGAAGATGTTTGGTCTGTGAAGATGTTTGGTCTGTGAAGATGTTTGGTCTGTGAAGATGTTTGGTCTGTGAAGATGTTTGGTCTGTGAAGATGTTTGGTCTGTGAAGATGTTTGATCTGTGAAGATGTTTGGTCTGTGAAGATGTTTGGTCTGTGAAGATAAACTTTGGTCTGTGAAGATGTTTGATCTGTGAAGATGTTTGGTCTGTGAAGATGTTTGGTCTGTGAAGATGTTTGGTCTGTGAAGATGTTTGGTCTGTGAAGATGTTTGGTCTGTGAAGATGTTTGATCTGTGAAGATGTTTGGTCTGTGAAGATGTTTGGTCTGTGAAGATAAACTTTGGTCTGTGAAGATGTTTGGTCTGTGAAGATGTTTGGTCTGTGAAGATGTTTGATCTGTGAAGATGTTTGGTCTGTGAAGATGTTTGGTCTGTGAAGATAAACTTTGGTCTGTGAAGATGTTTGATCTGTGAAGATGTTTGGTCTGTGAAGATGTTTGGTCTGTGAAGATGTTTGGTCTGTGAAGATGTTTGGTCTGTGAAGATGTTTGATCTGTGAAGATGTTTGATCTGTGAAGATGTTTGGTCTGTGAAGATGTTTGGTCTGTGAAGATGTTTGGTCTGTGAAGATGTTTGATCTGTGAAGATGTTTGGTCTGTGAAGATGTTTGGTCTGTGAAGATGTTTGGTCTGTGAAGATGTTTGGTCTGTGTGTCTCTCACTCTGTCTTTACGTTTGCTTCCTTGCTTAGTGCCTACATTTCCTCTCTCTCTTTCTCTCTCCATTCTTCCCCTTCATGTAAATTAGTTATCCATTCGTTGCCACTCTTCCCTTCCATTATTTCCTCTTTCTTTATCTTCTTGTCTGCCGAAATCAGTTATCCATTTTTCATCCGTGTTTTTATTACTCTCTGCGTTTGCTGGCCAACCAGAAAATTCGTCTGATTTTTCTTGAAATAATACTTATTTAACCAAAATTCAGAATCATCATCAACGTTTAGTCATCCATGATGGAGGCTCCGTTAAGCGGTTGCCTTATTTTTTGTTTTCCTTCCACAAATTTGTTAGGCTGTAACTTGCGGGCGGCTCCTCAGATCGGGTGGTAGATTCTCACCGCTGGTGTTCTATAACTATAGGAGGGTTAGTATGACTATTGGTACTGAAGCCACTTGTTCCAAAGGTTGGTGTCCGTGGCTACGAATATTCAACATCGTAGTGTCGCACCTCAACTAAGGTGGAGATAGTTATTTTGAGTTCATTGTGATGTCAACGAGATAAAGTCAGTTGATCAGATGAAAATGCTGACCCACAGATGGTTCCAACTTCATCTTGTTCCCTACTTGTATGTCTCATGACAAAAATGCTGTCAAATGAGCTGATGTAGGTAACAGCTCTTAGCTTCTCAAAGTTTGGAATCCTTAACCAGTAAATAGCTTGTCAATAAAGCTAGGGATCCTTAACCTAACCTTGTCAAACCCTGTGTAAAAAAAAAGAAGAGAAAAAGAGAACGAAACAGACAGAGACAGAGACAGGCATATACAGACAAAGCATAAAATATGAACCACCCTCGACCTAGGGGAAATTTTCACTGGACAGATTTATTCTAAAACCGTCTGGTGACGTAGTGAGGTGTTGATAACCAGGACTCCGTGGGACGTTATTACATGTAAAATCCAATACAACACTGCACACGTTGAAGAACTGAGACACTTATGCAGCATATGGGAATCTTTATTGAAGAAACGTTTCGCCACACAGTGGCTTCATCAGTCCAATACAAAGTACAAATGGGTAAGGAGAGGAGGAGATTGAGGTAATCAGTCCTTCAGCCTGGAAACGATATTTTCAGTCAAAACCATTCATCACAACTGCACACGTCTTTCACAATTAGCTTAACAAGATGAGTAGAGTGAATATGTTATTCATGCTCCAGCAAATCTCTTAAGATATCGGTGACTTACAAGTACACAAACTCACCAATATGTTTTGTTATACCTATTTTGAACTGCTCAGAGATAATACTCGCTCTAAATCTTGTTTATGAAGAGGGGAATCATTGAAGGCAGAATGCGCCAGGACCCTTCCAGCCCTCATACAGACACTGTTGGTGAAAGCCATTAAGGAATCACTGTGGGTGGGTTTGTATAAGAATAAGACGGTGCTCTTTGGATAGGATAATGGAGAAAGTACCTCTTAAATAACAAAAAAAAAGGCACAACACCGTGACTGGAACAATACACAAATAACCTGCACATAGAGAGGAGCTTACGACGACGTTTCGGTCCGACTTGGACCATTTGTAAAAGATGACTTTGTACATGGTCCAAGTCGGACCGAAGCGTCGTCGTTAGCTCCTCTCTCCTATTTGCGGGCTATTCGTGTATATTACCTCTTAGTGGGAAAGCAAAGGGAGAGGGATAGAGAGAGCGAATGCGTAAAAGACAGGCACAGAAAACTTAACTGATGAATAGAGGAAGAGGGAGAGTGAGTAGGTGATACTGGAAGAGAGTAAAGAATGTGAAATGAATAGTTAGTGCAGATTCGGAAGGGGGATGATGGCAGCGGGAGAGAGAGAGAGGTAGAATGTTCCAAAATTAATAAAAATAGTATGCCTGGCAGGCTTTCTGCAGTGTTCCTCTATTGTTATGAATATGAGGGAAAAAAATTTGCAAGTAGAAAGAGGAAAGTATAAATGATTGGGAGGCTAAAATGACTATTAGGAAAATAATTTAAATACTTTGGTTAAATTATCACTTCTGCTACTCGGGGAACCATCATTAATATCAATATTATCATCACTACCACATCCATAACCATTGTCACTATTACTACCAGAATCAATTATCAACACTACAACTCTCCCCACAATAATAAATCACAACTTTTCCTCTCCTCACCATTACCAACACAACTGAAACAAAAGGGTTCGAAACCATTCCCTACATCGGCGCTGGATAACCCTCCAAAAGAAATATTGCACCCCAGTGCTATTATTTTTGCATTAAACAAATTACCCTTGCAAATAGCTGTGTAATTAAGTTTTGCACTGATAAAACGTTTACTGTAAGTGAATGAAAAATTCGATTCATAAAGACGATTAAGAGAAATCTACCACTCTGTCACTGCTTGTAATTGATGATGTTAATGTATTTATGGCAATTTAGGTTATAAGGTTTCGCTGGATACGGATGCTGGGAATGAATTGGTGAGCGATTGTGTGTGAGAGGAAGAGTGAGAGAGAGAGAGAGAGAGAGAGAGAGAGAGAGAGAGAGAGAGAGAGAGAGAGAGAGAGAGAGAGAGAGAGAGAGAGAGAGAGAGAGAGAGAGAGAGCGTGCGAGAAAGAGCGTGCGTTTAGCTTGTGAATAAAATCAGATATCCTTAACTTGTAAATAGCTTGTCAATAAAGCTAGGGATACTTAATCTAACCTTGTCAAACCCTGTTTAAAAAAAAAAAAGGAAAACCAGCAGACAAATAGACAAAGACAAACGTATGAACATGAGCGACTGGCGACCTACATGGACTCTGAACCAGAAATATCAATCTATTACTACTTCAATGATCTACCATCGTGGCCAAGTGAAAAGTGTACTCCCAGAATTCCGTGTGATGTTTTCAAAGGTCAATTCCTCTATAGATTAGGTACTCGATATTTTAAAATCAGCCAGTCGAAATTAGTAGAGAACATCTCTCCAAATATCGCTGGTATTTCAAACACACAAATCTTACCATAATATCTTGTAATACCTACACCGATCTGCCCAGAGAAAGCAGAGATCTATACTTGTTTATAAGGATGAGGGACCAATGGAAAGACGTAAGCAGAGACGCTTCCAGCGCTCTCACAAGCTGTGCCGGTGAAAGCGAGGGATACTTCTCAATGGGTGTTTGGACGGAGGCGTAAAAATAACTCTCAGTAGGTGTGCAAAAGGAAGGACATCTCTCCTTGTAAATGAGAGACGGGAGAAATAGTTCTTAGTGGGAGGGCAGAGAAGAAGGGAGAAAGCAAGAACGAGAGAGAGAGAGAGAGAGAGAGAGAGAGAGAGAGAGAGAGAGAGAGAGAGAGAATTGCTTTAGTTTGAAAGGAGAGGAACTTGGTGAATGGGTTTTGGATATTGGAAGAGGCAGGAGATTATGAAAGGAATAACTAGAGAGGGAGAAGGATTCGGATGGTGTACGGTGGTAGCGTAATAAATGAGAAAGAGAGAGATAACGAATGGCGGGTTCATCGAGATGAGAGAAAGAGAAGCTTCAAGCAGAAAAATGGACGTATAAATGTCTGGATGAATAAAAGATCTTTACATGGAATATAATGTGAATGGTTTCGTTAAATTAGTTAAATGATCACTCCAACACTTGACTTGGTGAGCAGTTGTAAACACTACTTTGTGGGCCATCGCCAGTTATACTTCGGTCCTGCGGGATCCGAGAAAGACATCCAAATATTTCTTAAGTCCAGTCTCCTGTGCCTCAGTGCACGCGACTGAGAGTCATTAACATGACTCACGAAATCGTAACGACACGATTGCAAACAAGCCATGGTTCGGGTGGGGACTGAACTCACGGCAAGCGAGTCGTAAAACTCCAGGCCAGCGCGTAAGTCACTGGGCCAACTGGCTTGTAGTTTTACGACTTACTTGCCGCGAGTTCAATCCCAACCCATACCATGGCTTATTTTACACATAAAATGGCCAGATTTCCTCCTACACATCTGAATTTCACTCTTCTCAGTCGTTGAATGTTTAAGTATTGCTTGAAAGTACTCCATTGAGCGTCTTGGAAGTTATCCAAACCATTCCATGATGCTGGGAATGGCTTCAACACCTTCGATCATAGGGCAAGTGAAAATGCCAACTGTGCCAGAAATGTGGTCCTCGTTAACGTACATGCGCTTTGAAATTTTGGAGCCGATTGGACGAGGCGTTCTCCAGTTATGAGCGAAATAACATCTTTAAGATGGATAAAGAAAATAGTAAAAGAAAGATTTGTCACTCTCTTGGAGGTTTCCCCTTCGGCGGTACCTAATTAGTATAAGCGTTGTCATCACTATCACATCTATAATCACTGTCATCATTACTACCAGACTCAGTTATCACCACTACGACCAGTCACACTCACCACCACAGTCACACTAACTACAACACACTCAGCACCACAGTCACACTCACCTCCACAGTCATACTAACCAACACAGTCACCACCACAGTCACACTCACCTCCACAGTCATACTAACCAACACAGTCACCACCACAGTCACACTCACCTCCACAGTCATACTAACCAACACAGTCACACTCACCAACACAGTCACACTAACTGCAACACACTCAGCACCACAGTCACACTCACCTCCACAGTCATACTAACCAACACACTCACCTCCACAGTCATACTATCCAACACAGTCACACTCACCTCCACAGTCACACTAACTACAACACAACCTACTAACAAAAAAAATAAATAAAACAATCTCGAGACTGAAGTAGTGTAGGTAGCATGTATACATAGCTTTAAGAAGAGGTACGATAAGACACTTGGAACTAGGAGAGAGTGGACCTGGTAGCAATCACAGAAGAGGCGGGGCCAGGAGATGTGAAACGACCCCTACAACCCCAAATAGGTGAGTACAAATATGTTAGCACACACACACACACACACACACACATGCATGCACATACAACAGGCCTAGTGTCTAATCGACATGTGCCTAGGACAAAATGGTAACTAACACACACACACACACACACAAACTCAAACACACACGCACACTCACGCGCGCACACACACACACACACACACACACACACACACACACACACACACACAACAGGCCTAGTGTCTAATCGACATGTGCCTAGGACAAAATGGTAACTGACACACACACACAAACACAAAGACACACGTACACTCACGCGCACACACACACACACACACACACACACACACACACACACACACACATGCATGCACATACAACAGGCCTAGTGTCTAATCGACATGTGCCTAGGACAAAATGGTAACTAACTCAGCACCACAGTCACACTCGCCTCCACAGTCATACTAACCAACACAGTCACACTCACCAACACAGACACACTCACTACTACACCTGGAATCAAAGGGTGTGAAGCCGGTCCCTATATTGTTGCTGGATAATACAGTAAGAAACATTACCTTCCAGTGCTGTTATATTTGCATGCAATAAATTGCTCTTCTAGGTCTAGCTGATTGGAAATTAAGTTTTGCACTGATAAAACGTTCATTGTAAGTGGATGCAAACCAAGATTCATAAAGACAATTACCGTGTATCTACCAGGCTGTCGCTGCTTGCAACTGATGCTATTGTTAATGCACTTACGCCAATTTACGCTTGAAGGATTCATTCATGCTGGATATTGATGCGGGCAATGAATATGTGAGCAATGAATATGTGAATATGTTAGGGAGGAGACAGAGAGAGAGAGAGAGAGAGAGAGAGAGAGAAGTGGGTGACGTGTGCTACTTAAAGTTACTAGTCAGTCTATCAGTCTTTACGTCTGTCCAGATTGCTGATGTCAGAATACTTTATCAAATGATTCATACCCTGTCCTACACCCCTTCAACCACACTGCTGACTGGTGACTCGCTGTTATTTTAACACCAACTATTATTATTTTTATCAAGGTGGTTCATTGTCACCCATATTGATCATGCTTATACAATTCACCAACATAAACATTCTCTTGATTTTATAATTGGCCTTTTAATGACACTAGCCAACAATAACTGAATTTCTGGTCTAGTTCAAAAACAAAATTAGTCATTTTAAGCTAACTTTGATGCTCTTATCACGAATCTGTGCACCTAAGATTTTTTTTTATATCTTACTATCAACATTTTGGCTATTTAGGATTGAAGAACTACAGAGGTACTATATTATGCATGGATATTAATTGTGGTCAATGGTATATCACACTAATCTTTGTATGAGTGTGAAGAGAGAGAATTGATCATACAGATATACAAACATATCTGCATCACATTTTCCAGGCTTTCTTGCTTGTATTCAACATCATTCCTCAGCACCAGTGTTAGTTCGGGTTATTGACTCGCTTTCTATTACTAATAATTCTTTGTGACTAACAATGGTCCAAGTCGAACCGAAACGTCGTCGTAAGCTTCTCTTTTTTTATGTGCGGCTTTAGATTTATCCAGTATTTATTATTTGTCAGGTTTGGCGTTTTGAGTTACCCTTCATTGAGTTTCTTAAGTGAAGGATCAAATTTAGTCATCCTTCTGTTCACATATACTGGTTCATCTTCGTTTTTTTTATGTAATTTGGAAATGAAAATTGGAAAGAATATTTAAGGTGTTGTCTAACTTGTTCATAAGAGAGTCGGTTGTACTTCAGGTATTATGAACTAGAAATTTCATGCTCTGAAACTCGGTAGTGCTGCCAGTAGCAACAGCCTGCTTGATCATACCCTGATCCACCATGAGGCCTGGTCTCAGACCGGGCCGCGGGGGCGTTGACTCCCGAAACTCTTTCCAGATAAACTCTCACGGTTTAACACACTTGTGGTCTCTGGTTTCAGTTAATTTGTTTCCGAACCTTTAATACTTATGTTTCGGACAACCGTGTCCAAAATTCATCACTCTGCTCTAGTCAGCTTTGCACTAGTCATCTGTAAAACACAACTGATTTCCAGGGTTCTTTTAGCATCGCAGAGATTCCTGACTCCAGTCTTCTTGATTGCCTGGTCAACCAGATTGCTGCTGCTGCTAGTTGACCATATGCCTGAATAACCATCACAACGTAGTTGATCCGTTAAATAGCAGGGAGTAGTAATCTAGTTTCCTTTTGAAAGCTTCTGTCTTTGTTCTCATAATATTTCTCTTATGTTAGTAAAAACTTGAATAATCTTCAAATACAGACGTTGGCACAGTTCTCTGAGCTACGACACTTCTCGTTTCAATGGATTTCCTCTACACGTCTTGCCTCTTAGACGCTTCACAGTCGAGTACCACAAGCTTTGTTCAGTCACACTGTGTTCCCTAACACTATCAGTAACACTGTTCAGTCACACTGTATGTTCCGTAACACTGTCAGTAACACTGCTCAGTCACACTATTCAGTAACACTGTATATTCAGTCATTGTTCAATCACACTGCTCGGTCACACTAACTCCGTCCAGTACCACTCATTGTTTCCTATTACGGAGGCCCGTGACCTGATGGCAAAAGCTCTCCCTTCACATGCTGAGGGTCCAAGTTCAGTTCCTGGCAAGGGTGGAAACATTGGTCGTGTTTCTTTACATCGGTTGTCTATGTTCTCTCATAAGTAAAATGGGTACCTGGGCGTTAGTCGACTGGTGTGGGTCGCATCCTGGGACAAAACTGACCTAATTTACCCGAAATGCTCTGCATAGCAACCGGCTTTCTATATAGTAGTACGTCACTGATTTCAGTTAGGACTGTATACCTTGTATGTGTACTTGTAGAAATAAAGATATTCTTATTATTATTATTATTATTATTATTATTATTATTATTATTATAGGTGATTCAGGAGTTGCACTAATGTTCGTCTCCCGTAGCCTGTCTCTTAGTTATGCACAACAATATTCGACACTTCCTCGTTGTTTTGCCAAAATCTTGACCCCTGAAGCCGAAGCTTTAAAGCCATAGTAGCAACACTCAGAGTGACGCCAAGTCAATATGTCAACAATTCGTAAGCGACGTCTCGTCACTGTAGTAAAACTCTCGCCATACTCATAATAAGTGATATATTACTGTGTGAAGGATTATGTATTTCACATTAAAGCATAGCTTGTTAAATTTCTTGGCATTCAGTACCGACAAGATGATAAATTAGACACTAAGTGCAACATCTGCATTTTTACTTTGCAGACGTTTCACCATCTAGTGGCTATCTGTATATATATATGTTCGTAGTCTTCAGATTATGTCCATGTATTGATAAAGCCACTGGATGGAGAAACGTCTACAAAGTAAAGATACCCAGATGGTGCACATGTGTGTAATTCGTCATGTTAAATTTCTCTTCACCAGGTTGTCCCTACCTCCGCGCTGATAACCCAACGAGTAATTATGTATATGGCAATTAAATTAATAGCTGTACCTACCTAAATTGGTCAATAAACATTTCAGAACACAGTTAATGGTATCAAGAATTATAGCTATGGATATTAAGAAACTAATTATGGATTATCCCTGACATAGGTCGACAGCCATTGAGCTCAGTTGACCAATTAATAATTTCCACATTATACAATTACTTGTCATAAAGAAGTTAATATTATTACTTTTCGAGATAAAAGGAATTACAGATTATGTATTAAGAAATGAATTAATAAAGTGGAACCTCAGTACTCGAACTTAACTCGTTCCAGAAGTCTGTTCGAGTGCCGATTTGATCGAGTACCAAAAGAATTTCTCATAAGGAATAATGTAAATTAGATTAATTCGTTTCAGACTCCCAAAATTACAGCGACTTTTTGGTGTATTTTCATACAGTATTTATGACTGTATTCTCGTTTTCTTGGTCTCATTTGATAGAATGAAAGATACAGTAGACCGTTGTTTAACACGGTAGTTACATTCCTGAAAACGCCGTGGTACTTAAAACCGTGCTAGACAAACTGAAGAACTTATGGGAAAAATAGGGTTACGTTCCTGGGAGCCCCAAAAAGCCAAACAACTTTTTTTAGACCAACAGATCTTTCTTACAAAAATAAAAGTGAATAAGTAATTGTAGTTCATTGTCGAGAAGTATTATGTTGTTTTTACTGCTAAAGATTACAAATGCAACAGAAATAATGGTATTTACCTTAAACTGTGGGTGCTGGTGTGTGTTCGTGGAAGATTATGGAGAGTGGAGAGTTATGCTGTGGCCCAACTAGGCTGAGGTGGATGGTAGAGGTTCTGGTACTGAATTCAATAGTTGTACTGGAGTGTGCATAAATCAGTCAGTCAAGTCAGTCAGTCAAGTCAGTCAGTCAAGTAAGTCAGTCAAGTCAGTAAGTCAAATCAGTCAAGTCAGTAAGAAAGTTAGTCAGTAAATCAGTCGGTCATCACACAAACTCATATTTACTCATATTTACCTAGCAGAGGATGGTCCTACACACGAATGAACCCAAGGCTGGGACAAAGGTGGTGGGAGTGGTGGAGGGTGGTGATGGAGGCGGAGGGTGGCAGTGAATGGCAGTAGTTCTCCCCCGTTGACTCAGTGGTCTAACCCACAGCTAAGGAGAGTGTATCTCGTGGGTGATGCTCCAGATTTTTTTCCCTCCTGTAACTTAACCGTGTTAGTGTTAATTTTATGAAGTGTTATACAAAAATATGCCACAATTCTTCAGTAGCGCTATAACTAAAATCGTGCCAAACAAAAACGTGTTAAACGACAGTCTACTGTATATTACAGAATATACAGATTTTTAATGGTTTACAGAATAAAAATACCTTGAACTTGAGCTCAAAGTAGCGGAAAATGTTCGATTTTTGCTGACGCTCATGAGTAAACAAATCACATCACGCGTCCAATACACGTCAACTGGTGGGTCTAATATGCTTTCACAAATGCACTGATATTATTTATACCATTTTTTCAATAATGCAGTAGTCTGCATAACAGTAAATATTCGTTTTGTGGGAATAAAAATTCAAAATGGAAAGCAAACACAATATAAGAGGGGCCTCAAATGAGAGGAGCCCTAGGAGAGAGAGGGAGGGGCCAGCAGAAGGAGCATTCAGTATCTGATGAGTCGTCTTGATAACCAGATACTTGTGGTGGTGCAAATGCAATGTGTTATACTGATATTAGTAATAAAGGTTATCTATCACATTTATTCCAACTTGATATCAGAAACACGATAGATAACCTAGAAGCACAATAAGATGCTGAAATTAATAATAAAAAGCATGTTATATGGAGAGGCGGAGGCAGTGTTTACACCAGGGCAAACACACACTAACAAATTTTTTTTTGCGCTGGGTGTTATCACTAATCTACTTAGGCCCCCAGGGTGACTTATTAAAAAAAATGTGAGGAAACATGAAACAGTTTTCAGTGAAGTTCAATGGAGTTTTGGAGTGAGCGACAGCTGTTGGGAGACTGATGCATATGTTCTGGCAGGTCGTGTTTATTTGGTCGAGTGCCAAGCAAACGGTCAACTACCGAGCGATTTTTTACCAACAAAGTGTTGAGTACCGAACCGAATTGGTCAAGTATGGAGCGGTTTGAATACCGAGGTTCCACTGTAGATCCATATCTATAAAGAGTCGATCACACCAGTCACTATGTGATCTGGTGTTGTAGGTCTGGATTGCGGTCTAGGGTTGGAGGCCGGAGATACTTGGTCACAAAATGAGAGCTGATGGTTGAGAGCCAGAGGTAGAAGACTGGTAGTTATGGGATGGAGGCTAAGGGGCTGGAAGTTGGGGGCTGGAGGCTGGGGGATGGGGGTTCGGGGCCAGAAGTTGAAAGTCAGAGATTGGGACCAGAAGTAAGAAACCAGAGAGTGAGGGCCGGATATTATGACCCTAGACTGGGGGCTGTAGAGTGTGACCCTGAAGAATAGGGGCTAGAACCTTAGGACTGGAGGGAAGGGATGAAGATAGCGCTGGAGGATATGTGCCAGAGGTTGGAGGCCTGAAATTTAGGGAAAGGGCATGAGGCCAGGGATAAGAGGCCATAAGTAGGAGGCCGAGGATTGTGAGCTGGAGGTTGATGCTGGAACCTCAAGACAGATTACTGGGATTAGAGGTCCTGTTAAGAGGTTTGGCTGGAAAACGATGGATGCCAGTGGATGGGATTATAGAATATAGATTGTTGGACAGGGACCAGAGGTAAAAGGCTCTAGGTTAAGGACCTGAGGGTGTGAAAGAAGATTTTGGGCTGGAAGATGGGAGCCTGGGGATGGGATCAGAGGTTATGGGATGGAAGCAAGGGACTGGAGGTAGGGATCACAGATAGGGAGGCTGAGGATGTGCACCAGAGGTTATGGGGAAGTGGCTGGACACTGGGAGTAGCAGGCTGGTATGATAGGGCTGGACCTCGGGTGAGGGAAGTTAGGGGTTGGAGGCTAGGCACTTGAGGATGTAGTTGAAAGTTGTGTTTACAGGTTATATCAGGGCCCCTGCCTGCAAATCAATTGAAGGCCCTACTTAGAAATCACCTCATCACCCAAAATTAGCCAGACGAACATTGTACTTTACTTACGAAATCGTAATGACACGATTGCGAACAAACCATATCACGGACGGGAATAGAACCCGCTATCAGACGGTTCTATCCCCGTCCATGGTATAGAGTGTACTTTACACCCACTGGTTACTCAAAAAAAAAAAAAATCCTAAATAATTTACGATTGCTCAGTGACATCCCTTTGTTTTCCTACCACTGCCTTTTTCTTCATACCATTACCTCTTCCTTCCTACCATTACCTCTTCCTTCCTACCATTACCTCTTCCTTCCTACCATTACCTCTTCCTTCCTACCATTACCTCTTCCTTCCTACCATTGCCTCTTCCTTCCTACATTACCTCTTCCTTCCTACCATTACCTCTTCCTTCCTACCATTACCTCTTCCTTCCTACCATTGCCTCTTCCTTCCTACCATTACCTCTTCCTTCCTACCATTACCTCTTCCTTCCTACCATTACCTCTTCCTTCCCTACCATTACCTCTTCCTTCCTTACCATTGCCTCTTCCTTCCTCCATTACCTCTTCCTTCCTACCATTACCTCTTCCTTTACCATTACCTTTCCTTCCTCCCATTACCTCTTCCTTCCTACCATTACCTCTTCCTTCCTACCATTACCTCTTCCTTCCTACCATTACCTCTTCCTTCCTACCATTACCTCTTCCTTCCTACCATTACCCTTCCTTCCTACCATTACCTCTTCCTTCCTACCATTACCTCTTCCTTCCTACCATTGCCTCTTCCTTCCTACCATTACCTCTTCCTTCCTAAGCCCAGCTTAGCTTAAACATCAGAGATCATCTATTCTAGACACTTTTCTTATATATATATATATATATATAAGTAGTGTAGGACGAGAGTTGCATAATAAAAGTTTTCTCTCAATTATAATCTTTATCTTTTCCCAGCTACATCTTCCACTCAGTTTTCTTCTTTATACTAGTTCTTATCTCCCCTGCCATTGTAGCTCAAACACATATTTATCGCACTTCTCGTTTTGGCTTTCTGGTTTTATCACGTCCTGCATGTTTACATCTCTTCATTTCCTTAAAATTTTTACAAAGGAGATCATCTTAACGTTATCTGTGAACGTCAGCTGCTCTCTCTCTCTCCTCTCTCTCCTCTCTCTCCTCTCTCTCCTCTCTCTCCTCTCTCTTTCTTCTTCTCTCTGTGTTTGTGTATGTTTTATTGCCCTTATCAGGCATATTTCTTGCCTGAGCATAAAATATACTCTTTTCCAACCAGTGTGTACTGAGTCAGAGATCAGCAGGTATATTTCTTACCAGGACCTTAAGGATACTAACCTGGAAAATCCTGGAGGAACTGGTCTCAAATCTGCTCGCAGAAATCACTCCTACAAAAGCAAGAGACTAGGCAGGCAGTGCAACATCCCTCCAATGAAAAGCAGGGATACCATGAGTACACTAAGAGAATACGATTAGTGTCAGGTGCCCAAGACTGTTCAACTGCCACCCATCATACATAAGGGAAATAACCAATAAACCCCTTGCTGTCATCAAGAGGGAACTGGAAGGGAACTTATATCAGTACTTGATCAGCCAGGCTGCGGTTCGTATATTGAATTGCGTGCGGACGGCAATAACAGCCTGGTTGATCCACTAAACCACCACTAGACCTGGTCATGGACCGGGCTGCAGGGGGTTGACCCCCGAAACACCCTCCAGGTATACTACTGGCCAGCCAATGTGTCTGGTAAGATAAGATTTCGTTCGGATTTTTAACCCCGGAGGGTTAGCCACCCAGGATAACCCAAGTCAGTCAGTGCGTCATCGAGGACTGTCTAACTTATTTCCATTGGGGTCCTTAATCTTGTCCCCCAGGATGCGACCCACACCAGTCGACTAACACCCAGGTACCTATTTGCTGCTAGGTGAACAGGACAACAGGTGTAAGTAAACGTGTTGAAATGTTTCCACCTGCCGGGAATCGAACCCGGCGGGAGCTTTAGCCACCAGACCACCGGGCCACCCTGTGCCAGCGATCAACAGAAATATGCCTTACCCCAATAGTAAACAAACTGCCAGTGTGTCTAGAAGTATGCTTACAGTTGGGCACATACAGCTCCTTGAATGGTTTAATGACCATCTTAATCATTAGTTTCAATATTCATACCATGTATCCCTCCCCGGATTAAATGATTTCCTATCTCTATATGTATAATATATCACTGTGCATCATAAGGACAATAATAATGTGGGAAGACAGCAGGTAAACACCATTTCTCTTCTTTAAGAGGAAGGGTGAGGTATAAGGGTCTTCCAGGGTGAATTATTTTAGAGGGTGTTGTGCAGTGCACTGGCAGTGTTGTGGTAGCGGCAGCATAGAAAATGGTCTCACTCAAGATAATTAGCAAGGCAAGATTCACCGTGGCAACCTGCCGCGGATATATCTCTGCAGAAGCACAGTGGCGATCAAGAACACTGTAGGAGGATCAGAAGGGCATTCTATCTGGGGAATGAATAAATCATTTCACATGCAATCAAGGACCACACCACTCTGGTCCGAAGACCATTATAATCTAGATCAAACTACAATGAACTAACGAATCACACTGGACAAACAACTGATACATTCTGAAAAAGGTTCATTCTACTCTGGACTAAAGACCACTCCACTTGGGGCCAAAGACCACTCATCTCAAGACAAAGAATCATTCCACGCTGTTCCAAGAACCATACCATAATGGACCAACGACAAAATGATAATGCATTACACGTCTGTGAACCATAATTCTCTTGATCATACCACTCCCGAACTCACCACTCTCTAACAAACATAGTGGACAACACCGCTCTGGACCACACCACTCCTGGCTACACCACTCTCGACTGCAATTCTCTAGACCAAAGTCCAAACCACTCTGAACCAGCGACCACATCATACACGGTCTTATGCCGCCAGATGTAGTGATACTCTTATCAACACCTCCAGCTGTGACCACGAGCTCCTCAATTTAACAGGATGTCCAAACCTTCCCCTCAGTCCGTTTCTCTCTCTCTCTCTCTCTCTCTCTCTCTCTCTCTCTCTAACCTCTCTCTAACCTCTCTCTAACCCACTCTCTCTCAACCCTCCTTTTTGATAATTTCATGAGAATTATTCTACATAAACTTACTGAAATTACTTAAATTGAAGAAAAGGAGGCACTCAGAATATTTGTTGTATAGATTGTTAAGATATGGAATGAATATTTCCGTTCTCCTCGTCGTTTATTAGAGGTTAACAAATCTACCTGAAACCGCACATGTCTGACGACACGCTTCTCTAAGTCATGATTGAGGAAGCCAGGTGCAGGACCTCACCAGCGTCCCTGGGTTGAGTGTGGTCAAGTGACAAAGAGGTCAAGAGGACGAATGGAAAGGTAGAAACGATGAAGAAAAAAGAGACTGCCGTGGAAACTGTTGTGGAAACATCTAATACATTCTCAGTGCTACCCGACGAATGTGAGTCGACTACTGGGAACAACACGACGAACGACACCAAGGAAGGTAAGAATATTGTTTTTGTTGGGGATAGCCAAGTTAGGTATATGGATAGGGCGTTCTGCTTGAAGGACAGAGTAGGAGACAGAGAGTTTTCCCTTTCCGGGGCTGGGATGGAGGATATTGTTAGCCTTTCTGGATGACATCATGAGGGGTAATGGGGAATCCTATTATCTTTTCCAGTGCTGGAGGCACGATGTTGGCAGACGTAGGAGTGAAGACCTGATTAGCGGTAAAAGGTCAGAAATAAGAAATAATTAGGAGTAAGGGTGGGAACCCTGTCATATGTGGTATTTTGCCAAGGAGAGGACTTGGAAATGAATGGTTGTCCAGGGCAATTGGTGTCAATTGCTGGCTGGACAATACTGTAAGGAAAATGCAGTTAACGTTCATTGAACAACTGGGACCTCTTCTATGGCAGAAATGACATGTATGCCAGGGATGGGGTTCACTTATCTAGGTCTGGGGTGGTAGCACTGGCAACTGCAGTGGAGGGAGCAGTTAGGACTTTTTAAAAAAGGAATAGTTTAGTGGTATGGGTTTTGGCAGGAAAACAGTGAAGTCCCAGTGTAGTAATATTACGAGTTCTAGGGGAACTAGTAATAAGCAGAACGAGGTAGATATTGAAAAGCCAGGGACTTTGGGTGATACGAACAGTAATAGGTTTAGTAGAAAAACAGAAATGAGCAGGAAGGGTAAAGAGAAAGGAGAGTCTTTCAAGGTTTATTATGCTAATTGCCGTAGTGCTAGGAATAAGATGGACGAGTTGAGACTAGTTGCTAGAGCAGGTAACATTGATGTATTTGCCTTAACTGAGACGTGGTTTAATTCAAAAAGTCGAGACATGCCTGCGGAATGTCATATTCAGGGTTTTAAATTGTTCCAAGTAGATAGAAGTATCGGGAAGGGGGGTGGGGTGGCATTGCATAAAAACGGGTATTAAGTCTGAAGTAACACATACAGAGTCTGTTTGGATAGAATTTTCAGAGGGGCATGAAAAACTGATTTTAGGAAATGATAACCGTCCTCCAAACTTAGATAGGGACCAAGGGAGACTACTATGGGAGGAAATTGTTAGGGCCACAAGGCACGATAATGTAGTAATTCTAGGAGACTATAGTCATATTGATTGGAATTTCTTGACTGGGAATTTAGAATCATACGACTTCTTAGAAGTAGTTCAGGATTGTTTTTTGAAAACAGTTTTTTGACAGAACCTGCAAGGGGAAATAACCTGCTTGACTTAGTTATGGCAAACAATGAATCCCTTGTTAATAATTTAGAAATTTCAGAGGAACTGGGTGCTAGCGACCACAAATCAATTACATTTAGCATTGAATGGAAGTATGATAGTAGCGATAACTCAGTAACAGTCCCAGATTTTCGCTTAGCAGATTACGATGGGCTTAGAGAACACTTATCTGTTGACTGGGGTAACGAAGTGAGCTATCAATATGACAGTTTTCTGAACACTATACATGCTGCTCAAAGAACGTTTATCCCATATAAAGAAATTAAATCAAATAGAAATGACCCAAAATGGATGAATAGGCTCAAATATCTACTAGGGCATAAGAAAGGAATTTATAAGCGTATCAAAAGAGGTGAGGGTCATCTTATGAATCAGTATATTGACATTAGGAGGGACATTAAAAAGAGGATAAGAAAAGCTAAAAGGGACTATGAAATTAAAGTTGCTAGGGATTCTAAAACTAACCCAAAAAGTTTTTTCCAGGTATATAGAACAAAAGTCAGAGATAAGATAGGTCCCCTTAAAAATAACTATGGGCACCTTACTGACAAAGAGAATGAAATGTGCTCGATTTTTAATAATTATTTTCTCTCGGTTTTTACACAGGAAGACACTAACAATATTCCAGTAATTAATTTTTATAGTGGGCTAGAAGAGGATAAATTATGTAACATCACAGTCACTAGTGAAATGGTGGTGAAGCAGATAGACAGACTGAAGCAAAATAAGTCGCCGGGTCCTGATGAGGTTTTTTTCAAGGGTTCTTAAGGAATGCAAAATGGAAGTCTGTGAACCATTAACTACTATTTTTAATTTATCTCTTCAAACAGGTGTAGTGTCTGATATGTGGAAGATGGCTAATGTAATTCCTATTTTTAAAACAGGGGACAAGTCGTTACCGTCAAATTACCGCCCAATAAGCCTGACCTCAATTGTAGGCAAATTACTAGAGTCAATTATAGCTCATATTATAAGAAGGGGATAAAAGAGAGTGCAAAAATTATAGGGGGATAAGTCTGTTGAGTGTACCTGGTAAAGTGTATGGTAGAGTTATAATTGAAAGAATTAAGAGTAAGACGGAGAATAGGATAGCAGATGAACAAGGAGGCTTTAGGAAAGGTAGGGGGTGTGTGGACCAGGTGTTTACAGTGAAACATATAAGTGAACAGTATTTAGATAAGGCTAAAGAGGTCTTTGTGGCATTTATGGATTTGGAAAAGGCGTATGACAGGGTGGATAGGGGGGCAATGTGGCAGATGTTGCAAGTGTATGGTGTAGGAGGTAGGTTACTGAAAGCAGTGAAGAGTTTTTACGAGGATAGTGAGGCTCAAGTTAGAGTATGTAGGAAAGAGGGAAATTTTTTCCCAGTAAAAGTAGGCCTTAGACAGGGATGTGTGATGTCACCGTGGTTGTTTAATATATTTATAGATGGGGTTGTAAGAGAAGTAAATGCGAGGGTCTTGGCAAGAGGCGTGGAGTTAAAAGATAAAGAATCACACACAAAGTGGGAGTTGTCACAGCTGCTCTTTGCTGATGACACTGTGCTCTTGGGAGATTCTGAAGAGAAGTTGCAGAGATTGGTGGATGAATTTGGTGGGGTGTGCAAAAGAAGAAAATTGGGGGTGAATACAGGAAAGAGTAAGGTTATGAGGATAACAAAAAGATTAGGTGATGAAAGATTGAATATCAGATTGGAGGGAGAGAGTATGGAGGAGGTGAACGTATTCAGATGTTTGGGAAGGACGTGTCAGCGGATGGGTCTATGAAAGATGAGGTGAATCATAGAATTGATGAGGGAAAAAGAGTGAGTGGTGCACTTAGGAGTCTGTGGAGACAAAGAACTTTGTCCTTGGAGGCAAAGAGGGGAATGTATGAGAGTATAGTTTTACCAACGCTCTTGTATGGGTGTGAAGCGTGGGTGATGAATGTTGCAGCGAGGAGAAGGCTGGAGGCAGTGGAGATGTCATGTCTGAGGGCAATGTGTGGTGTGAATATAATGCAGAGAATTCGTAGTTTGGAAGTTAGGAGGAGGTGCGGGATTACCAAAACTGTTGTCCAGAGGGCTGAGGAAGGGTTGTTGAGGTGGTTCGGACATGTAGAGAGAATGGAGCGAAACAGAATGACTTCAAGAGTGTATCAGTCTGTAGTGGAAGGAAGGCGGGTAGGGGTCGGCCTAGGAAGGGTTGGAGGGAGGGGGTAAAGGAGGTTTTGTGTGCGAGGGGCTTGGATTTCCAGCAGGCATGCGTGAGCGTGTTTGATAGGAGTGAATGGAGACAAATGGTTTTTAATACTTGACGTGCTGTTGGAGTGTGAGCAAAGTAACATTTATGAAGGGATTCAGGGAAACCGGCAGGCCGGACTTGAGTCCTGGAGATGGGAAGTACAGTGCCTGCACTCTGAAGGAGGGGTGTTAATGTTGCAGTTTAAAAACTGTAGTGTAAAGCACCCTTCTGGCAAGACAGTGATGGAGTGAATGATGGTGAAAGTTTTTCTTTTTCGGGCCACCCTGCCTTGGTGGGAATCGGCCGGTGTGATAATAAAAAAAATAATTATAAGAAGCCATCTCGATAAGCATAGCTTGATTAATGATACTCAGCATGGATTCACAAGAGGCCGGTCTTGTCTAACTAATTTATTAACTTTCTTCAGTAAAGCTTTTGAGGCTGTTGACCACGATAAAGAATTTGATATTATTTACTTAGATTTTAGTAAGGCTTTTGATAGAGTTCCGCACCATAGACTGTTAAAGAAAGTGGCAGCTCATGGCATTGGGGGAAAAGTGCTCTCGTGGATCGAGTCATGGCTCACTGACTGGAAGCAGAGAGTGTCCATAAATGGGGTTAAATCCGAGTGGGGATCAGTAACAAGTGGCGTTCCACATGGATCAGTCTTGGGCCCGTTGTTGTTTATAATGTATATCAATGATCTTGATGAGGGAATTACTAGTGATATGAGCAAATTCGCCGATGACACAAAGATAGGTAGGATAATTGATTCAAACGTAGATGTTATGGAACTTCAGGAGGATTTAAACAAACTTTATTCTTGGTCAGAAAAGTGGCAAATGCAGTTCAATGTAGATAAATGCAAGGTTCTGAAGCTCGGGAGTGCCCATAACCCTAGCACTTATAAGTTAAATAATGTAGAACTTAGCCATACAGATTGCGAAAAGGACTTCGGGGTTATGGTGAGCAGCAACCTTAAACCAAGACAGCAATGCCTAAGCGTACGTAATAAGAACATAAGAACATAAGAAAGGAGGAACACTGCAGCAGGCCTGTTGGCCCATACTAGGCAGGTCCTTTACAATTCATCCCACTAACAAATATTTGACCAACCCAATTTTCAATGCCACCCAAGAAACAAGCTCCGATGTGCAAGTCCCACTCAAATCCAACCCCTCCCACTCATGTACTTATCCAACCTAAATTTGAAACTACCCAAAGTCCTAGCCTCAATAACCCAACTAGGTAGACTGTTCCACTCATCAACTACCCTATTTCCAAACCAATACTTTCCTATGTCCTTTCTAAATCTAAACTTATCTAATTTAAATCCATTACTGCGGGTTCTCTCTTGGAGAGATATCCTCAAGACCTTGTTAATATCCCCTTTATTAATACCTATCTTCCACTTATACACTTCGATCAGGTCTCCCCTCATTCTTCGTCTAACAAGTGAATGTAACTTAAGAGTCTTCAATCTTTCTTCATAAGGAAGATTTCTAATGCTATGTATTAATTTAGTCATCCTACGCTGAATGTTTTCTAACGAATTTATGTCCACTCTGTAATATGGAGACCAGACCTGAGCTGCATAATCTAGGTGAGGCCTTACTAATGATGTATAAAGCTGCAGTATGACCTCTGGACTTCTGTTGCTTACACTTCTTGATATAAATCCCAGTAATCTATTTGCCTTATTACGTACGCTTAGGCATTGCTGTCTTGGTTTAAGGTTGCTGCTTACCATAACCCCCAAGTCCTTTTCGCAATCTGTATGGCTAAGTTCTACATTATTTAACTTATAAGTGCTAGGGTTATGGACACTCCCGAGCTTCAGAACCTTGCATTTATCTACATTGAACTGCATCTGCCACTTTTCTGACCAAGAGTAGAGTTTGTCTAAATCCTCCTGAAGTTCCCTAACATCTACGTTTGAATCAATGATCCTACCTATCTTCGTGTCATCGGCGAATTTGCTCATATCAATAGTAATTCCTTCATCAAGATCATTGATATATATTATAAACAACAATGGGCCCAAGACTGATCCCTGTGGAACGCCACTTGTTACTGATCCCCACTCGGATTTAACCCCATTTATACACACTCTCTGCTTCCTGTCTGTGAGCCATGATTCGATCCACGAGAGCACCCTTCCCCCAATGCCATGAGCTGCTACTTTCTTCAACAGTCTTTTGTGCGGAACTCTATCAAATGCCTTACTAAAATCTAAGTAAACAATATCAAATTCTTTATCGTGGTCAACAGACTCAAAAGCTTTACTGAAGAAAGTTAATAAATTAGTTAAACAAGACCGGCCTCTTGTGAATCCATGCTGAGTATCATTAATGAAGCTGTGCTTATCGAGATGGCTTCTTATAATTTGAGCTATAATTGACTCTAGTAATTTGCCTACAATTGAGGTCAGGCTTTTTGGACGGTAATTTGACGGTAACGACTTGTCCCCTGTTTTAAAAATAGGAATTACATTAGCCATCTTCCACATGTCAGACACTACACCTGTTTGGAGAGAGAAATTAAAAATATTAGTTAATGGTTCACAGACTTCCATTTTGCATTCCTTTAGAACCCTTGAAAAAACCTCATCAGGACCCGGTGACTTATTTTGCTTCAGTCGGTCTATCTGCTTCACAACCATTTCACTAGTGACTGTGATGTTACATAATTTATCTTCTTCAGGCCCACTATAAAAATTTATTACCGGAATATTATTAGTGTCATCCTGTGTAAAAACCGAGAGAAAATAATTATTTAAAATCGAGCACATTTCATTCTCCTTATCAGTAAGATGCCCATAGTTATTTTTAAGGGGACCTATCTTATCTCTGACTTTTGTTCTATATACCTGGAAAAAACTTTTTGGGTTAGTTTTAGAATCCCTAGCGACTTTAATTTCATAGTCCCTTTTAGCTTTTCTTATCCCCTTTTTAATGTCCCTCTTAATGTCAATATACTGATTCATAAGATGACCCTTGCCTCTTTTGATACGCCTGTAAATTCCTTTCTTATGCCCTAGTAGATATTTCAGCCTATTATTCATCCATTTTGGGTCATTTCTATTTGATCTAATTTCTTTATATGGGATAAACGCTCTTTGAGCAGCATGTATTGTGTTCAGAAAACTGTCATATTGATAGCTCTCTTCGTTACCCCAGTCAACAGATAAGTGTTCTCTAAGCCCATCGTAATCTGCTAAGCGAAAATCTGGGACTGTTACTGAGTTATCGCTACTATCATACTTCCATTCAATGCTAAATGTAATTGATTTGTGGTCGCTAGCACCCAGTTCCTCTGAAACTCTAAATTATTAACAAGGGATTCATTGTTTGCCAGAACTAAGTCAAGCAGGTTATTACCCCTTGTAGGTTCTGTCACAAACTGCTTCAAAAAACAATCCTGAACGACTTCTAAGAAGTCGTATGATTCTAAATTCCCAGTCAAGAAATTCCAATCAATATGACTAAAGTTAAAGTTTCCTAGAATTACTACATTATTGTGCCTTATGGCCCTAACAATTTCCTCCCATAGTAGTCTCCCTTGGTCCCTATCTAAATTTGGGGGACGGTATATCACACCTAAAATTAATTTTTCATGCCCCTCTGAAAATTCTATCCAAACAGACTCTGTATGTGTTACTTCAGACTTAATACCCGTTTTTATGCAACAGTTCAAGCGATCTCGGACATACAATGCCACCCCACCCCCCTTCCCGATACTTCTATCTACTTGGAACAATTTAAAACCCTGAATGTGATATTCTGCAGGCATGTCCCGACTTTTTTAATTAAACCACGTCTCAGTAATGGCAAATACATCTATGTTACCTGCACTCGCAACTAGTCTCAACTCGTCCATCTTATTCCTAGCACTGCGACTATTTGTGTAATAAATATTTAAAGACCCTCCTCTCTCTTTACCCTTCCTGCTCCTGTTATTCCACTAAACCTATTACTGTCCTTGTCAATTAGTGCCACTGACTTTCCATTATCCACCTCATTTTGCCTATTACTAGTTCTCCTAGTACTCATGTTACTACCCTGCGACTTGTCTACATCAAAGGCAATAGCTGTGACCTTGTCTTCCCACAAACCCAGAATCTTTCATTGTATATCTATTCTAACACACTTATTCACACAGAGCATAAACTTGATATATAATGAGACAGTGAATGCAACTAATGTATATATTGCTAAATGGAAGAAATAGGAAATTCTGAGACCGAGGTGTTTTAATGGTGGTGGTAATACAGATGACAGGAGATGACTGATTGTTAAACTTCTAAATGAAAAGAGGTAGGATGTACTGTCTTCAAGCAAAATAAAGTTAAGAGATTAGGAGAGTTTCAATGGAGAGGAGTAATTGGGGCTAAATCAGGTGTTGCTGCTAGAATTAGAGCTACGAAATGAGAGGTTGGGGTATAGATGTATAAATTCAAGAAATAATTGGTTTAGAATAAGAGTTGAATGAGAGAAGGGGTTTACAGTGTTTTATGAAGAGAGGTTTGCAGAGGAGAGGCTCTGGGATGTGTTAAGCAAGTATTTATGGAGTCTGAACGATGTGAAACAATACTAGTTTGGGGAATTATAATCAAATAAAGCATTAAACTGACAAGGGTCATGCAGTGCTGCGAGGCAAAAAATAGTGCTGGGGCTATAAACAGCTAGGAGGAGAGGGGATCAAAGGTGAGGGGAGAAAAGGGCTGGAAGGGATGCTAGAGGCTATGTGTCAAAGCTCGTATAGTGAAGCAGTTGTTGACATAAAGTCAAAAAGTGATCGTAAGTGTCAAAGGAATGGCATCTGCAAGAAGGGAGGGTAAGAGCAGTAGAGTGGCAGTGTCGATAGAGGTAAATCCTGTGAACTCGCTGGTAAACCGGACAATCCACAAGAAAGTGAAGAACTGACATAGGGACCGAAAAAACCTCACAGAGAGGAATAGGGTGTCGTTCAATGAGATACTCATGTGTAAGGCAAGTATGGCCGATGCAGAGACGGAAGAGTGCAGTCTCCCGAGTATGACAACAGTGATAAGATGGCCACAAACCCAAAAACGGTTTAATCGAGTGCAAATTGTTATGGTGCATGTTCGACCACCGTTGTTGCCAATAGCCGAGAAGACAGGCAGAGATGACTGTAAAATATTCCCTGAACGGAATACCTCTATAGGAAACCGGAAGATCATGCAACGCTGACCACGCAACAGCATCCACCTGTTCTTGCCCCGCACATCAATGTGTCCAGCCCCGCACATCAATGTGTCCAGGGACCCAACAGAAAACGTCTTTGTTTTTGCTAGCTACATGGCACAACCAAAGTTGAATATGAAAAAAACAGTGGATGATGGGAATCAAATTGTTTAATGGCCTGTAAAGCACTGAGGGAATCCAAAATGATCAGAAACTCCGAAGAAGACATACATGTAATACGGAGAAGTGATATGTGGATGGTGTACAACTCGGCATTAAAAATACTAACTGATTCGACAAATAACTCCTAGACAACATCGTCAGGGAGCATCATGAACCCAACACCGTCAGAAGATTTACAACCATCTGTATAAACAGCGATGGCACGAGCACGCGACTGGAAGTGATAAAGAAAAAGAGAACGAGAAGCAGCCATAGGTAGCAGAGCTTTGGCGCATGGCAGTAGGAGAGAACAGAAATGAACCACTGTACCCTCCCAAGGGGAAAGGAAAAAAGCAGATGCTACATGAACATACAAGGGAAGCAACTAGAGAGAAGACTAGAATGAATGAAGATGATGAGAAGAAAGAGTTGCAAGAGAAGCCGCAGAATAGACTTGGTCACCATAATCCAGCTTTGACATGACTTGGGTGGATTGCAAACGGAGGAAGAGCCCGGCGATCTGCCCAACATGAACGATGTGAAAGAATTTAAAGGAGGTTCAGCCATCCATGGCAAGCTGCCTTCAAAGAGAAAATGTGAGGGTTCCATGTCAACTGGCAATCAAACAGAAGGCAAAGAAACTTGACAGTATCACATTCTGGGATATGTGAGCCATGCAAATACAATGGGATATCTGGAACAAGTGGATGTCTAATGAAGGTAATGAAATGAGTTTTTGCACTAGAAAATTTAAATCCATGAGAAGTGGCCCAATGGGGAAACACGATCAATCGCATCCTGAATGGAGGCTGCTACCAGGTGACAATCAGCACCTGTGTAAGCTACAGCAAAGTTATCCACATAAAGCGACAACCAAATACACAATGGAAGAATGGAAGGTAGGTCACTTATAGCCAAGAGAAAAAGGATAGTGCCAAGGACACAACCTTATGGGACTCCTTCGGCCTGAACAAAGTCTGAGGAAAGCTAGGTTCCAACATAGGCACAAAAATGTCTTTCAGATAAGAAAGCAACAAGTAAGTTTGGTAGATTACCATGGAGGCCTGAGGAGTGGGCCTGGGCCAAGATGTACCTCCAGGTGCTGCCATATGCCTTCTTGAGATCATAAAAGACTGCTAGGACAGAGTGTTTATTTGCAAAGGCATTTCGCACTTACGTATCTTAGTGGAGCAAGGTGTCCAAAGAAGAGTGGCCCTTGCAAAAGCAATATTGGTGAGGAGAAAGACTATCATGAATCTCCAACTACCACATCAGATGTCTATTCACCAATCATTCCATCACCTTGCAGACTACAAAGGTCAGAGCAATGGAACAATAGTGAGAGGTATCAACCCCTGAAGTGCCTGGTTTGTAAAAAGGTAGTACAGTGGATAATTTCCATTGATGAGGGAGAACCCCTTGCATCCAAACACGATTGAAAAGATGCAAAAGGACTGTAAGGATAGTAGAATGAAGATGCTGTAGCATACGAACATGAATATCATCAGGTCCAGTTGCTGATGACTGGCAAACAGAAAATGTGGACTTTAACTCTAAGAGAGTAAAAGATACATTACAGGGCTCCATCCCAATAGAAGAGAAATGCAAGGGCAATTACTCCCTGGCAGACTTAAAAGCGAGGAATTCGGGACAGAGGTGAATCCCTTGAGAGGCATGGACAAGACAGTTGCCGATTTCCATGGCAACTTCAAGAGATTTCGCAACACTAACACCAGGAACCTGCAAAACGGGAACTGCAAAGACCTTTTCCATTTTCACATTGTTTTACAATAAAAGGGTAACTGACATAAATTAATCAGTTTTGTCAATATGCTCTCGAATTATCGTACAGCTTTATGGGAAGATGTTGGCCGCATGTTAACGAACCTTTTTTTATGGACCGATTACGTTCATTTTTGGTGTACTATTAGAAGGTTATATCGAGTATGCTGTGCTGAAGTTTCAATCATATCGGCCAAAAAGGAAATGAAATATGCAAAATTTACGAAAAATTGCATTTGGCAGGGCACAGTTTGTCAGTGGTACTCGGACAAGTGGTTTTGACACTTGCTGCTGCTAGAACAACTCTAATTCCATCACTTGTCATTGACAATTCTAAAATAAACCTTATCTTCTTGCTAAAAAAAAATAAAGTTTCATAACTTTTTTGATATATTGGAAGATGTCGGTCTTGTTGCCCACATAAATCTAAAAATATTTGGGATAGTTCAGAAAGGTACACACTACCTTGTAAAGCAATCATTCTCCTATGTTTGTTGTGAAAATCAAGTCAATTCATTCATAAATAAGGATGGAGTCCCCCTAAATAGGTAAATAAGTTACTTTCGAGATATAGGCCGCAGCGCGCGGCACCCCCGCTGCCCGGGAAAAAAAAATTTTCCCCGAAAAATTCGCTTTATTTTACACTTTTTCCGCGGCCTACGAGTGTTTATTACAGATAACCATTGTAAATCCGTTTTCTCTCATCACTGATGAGAGAGGGCGGACCCTCTCTTCACCTTCAGGGAAATATCGATAGAAATTTATTCCTCGGGGCGTCATATTATGCTATATATTTTTTTTGAGGTGTACTTTTTATGTTTATATGCTATTATTATATTGCATTATATCATAATAGATCAATTGTGATAGATAAATAAGCCTTATAATTGATATTAGCGTGGGTATGGAATATTTTGTTGGCTGGAGGTGTCGGCCATTTTATGCAATATTCCCAGGGGTTCCCGATTGGTTCCTTGATCACATTAGCTCCACCCACTCTGCAATGATCTCAGATGGTGAATTTGTATTATATTAGACATAAAAAGATGTACGAAAACGATAAAATAACACGGGGAAAAACGTAACGAAAACGTCAACAAAGCTGAGTCAGCGCTTCGTACGCACTATGTCGCGTCAGCGCTGTCACCATGCCTGTTATAAATGGCTGTAATTCCTTTTAGAAACATCGTACAAGGATAATAATTATACCAGCGTGTAGCCAGAAAGTTCAGCTATTTTTTGGTAACAATAACTCAGTTTTCATATATTTTCGAATTTTTTTTTGCTCCGCGCGCGGGAAACCTCAATCTCCCCTTATGGTTGCCTGCTTCACGTTATGTCATCACATATTGACAAACATATGCAGTGTAATGTTTCCAACGTCATTATATATTCTAGCATGGAGTGTTTTAATGCCGGCCATTGGTTTCCCTCGCCAAACTCCACAAAAAAGTCAAATGGTATGATATAATAGCATGGGATCCATTTGTTAGGGCCATGATGATCAATCCATTTGCTAGGGAATATCATTTATTTGTTTCCATGTTTGTGAAAATACACTAAAATTTGCAAAAGGCTGGGAGTCGAAACCCCGCCCTAATGTGATCTGTCAGTTCAAATCTCCACAATTTATCAGAGTGGCAAGTATGCAATCTCGCTCCCATAAGCCTTGGATTTAAGTATTAATGATATTGTAACATGCTACAGGAAGCCCACATCTGTACAACGCTTCACACACAGGTTACAACTTTGCTGGTTCTGAGTTATGGTGAGATTTATTTGTGTATTATTTATTGTGAGTGTGTGTGTGTACACTCGCCAAGTTGTAGTTGCAGGGGTTGAGTCACAGCTCCTGGCCCTGCCTCTTCGCTTGTCGCTACTAGGTTACTCTCCCTGCTCCATGTGCTTCATCATACCTCTTATTAAAGGTATGTATGGATCCTGCCTCCACTACATCACTTCCTAGACTATTCCACTTCCCGATAACTCTGTGACTGAAGAAATACTTCCTAACATCCCTGTGATTCATCAGAGTCTTCAACTTCCAACTGTGACCCCTTGTTGCTGTGTCCCATTTCTGGAACATCCCGTCTCTGCCCATCTTGTCGATTCCTCTCAGTATTTTGTATGTCGCTATAATATCCCCCTTATCTCTCGTGTCCTACAGTGTCGTCAGGTCGATTTCCCTTAACCTCTCCTCGTAGGACATATCCCTTAGCTCCGGGACCAGTCTTGTTGCAAACCTTTGCACTTTCTCTAGTTTCTTTACGTGATTGGCTAGGTGGGGGTTCCAAACTGGTGCCGCATACTCCAATATGGGCCTAACGTACACGTTGTACAGGGTCCTGAACGATTCCTTTTTAAGATGTCGGAATGCTGTTCTGAGGTTTGCTAGGCGCCCATATGCTGCAACGGTTTATTTGGTTGATGTGCGCTTCAGGAGATGTACCTGGTGTTATACTCACCCCAAGATCTTTTTCCTTGAGTGAGGTTTGTAGTTTCTGGCCCCCTAGACTGTATGCCGTCTGTGGTCTTCTTTGCCCTTCCCCAATCTCCATGACTGTGTGTGTGTGTGTGTGTGTGTGTGTGTGAGGGAGAGAGAGAGAGAGAGAGAGACAGAACAAAGAGAAAGAGACAGACATGCCGGAATAAAGATATAGCTTTTCGCTTTTAGTATATTTGCTACGTTAGTACATGCTTCAAGGGATTTAGGTCAAAGTAAAGACCTACCTTGTCTTTGTGATAAATTAAAGACCATCCTCTCGGTTGATCTACACGCAACTCAAGAATTTCAATGTGGCAACGTGGATAATTTTCGCAAAAGCAAAAAAAAAAAACATTATGGTTATTATGCAGTCATCATTATTCAGGCAAATTAATAATTTAGGAAAGTTTACACGTCTGCTGGCCATTACAAAATAATTACTTGGAAGGGATGAATGTTTCTAACCTAATTACTTAACTTGGATATTTACCAGCCTCGGTTATAACAAGAAACTATTCAGTAAATTTACAAAAATTTGCCTTTATTCTATACCTTTATATTTCATATATAACATGTATGCAAAAATTATTAATAATTAATCTTTGTAGTGTTTAAGTGCATATTTGTCACCAATACGAATTTATTAGTGATTCATTATTTTTATTTATTATTATAATTAGGTGAAGTACTCAACGTCTATAATTCATTCAGCTTGAGGCTCGATCCTTTTTAACTTCAATATGACACAAAATCACTATACTGTAGTGACCCAGGGGTCACACCTGCCAAGGGTTACTAAGGGTCACCCCTGCTAATAGTGACTCAGGGTCACAGCCCCCAAGTGTGACTCAGGAGTCACACACCTTTCCAGGATAACACAACTAGCATCCACAACTAACAAGTATAACCACACACACACACACACCTCTATAGAATTGCACCACGTCGCTCCCACAGTCAAGAATTTGTTAAATTCTAGGAGAAACTACCACTCTTAGTTGACCGTGGAGTACAGACGGTTTTTTCTCCTTCACATGATATGAATCCACAGTAGAATGAGATTACCTGGTGTATAAGACAGTGTCAGCGCATCACCAGAATACATCCTGGCTCTCTCATACAGCGAGTTTATTTTTTTTATTCATTGTCTCTGCTAATAATTCTCATTCTCTCTCTCTCTCTCTCTCTCTCTTTCCCTATATCTACCCTCACACACTCAGTCTCTTTCTCTTTCTTTTACACAGGGTTTGACAAGGTTAGGGTAAGGATGTAGGTAACAGCTAAGAGCTGTTACCTACATCAGCTCATTTGAAAGCCTTTTTATTGCTCGAAATATACAAACATAAAACAAGATGAAGTTGGAGCCATCTGTGGGCCAGCAGTTTCATTTGATCAACTATTTAGTTGATATCATTATGCTCTCTCTCTCTCTTCCCCTCTCTCTCTCTCTCTCTCTCTCTCCCCGCCTCTGTCTAAATTACTAATTATTTAATATATATACGACTCAGAAAATAGTTAAAACAGTTTGAGCATAGTTAAAGGTCTAATTAAATGCCTATAAATTCTGCTGACTAAATATTTAATTCTGGCTAATGTCTCACTTAATCTCTCTCCTGTCGAGTTGCAGGCTGAATTAAATCATGCTGACAGCAAGAGAATATTAACTCGTATAAAACACTGACATCACATCTGCAGAATTATATACATTGAGCACACATGCAAGGCCCTGGAGGAGAGAAGGAAATAATCCACAATGTATCCCTGAGAAACAGAGCTTCAGTGTTTGTCAGAAATAAGGTACAGGAGGGCCCCGCTTATACAGCAGGTTAGGTTCTGGGCTACTGATTTAAAGTCAAAATCGTTGTAAAGTGAAACAGCCTTTTTTATCGTTTTCAAATGCATATAAAAGCATGATAAGATGATTATATTATCATAAATTTAGAGAAAATCCTAAAATCTGCATATATATTACTCATATTACTTACCTTAAAATATTTTCGTACTCAGCATACAATGAATGGTGAATGTACTATTTATTGTAGAAATGTGAATAAATGAAGAATGGGTATAATTGGAAACCTCTGTATTAGTGAAACTCCGTTGAGTGAAGCGCTGTAAAGCGAGACCTGTCTGTATTGGATAACCATGAATTAATAGCAAATCATTATTTAGGAACCATAAATTGTTGAAGTTCAGTTACCAGTTACTTTCATCTGGTCCCTAGTGATGTTTCTGTCTTTTTAAACTTCCTCTTTATTACCAACTGAGGTGTGTGGGAAAGTCGTGAGAGGGATGTTAGCTCCCTCGGTGGGTCACTGCCCCAAGGGGCGTCACTGTCTTTAGGGGACGTCCATCCCTCTAGGGGTTGGAGAAAAAATTTCTACAAACGAGTACACTGAGAGACAACACAATAAGTGTCAGGGGCCCAAGACTGTTCAACTGCCTCCCAGCATACATAAGGGGGATTACCAATAGACCCCTGGCTGTCTTCAAGACGGCATTGGACAGGCACCTAAAGTCAGTACTTGACCAGCCGGGCTGTGGTTCTTACATCAGTTTGCGTTCAGCCAGCAGTAACATCCTCGTTGATCAGACACTGTTCTTCCACGAGGCCTGGTCTCAGACCGAGCAGCGGGGGCGTTGACCCCCGAAACCCTCTCCAGGTATACACCGGGGAGCCAGTGGAAGTTAACTGTAAGCGATCTTTATGAGGCTCAAATATTTTTCTTGCGTGTTTCAAATCAAATATTGTTTAAATATAGGAACGTCAGCTTCAGAGAAATCCAGTTGTTCCCCCTCACTTTAGCTGTATTAATATTCCACATCTATATATATATATATATATATATATATATATATATATATATATATATATATATATATATAATATATATATATATATATATGTCATGCCGAATATGTAAAACTGTTCAATTAGCAAGAACTCATTTAAAATTAAGCCCTTTCTGAAATTTTCTCTTATACGTTTAAAGATATATTTTTTTCATTAATGTTAATGTAAAAATTTTTAATTTTGCACCAAAAGAATCTTAGAAAACTTACCTAACCTTATTATAACAAGAACAATTTATTTTAGCCTAACCCAACTAAATATATTTTAAATTTGTTTACAGTAATTTAATACTAAACAAACACAATGAAATATATTTTTGTCGTTAGGTTCAGAATGATTTTGGCGAAATTATTTCATACACAAATTTTCACTTGTCCTATATGGCAAGATGAGCGTTGCTATTTAAGCCAAGATCGCAAATTCTGCCTATTCGGCACGACATATATATGTATATATAAGGATTCCAAATCGTAGGTAACACAATAGAAGATTGTCCACATAGGATAGACTATATATTTCTTCAAATAAGTGTAAAATTAGATACTTCCAATAGAAACTGTGATGATATTAACAACTAGACTGACGGCTTAAAATGATATGTATCACTGGACATTGGGATTCCCGACTGTAATTGATTTGCAACTGTAATTGATTTCCTACCTGTGTTATGATTATATCATAACTCAGGTGAAAGTTCTGGACTTTCATTTGTAAGAAAGCCAGACAATGAAAGTGTGGCGAAAGTGTATAGGTATCTTAGGTTATTCACATCAGTAACTGTAGTATATAAGTTCCATATAGTAGTAGGTTGGTAGACAGCAACCACCCAGGGAAGTACTACCGTCCTGCCAGATGACTGTGAAACAAAAACCTGTAACTGTTTTGCATGATGGTAGGATTGCTGGTTTCTTTTTCTGTCTCATAAACACGCTAAGATAACAGGGATATCTTGCTACTCCTACTTACACTTTGGTCACACTTCACAGACACGCACATGCATATATATATATACATACATCTAGGTTTTTCTCCTTTTTCTAAATAGCTCTTGTTCTTTTTTATTTCTTCTATTGTCCATGGGGAAGTGGAAAAGAATCTTTCCTCCGTAAGCCATGCGTGTCGTATGAGGCGACTAAAATGCCGGGAGCAATGGGCTAGTAACCCCTTCTCCTGTATACAATTACTAAAAAGAGAAGAAGAAAAAACTTTATAAAACTGGGTTGCTTAAATGTGCGTGGATGTAGTGCGGATGACAAGAAACAGATGATTGCTGATGTTATGAATGAAAAGAAGTTGGATGTCCTGGCCCTAAGCGAAACAAAGCTGAAGGGGGTAGGAGAGTTTCAGTGGGGGGAAATAAATGGGATTAAATCTGGAGTATCTGAGAGAGTTAGAGCAAAGGAAGGGGTAGCAGTAATGTTAAATGATCAGTTATGGAAGGAGAAAAGAGAATATGAATGTGTAAATTCAAGAATTATGTGGATTAAAGTAAAGGTTGGATGCGAGAAGTGGGTCATAATAAGCGTGTATGCACCTGGAGAAGAGAGGAATGCAGAGGAGAGAGAGAGATTTTGGGAGATGTTAAGTGAATGTATAGGAGCCTTTGAACCAAGTGAGAGAGTAATTGTGGTAGGGGACTTGAATGCTAAAGTAGGAGAAACTTTTAGAGAGGGTGTGGTAGGTAAGTTTGGGGGTGCCAGGTGTAAATGATAATGGGAGCCCTTTGATTGAACTTTGTATAGAAAGGGGTTTTAGTTATAGGTAATACATATTTTAAGAAAAAGATGATAAATAAGTATACACGATATGATGTAGGGAGAAATGACAGTAGTTTGTTGGATTATGTATTGGTAGATAAAAGACTGTTGAGTAGACTTCAGGATGTACATGTTTATAGAGGGGCCACAGATATATCAGATCACTTTCTAGTTGTAGCTACACTAGAGTAAAAGGTAGATGGGATACAAGGAGAATAGAAGCATCAGGAAGAGAGAGGTGAAGGTTTATAAACTAAAAGAGGAGGCAGTTAGGGTAAGATATAAACAGCTATTGGAGGATAGATGGGCTAATGAGAGCATAGGCAATGGGGTCGAAGAGGTATGGGGTAGGTTTAAAAATGTAGTGTTAGAGTGTTCAGCAGAAGTTTGTGGTTACAGGAAAGTGGGTGCAGGAGGGAAGAGGAGCGATTGGTGGAATGATGATGTAAAGAGAGTAGTAAGGGAGAAAAAGTTAGCATATGAGAAGTTTTTACAAAGTAGAAGTGATGCAAGGAGGGAAGAGTATATGGAGAAAAAGAGAGAAGTTAAGAGAGTGGTGAAGCAATGTAAAAAGAGAGCAAATGAGAGAGTGGGTGAGATGTTATCAACAAATTTTGTTGAAAATAAAAAAAAAGTTTTGGAGTGAGATTAACAAGTTAAGAAAGCCTAGAGAACAAATGGATTTGTCAGTTAAAAATAGGAGAGGAGCGTTATTAAATGGAGAGTTAGAGGTATTGGGAAGATGGAAGGAATATTTTGAGGAATTGTTAAATGTTGATGAAGATAGGGAAGCTGTGATTTCGTGTATAGGGCAAGGAGGAATAACATCTTGTAGGAGTGAGGAAGAGCCAGTTGTGAGTGTGGGGGGAAGTTCGTGAGGCAGTAGGTAAAATGAAAGGGGGTAAGGCAGCCGGGATTGATGGGATAAAGATAGAAATGTTAAAAGCAGGTGGGATATAGTTTTGGAGTGGTTGGTGCAATTATTTAATAAATGTATGGAAGAGGGTAAGGTACCTAGGGATTGGCAGAGAGCATGCATAGTTCCTTTGTATAAAGGCAAAGGGGATAAAAGAGAGTGCAAAAATTATAGGGGGATAAGTCTGTTGAGTGTACCTGGTAAAGTGTATGGTAGAGTTATAATTGAAAGAATTAAGAGTAAGACGGAGAATAGGATAGCAGATGAACAAGGAGGCTTTAGGAAAGGTAGGGGGTGTGTGGACCAGGTGTTTACAGTGAAACATATAAGTGAACAGTATTTAGATAAGGCTAAAGAGGTCTTTGTGGCATTTATGGATTTGGAAAAGGCGTATGACAGGTGGGATAGGGGGGCAATGTGGCAGATGTTGCAAGTGTATGGTGTAGGAGGTAGGTTACTGAAAGCAGTGAAGAGTTTTTACGAGGATAGTGAGGCTCAAGTTAGAGTATGTAGGAAAGAGGGAAATTTTTTTCCCAGTAAAAAGTAGGCCTTAGACAAGGATGTGTGATGTCACCGTGGTTGTTTAATATATTTATAGATGGGGTTGTAGAGAAGTAAATGCGAGGGTCTTGGCAAGAGGCGTGGAGTTAAAAGATAAAGAATCACACACAAAGTGGGAGTTGTCACAGCTGCTCTTTGCTGATGACACTGTGCTCTTGGGAGATTCTGAAGAGAAGTTGCAGAGATTGGTGGATGAATTTGGTAGGGTGTGCAAAAGAAGAAAATTAAAGGTGAATACAGGAAAGAGTAAGGTTATGAGGATAACAAAAAGATTAGGTGATGAAAGATTGAATATCAGATTGGAGGGAGAGAGTATGGAGGAGGTGAACGTATTCAGATATTTGGGAGTGGACGTGTCAGCGGATGGGTCTATGAAAGATGAGGTGAATCATAGAATTGATGAGGGAAAAAGAGTGAGTGGTGCACTTAGGAGTCTGTGGAGACAAAGAACTTTGTCCTTGGAGGCAAAGAGGGGAATGTATGAGAGTATAGTTTTACCAACGCTCTTATATGGGTGTGAAGCGTGGGTGATGAATGTTGCAGCGAGGAGAAGGCTGGAGGCAGTGGAGATGTCATGTCTGAGGGCAATGTGTGGTGTGAATATAATGCAGAGAATTCGTAGTTTGGAAGTTAGGAGGAGGTGCGGGATTACCAAAACTGTTGTCCAGAGGGCTGAGGAAGGGTTGTTGAGGTGGTTCGGACATGTAGAGAGAATGGAGCGAAACAGAATGACTTCAAGAGTGTATCAGTCTGTAGTGGAAGGAAGGCGGGGTAGGGGTCGGCCTAGGAAGGGTTGGAGGGAGGGGGTAAAGGAGGTTTTGTGTGCGAGGGGCTTGGACTTCCAGCAGGCATGCGTGAGCGTGTTTGATAGGAGTGAATGGAGACAAATGGTTTTTAATACTTGACGTGCTGTTGGAGTGTGAGCAAAGTAACATTTATGAAGGGATTCAGGGAAACCGGCAGGCCGGACTTGAGTCCTGGAGATGGGAAGTACAGTGCCTGCACTCTGAAGGAGGGGTGTTAATGTTGCAGTTTAAAAACTGTAGTGTAAAGCACCCTTCTGGCAAGACAGTGATGGAGTGAATGATGGTGAAAGTTTTTCTTTTTCGGGCCACCCTGCCTTGGTGGGAATCGGCCGGTGTGATAATAAAAAAAAATAATGTATCAACTGGTTCATTCATTTATCAAGTAATGGTAAAAATATTTTGTGGAACATAGTGGTAAATTTTAGTAACTAGTGCATTTTCCACTGGATAATATCAGTTACTGTCTCACTTGGGAGAGAACTGACCACAACATGTGATCTCCAGCTGTTATTAGTAAGTGAACTAGTGATTACTTAGCGTTACACAACAGTTGTAATCGTTTGTCTTATGTGACGAATTGGAGCTCATAACGATGTGGCTATCGAATGAAAAGTGTCGTTGCCTGTTCAGCTCTGTTTTCTGTGGAGGTCACCTGAACTCAACTCTAAGTGTCGTGTTCACAGCACCTATTTCAATTGGAACCTTCCCTTCCCCGATTCACCTATACACACTATCAGTGTTTTGGCCAGCACAACTTGCCCCGATCTGTCACAAGTCTAGATAAGAACACAGCACCCGAAGCGAAGACCACCGAGTACCTAGTACAATGGGTGTAACAGTCAGTTTATATTTACTGTTATTACAGCGGTGTGGAATTGCCGAATTGAAGAAATAATTTCCACAGTGTGAGTTTACTTCTGCCATTTGTAGAAATTATACAAGACACAAATAATTAGTAAATCCATGTTAATTTCTTTATACGAGAATTAACACTATAAACAACTAACACATTAGCAAACGACATGGTGTCTTATGGTATGTTA
>NC_069408.1:64787353-64814853 GCF_026875155.1 Cherax quadricarinatus
CCTCAGTAGGTACCATCGCAGACATACTACGGACCCTCAGCAGGTATCACAGACATATCATGGATCCTAAGCAGATACCATCGCAGACATATGGATTCTCAGCACGTACCTATGCAGACATATCATGGACCCTCAGTAGGTACCTTCGCAGACATATCGTGGACCCTCAGTTGGTACCATCGCAGACATATCATGGACCCTCAGTAGGTACCAAGGCAGACATATCATGGACCCTCAGTAGGTACCAAGGCAGACATATCATGGACCCTCAGTGGTACCATCGCAAACATATCATGGACCCTCAGTAGGTACCAAGGCAGACTTATCATGGACCCTCAGTAGTACCATCACAGACATATCATGGACCCTCAGTAGGTACAATCGCAGACATATCATGGATCCTCAGTAGGTACCATGACAGACATATCATGAACCCTCAGTAGGTACCATCGCAGACATATCATGGACCCTCAGTAGGTACCATCGCAGACATATCATGGACCCTCAGTAGGTACCATCGCAAACATATCATGGACCCTCCAGTAGGTACCATCGCAGACATATCATGAACCCTCAGTAGGTACCATCGCAAACATATCATGGACCCTCAGTAGGTACCATCGCAGACATATCATGGACCCTCGGTAGGTACCATCGCAGACATATCATGGACCCTCAGTGGTACCATCGCATACATATCATGAACCCTCAGTAGGTACCATCGCAGACATGTCTCAACATTCACGAGTCAGAAACACCAAAAACAAAATTCGAATTCCACGAATTACATTTCCATAATTAATTATGACTTTGTGCAATAGTGGTGAAATGAACGGACATAATTGGCAAAAAATTTCCTGGTAATTTTGGCGCTTGTTGAGTAATTAAGGACATTCTCTGTCTGCTGTTGCAAGTTATTATATAGGCTGGTCTTTTTGTGGGTAACGAACACAGGCGGTCGCCTTATAGGCTGGTCTAGGTGTGTTGGAACACAGGTCCTGGTCTTGTATCTGGTCTGTGTGGTAAGACCACAAGCACAAGTGGTCGTCTTGCTGACCGGTCTCTGTGGTAGGGACACCAGCGGTCATCTCGTAGACCGGTCTTTGTGGTAGGGACACCAGGGGTCATCTCGTAGACCGGTCTTTGTGGTAGGGACACCAGGGGTCATCTCGTAGACCGGTCTGTGTTGTAGGGACGCCAGTGGTCATCTCGTAGACCGGTCTCTGTGGTAGGGACACCAGCGGTCATCTCGTAGACCGGTCTTTGTGGTAGGGACACCAGGGGTCATCTCGTAGACCGGTCTGTGTTGTAGGGACACCAGTGGTCATCTCACTGACCGGTCGTCGTCTTAAAAGATTGGTCTCTGTAAGGTATGAGCTCTGGTCGTCGTCTAAAAAAGTGGGTGTCTGTGTGGTATGAACACAAGTCGTTGTCTTATAGGTTCATCTCTCATTGTGGTATGAACACTGATCGTCAAATTAATGTTAGTTGGTTTGAGTATGTACTAGAAACACATTTTGACGATTCACAAACCAACCTTTCCTAGAGGAAGAGACGGCAAGCCGTTGTCTTCAGAGAACAGAGGTCGTCTTACAAGCTAACCTCTCAGTATGGCAGTAACACAGGTCGTCTTACAAGCTGACCTCTCAGTATGGCAGTAACACAGGTCGTCTTACAAGCTGACCTCTCAGTATGGCAGTAACACAGGTCGTCTTACAAGCTGACCTCTCAGTATGTTAGTAACACAGATCTTACAAGCTGATCTTTCAGTGTGGCAGTAAGAAATGATTATAACTATGACCATAATTTTTAAAGTCGGATCATCATATGACTAAGACCCGCATCAGAAAACACTTGCCCTGTTTCCTTACAAATATTAACTAACCTAAGTATGGCAGTAACACAAATCTTACAAGATAACTTCTCAGTATGGCAGTAACACAAATCTTACAAGATAACTTCTCAGTATGGCAGTAACACAAATCTTACAAGATAACTTCTCAGTATGGCAGTAACACAAATCTTACAAGTGACCTCTCAGTGAGGAAGTAACACAAATCTTACAAGTGACCTCTCAGTGTGACATTAACAAATCCTACAAGTGACCTCTCAGTGTGGGAGTAACATAAATCTTACAAGTGACCTCTCAGTGTGGCAGTAACAAATCTTACAAGTGACCTCTCAGTGAGGAAGTAACACAAATCTTACAAGTGACCTCTCAGTGAGGAAGTAACACAAATCTTACAAGTGACCTCTCAGTGTTACATTAACAAATCCTACAAGTGACCTCTCAGTGTGGGAGTAACAAATCTTACAAGTAACCTCTCAGTGTGGGAGTAACACAAATCTTACAAGTAACCTCTCAGTGTGGGAGTAACACAAATCTTACAAGTAACCTCTCAGTGTGGGAGTAACACAAATCTTACAAGTAACCTCTCAGTGTGGAGGTAACACAAATCTTACAAGTAACCTCTCAGTGTGGAGGTAACACAAATCTTACAAGTAACCTCTCAGTGTGGAAGTAACATTTTACAAGTAACCTCTCAGTGTGGCAGTAACACATTTTACAAGCCAACCTCTCAGTGTGGCAGTAACATTTTACAAGTAACCTCTCAGTGTGGCAGTAACACAAGTCGTGTTACGAGTGTTTCATCGGGTGTTTGTGTCTCGTGTCGACAGATGGTTTCCGCTTCATTAGACACACAGGATGATACCCAAAGATACCCAAATGCTGCACAAGTGTCTAATTTATCAACTTGTCGGTTCTCTGAACCATTCCTCTACAAACACACAGGATGTTTCTCCCCACCGACGCATTGCCACAAAATGCACCTCTGTTAGATTCTATTAGTAAGAGAAGTAAGCTTTCAAACCATTATCGGCATTATTTCTAGATATTTAGAAGGATTATCTTACATCCAATCATTCATATGTACGCAGGACGCAAAGCTTAATCCAAACACTAGCGCCGCCTGTTGATAGCTGCTTAATTCCTTGCTAGACAGGTTCATAACAAACTCCGGATTCGCATGTGTGGTCCAAACACTCTGTGTAATGAGATTTTTTTTTTAACTTCCTAGTAGAAGCAAATAGTCATGCCAGCCTGGGGGAATCTTATTAAAGAATATCGTCTTGATTCTCCTCGTTTCATTGAAAAGCGTCTTCTTTTCATGTCTTACTAGGTCAATATTCTTAATGAGCACTAACCTGTGTAACCTTGTTTAATGGCTAGCCTGACCAACCTGCTCTGCAGTAGGGATTTCGGTAGAACCTGTTCACTTAGGCACTTGTTACATGTCTAGCAAGGAATTAAGCGGTGATCAACAAGCAGCACTAGGGTTTAGATTAAGCTTTGCGCCCTCAACTAATAATGTTAATTACGTAAACTTGGCAAAATCGTTTTGCATGACTCCTGATATATTTAATATATGCAGAGGTATAGTATAAGGAACATTACTCCAGCCAGTGCTACCCAACTGCCCATTAAGATTGCCAAAAGCTTACAAAGACCTCAATAATGATCAGACTCTGAACCTCTCAAGAGATAATTCTAAGGTAGTTATTTTGGGCAAACTGAATATTTAGGAAAAATGAAACATTTATTAAGTGATAATGAAACGTATGAACCGCTCATTAAAAATCCCACCGACCAGGTCAACAGCCATTTCAATAAACACTTTAAAACGTTATTGATGGGGAATGATGAATTAATTAAATATCTGTCGGCTAGGTCAGCAACTCTACCATATCTATATGGGGTAATCAAGACTCATAGGCCAGGGAACCCAGACCGTCCTATTGTAAGTTCAGTAGGCGCAGCAGCATATAACCTATCTAAATGGCTGGTTAAACTTCTAACTCATGGTCGGTAGGATCTCGGACGCACATATTAAAAAATAATGTTGACCTTACTGAAAGTCTCCAGAAATTAAATGTCCTTCATAGCTTTACTCTAGTGAGCTTTGATGTCACAGGTATGATCATCAAAGTCCCTGTCCCTGACTTGCTTTCGTACCTTGAAGAGGTATGAGAACTTCCCCATGCCCTGCCCCACGAAAATAATAATTGAATTGATAAAACTTTGGGTTACTGATTGAAAGTTCGTATTTGAAGGGAAATACTATGCTCAAAAACAAGGCATGGCAATGGGAAATCCCTTTAGCCCCTTATTCAGTAACTCGAATATGAAATTCTATGAGACCAGACTTCTTAAAGGCATTCTCCCAGATAAACCTAGTTGGCTCAGATACGTAGATGATGTTCTTTGCCTATGGCCTAGAGATCACAACATTTACGAGTTCCTACCCAGACTCATTGGTCTAGTACCTTCCATTAAGTTCACTACAGAGCATAAAATAAACAACACTTTGCCGTTCCTAGATGTTTTAATCCATCGTGTTGATAGAAAACTCAAATTTACAGTTTATAGGAAGTCCACCAATGTGTCGTCATACATTCACTACTATTCCAATCACGAAACCAGGGTAAAAAGGTGTGTTCCTCATAATGTTCTTGAGAGCCTTGCGCATCTGCAGTCCATAGTACTTAGAGGTCGAAATCAGCAAGATATTCAACATAGCCACAAAATTTAGATATACTAGGGATTTTGTCGAGAATGCACTAATGTCACCAAGATAAACTTTATACAGGACCTGGCCTGGAAGTGATGACCAGGAAAAATGTATTAGTTTTACCATAGAATGAGAACCTAGTTTGCCTGCCTGAGGCATTAAAAAAGATCAGTATAAACCTGGCTTTCAAAAACACTGGGACAGTGAAACAACAGCTGATTAAAAACACACCCTCCAGCAAAGTTGGTGGGGTATACAACGTCCCATGTACTCAGTGTTCTCTCTCATATATTGGTCAAACAGGAAAATTTCTGGAAAACAGAATAGCCCAACATAAATACTCAGGGTAGGGCAGGAGTCGAATGCTATCTTTAACCACGTTAGTCCCTGCAATCACCCACCGGGATGGGATGCTGCCCAAACAGTTCCGTCATGGAAAGAAACGTAATTGAATCTTCTATCTTGAAACGTGACAGGAATACCGTACAAAACTCAAATTATGGGTTATACTAACTCGATAGCTATTTAGCAGAGTCTATTGTACACAATCTTAAACAACAATCCTATACAAACTCACAGGATTGCTCATTATGCCAGGTGGTTTCATGTTGGATTGGTGACTCTTGACCAGTGTTTACACACCAAAACTTCATGTTATGTCTGTCCTGTATGGTTATATAACGCGTTTAACTGTTACTGCACCATACATTGACAAGTACACAAGATTACATGATAACATAGGCAGTGGGGTTAAAGGATGTTAGAAGTAGAAATTTAGAGCATAGAAATATTGTTGGAATGTTATAGAAGATTCCCAAGTAAGGCATATTAACCGACACTGAGAAGGATAGTAGACAATATTTAGGAAGAGACACTTCTGAGTACCCCTGGGAACATTTCAGTACCCCAGAGGAGGACATTTAAATGGACAAGGAGCACATTCTATTCCTTTTTATTAATTAAAAAGGTTACACAGAATAATAACAATCCATATAGTATCCAATGAGAAACGTATTTTCTCAAGTCACATGACCTGTTCTAAGCGGCTAGAAAAACTTGGAGCTGGCTATATCTTCTAATTTCATAATATTTGACATCTCAAAAACCCTCCTACCCCATATGGGGAGAAGGGGGATGGTGGTGGTGTGGGGTTGGCATGGACCATTGGCCCACATTCTGAGAGAAGTTGCAGCCAGTGAGATGCGCTGTGCACTACTCTGAGAAAACTTCCTCTGCTTCAGTTGCTGCCTTGCAACATTGTATAGCTCCTGACAATGCATTGAGAAGTGTGAAAGTACTTGAGCTACAGATTTCCCCCCCCCCATGGAATTGCATTATATATATATATATATATATATATATATATATATATATATATATATATATATATATATATATATATATATATATATAATTACACACCAAGTGATACAGGATGGAAAACAACCACGGCGGGAATAGAATGATAGCTTTAGGCCTTTCATGTTGCAATTAACACATCAGGAGCTTGCAAAATTTCAGAAAAGAGGTTAGGACGTCCAAGCTAGTAGGTTCCCAAAGGACATTCACCTCTTTTCTGCAATTTTGCAAGCTCTTGATGTATTGATTGCAACATGAAAGGCCTAGAGCTATGATTCAACTCCTCCAGTGGTTGTCGAGTTCAAGAAAGGTCTAACGGTTGTCTTGCAGGCAAAGCTGTCAACGGTTCGCAATTTTTTTGTTAAGATAAAGAATATCTTCGTGGAGGAGGATGTTTTAGTTATAACACTGATGGCTTACTGAGAGGAAAATTTATCCTTAAAGCAATTAAACAGTTTTCTGGTCATTGTTCATGTTAGATTTGTTAACGAGACTTTCAATGCTGCATTTACTTCTCATGAGAGGAAGAGAATGGAGACAGAAGGGTGGAGTGGGAGACAGCTGGGGAAAAAGGTTGTTGATAAGGGGATGAACATGGAGGGAGAGATCGAGTGGGATGGAGATAGAGAGGGAAACTGAGTGCAATTAGAAGGCGGGAAGGAACGAAAATGGAGAAAGAAGAAATGAAAAGTTGGCTATACTGAAATAGATGAGGAGAGAAATGAAGAAGAGATTATAGAAATAGCTTGAGACAAGGAGAGGATACACTGTAACACACCATCAATTAAGTTTGATAAATACCATAATTGCCCCTCTAAACCAGAGGGTCATCCACCCTTGTACCTCTTGTACCTTCCTCCTGTACTCCCACCCTTTCACCTCCGTTATCTACCACAGTTTTGTTCCTCTCCTGTACCTCTCTCCTGTATCCTTCTTATGAAACCTTTACCCTCAATGCATAATTCCTGGTATGTGTACCCAGCTGGTTTATCTGTTACCCATCCCTTGCTTCCTTGGTACTGGATGTCACTATCCATAAAATTTCTCTCGATTACCTACATACTTTCCCCTAAAATAATATTGGAGGTTTCCCAATTTTTGTTCCATACAAGAACTATGAACTCTGCTGGCGATTAGGGCCATGTCTGGTTCCTGGTAATGACCAGGTACTGATTTACTCTAACGAATTTCTCTACTGGAGTTTTTTTTTTTTTGTGGTGACATTCTGGGCAATACACAATTTTATATAATGGGTAATTGGCCGTATTGGTGGACAGCAACTTACCCTCAGGTAATCAGTCATGACTGATGGACTGAACACATCGGCTCCAGGCTGAGGAATTGATTACCTCCAACTCCTCCTCGTTTGTCACCAGTCTTCTCTGTATTCGACTGACGAAGCCAATGGCTGGCGAAAAGTGTTTCGCACGTGTCTCATTCTTCAACTTGTAGGTTTTCTGAAACTCTTATATAACAAAATTATCATTGCATTATATCTCTGAAATTGTAGGAGAAATTTATCACGTGGTCAATGAAATACCATGGCAAATATTATAATTATGTTGTAGTTCTTAGTGCCTGTGTCCATTGTATGTTGTGATTAGATGTGAGGTTTTGTAGTAAGGAACACTGACCCAGTCATTAGAAGAATTTACATGCAGTAACCTTAGAATTTACATGCACAGTCATCTAAGAAATTACATGCATAGTCATCTTAGAATTTAGATGCAAAATCTTCCTTGAATTGTTACAAATTAATCTTTCCATTTCTAAGTCACAGCGAAAATATTTAAACCCTGGAATTAATTTAGTTGGAATGTCAGACCATTCTTCTTGTTTCCTGGGTGAGTCTGAAAACAGCTTTACACTCTCTACCTTGAACACTTCTTGGTTGGCACTTAACTCACCAGTGTATCGCTCCTAACTTGATTCATCAGTGTTTTCTGCAGCGGCTGCACTCTCCTAATTTGATTCATCAGTGCTCTTGCAGCAGTTTCACGCTCCTAATTTGGTTCGTCAGTGTTTCTTGCAGCAGCTGCACGGTCCTAACTTGCTTAATCAGTGCTTCTTGCAGCAGCTGCACGGTCCTAACTTGATTCATCAGTGTTTCTTGCAGCAGCTGCACGCTCTTCTGATGGCTCCTCAGTGTCTTCACCGGGACAGTAACACAATATTAACTTGGCCCACCAGCAAATGTGTACATTACAAATTAGAATTCCCTTCAAACACATTTCTGTAAATTATGTGTATTATCAGAGCAAGTATTGATCCTTGACGCACACCATTAAAATCCCCAACCCACGATGAATTCTCTCTTGCTATTATGTAAGACAACAATGCCCATTCAATACGTTGTCCTGTATTATATAGTTAAGCTCTCTATCATTCTTGCAGTAATGGTTACTGTAATCTTTTAAAACCTTCCAACAGCATGATGTTTTTCAACAATAAAACTCTAAATCAAAATATTTAACGTTTTAAAACCTGAACGGTTAATGGCTTACTGAACCTTTCGTTCGATAACATGAGAGGAAGTGTTACCAAAATCTGAGCGGAAAACGACAACGATGACTTAGGCTACAGACAGTCGCTAATCGCCGACCGCTGGGGACGGCCAGCGATTGCATTCCAGTGCAATTTAGAGCTGATTGTGGGATCAGTATGAAGAGATTCCTTGATGCCAGTGAGGAAAAGGGCTCTTCGATGCGAGGAATTGGAACGGCCTCGCCTTCCTTGGATCGGCCCTGTATGTCTCCCGTTCCCCAGACGCTATTATGACCCCCACTTTGAGGGTCATAATAGCGTCTGGGGGTCATAATAAACTACTATAGCTACTAATTTTGCTGCTGAAGATGATGATCCTCTTCCTCCCAATATGTCTCCCGAATTGTTGAATTATTGCGAATTATTGTTGAACTATTCCAGCCACGGAATTTAATCTTTTTCTCACATGAATTTATAGTTTTCTTCAGCCTTTCTACTTTTCCTGACATTGAATTAAAAATTCCTGGTAGATTATTGTTACCTGTTGGTCTTTGTTACTTTCATTGCGCTGTTTTATTCAAGTATCTTTAGGTTAAATCTGATACCTGGAAGAAGTCTACGATCATTATATCTCCAAAAAACCATAACATATTCCGGCCATAAATCTTCGTTACGAACTCTGCGAAAGTTATGGAGTTTTATACTCTTTTTTAAAGGCAAACCAAAACAAGATTTCTTGTCCGGTCTTCACTGATTCTTCTCTCTACATTCTGACACTGATCTATGAATTAAGATGTGTTAACCAATTGCCTCAGTTTAAAAAAAATAAAATCAGTTATGAAAAAGATTGTATAGATCAAATTAACGTATGAGTGACCTGGGCCTCCTGCAGGCTACGAATGAGCACTCGTGGAGGATTTATAGGATCAATTGACCAACAGACGTCTTGTTAGTCATACTGATCTGTTGCGTCCATAAGAAACAGTGAGAGTTTTGTTACCTCTCTTATAATGCTTTTGTGGTTTGTGTGAGGAAAAATAGTTGAAGGTATTATTGTTTATCCATTTTTTGTTTAACGACAATTACTAGTTAACAAAGCAAAAAGAGAACTGTTGCAAGACTCTACTATCGAATTAGACAAGAGCAAGATGCAAGCCAGTCATGTGGTAAAATGTGCTTTTTGTTGCTCTTTTGTTGATCTTGTTGCTATTGCTTTTGCTGGTGGTACTGGTGGCGTTGTTAGTGTTGTCTGTTGTACCATTATTCTGATACCCGTCAATGCTGCACTGCAATGGCACAGTTAAGAGATACGTCATTTTACTTTTGCATCGTCTGTAAATTATGCCATGTCGTGTACCATCTGTGAATTTGGTCATATCATCGTGGTATGTCTTCCAGTCTTGTATTATCACTCTGGAACGTCTCTCATCTTAGGGTGAGAGGTATGACATATGTATCTCTGTGCAGCATCCATCATTTCTGTAACCTGTTCTCCAATTGGGGTTATCAAATTTATGCTATATTACGTTTGTGTGGTTTCGTATGCTTTGAGCCCACACACACACACACAAACACACACACACACACACACAAACACACACACACACACACACACACACACACACACACAGGGAGGCAACTAGTCATGGTACGTAATGATGTATCACAGTGGGCACCTGTGACGAGCGGGGTCCCACAGGGGTCGGTCCTAGGACCAGTGCTATTTTTGGTATATGTGAACGACATGACGGAAGGGTTAGACTCAGAAGTGTCCCTGTTTGCAGATGATGTGAAGTTAATGAGGAGAATTAAATCTGATGAGGACCAGGCAGGACTTCAAAGAGACCTGGACCGACTGGACACCTGGTCCAGCAAATGGCTTCTCGAATTTAATCCTGCCAAATGCAAAGTCATGAAGATAGGGGAAGGGCACAGAAGATCACAGACAGAGTATAGGCTAGGTGGCCAAAGACTGCAAACCTCACTCAAGGAGAAAGATCTTGGGGTGAGTATAACACCGAGCATGTCTCCGGAAGCACACATCAATCAGATAACTGCTGCAGCATATGGGCGCCTGGCAAACCTGAGAACAGCATTCCGATACCTTAGTAAGGAATCATTCAAGACACTGTACACCGTGTATGTCAGGCCCATACTGGAGTATGCAGCACCTGTTTGGAACCCGCACTTGATAAAGCACGTCAAGAAACTAGAGAAAGTACAAAGGTTTGCGACAAGGTTAGTTCCAGAGCTAAGGGGAATGTCCTATGAAGAAAGATTAAGGGAAATCGGCCTGACGACACTGGAGGACAGGAGGGTCAGGGGAGACATGATAACGACATATAAAATACTGCGTGGAATAGACAAGGTGGACAAAGACAGGATGTTCCAGGGAGGGGACACAGAAACAAGAGGCCACAATTGGAAGTTAAAGACACAAATGAGTCAGAGAGATAGTAGGAAGTATTTCTTCAGTCATAGAGTTGTAAGGCAGTGGAATAGCCTAGAAAATGACGTAGTGGAGGCAGGAACCATACACAGTTTTAAGATGAGGTTTGATAAAGCTCATGGAGCGAAGAGAGAGAGGGCCTAGTAGCAACCGGTGAAGAGGCGGGGCCAGGAGCTAGGACTCGACCCCTGCAACCACAAATAGGTGAGTACAAATAGGCGAGTACAGGCGAAAACTGAACCCACTGTTAGAGAGTCGTAAGACTCCAGGCCGACATATTAGCCACTGGGCCAGCTAGCTACAATAAAATTCATTCAACTAGGAAGGTTAGCATAGGCACCACTGTGACCACAAATGCAAATTTTTAATGACGAATCTCCTGCCATCGTGGCCGTGACGAGCTCTAGCTCAAGTCCCCTCAAATCCACTAACATCACTCACGAAACCATAGCGACACGATTGCATGATGACGGCCTTAAGGGGCCTTGAGCTAGTTTGCCACGGCCATGCTGGCGGGATGAATCTTATTGTAGCCAGCTGGCCCAGTGGCTAATGAGTCGGTCTGGAGTTTTATGACTAACCGCGAGTTCAAGCTCCTCCCGTAGTATGGTTTATCCCTGACATCACCAACTAAAGTGCTACTTACAAAGCTCTGCCAAAATGACGTCAGTGTGCAGGCGCCTACATATCATGTACTCTCTGCTCAGTTAGATCTGTCAGTGGCTTGATAAAGCCAGAAACATTGAATATTATAGCATTATAAAATCAGCCAGCCCACAAGCACTGATATTGTAATAGTATAACAAATGTGACATGGAAATTGTAAAAAAAAAAAATCGGACAGACTACGCACCTCTAGAAAACGGGTCCTTTTTAAATGGACACTTGTAAAGGGAGTCATCTGTAAGTTATACTGAGGGTAATAGCCATAGTTTATCTATCCCACAAGATTCTGAAGCAAAAGCTGGATGTGATATAAATGACTTTACATACCAAATATAGAGAGATCTGGTTATTGTTTTTGGAATTTTTGCGCCTCTAGAAAAGAAGTTTATTTAAAGGTGAGCATCTGTAATTTCAAGACAGCCACAGTTTATCTACCCAACAGGATTCTGAGGTAAACGCAGGATAAACAGGCCGTAATTCTTTGGTGTGGAATTACACTTACAACGGTCCAACACATTCTTATAAGGGTTCGAAATATGCGGAAAATCAAGTGTGTAATACATTAGGGCCTTGTATCATTTGACTACTCGCACATTTAACATATATACATATTTCACGAACATCACATGCATACCAAAATAATGGAAAAATATTTCATCTGTGCACTATGAACAAACTGAGAAATTTTCCACCATGCTGAATGAGTGAAAAATCACATATATATAAGAACGGCTTGTGGGAAAACTCCGGCATGTGTTTACTTGTAGCATTCCTGGCCTATGGCATGCTAGAGGAACCAAATATATGATAGGCTACGTCTTGGAAAAGTTGGCGCAAATGTAATATTATGCACTGACTCTAGTGGCTAACGCGACGGGCTGGAGTTTTGAGACTCTATAACTGCGGGTTCAATCCCGGCCGGGGGTATGGTAATATTATGCAGGTAATCATTCCCTCAGCCTGAAGATAATGCATGGTCCATTACTCTTGGTAAAAGTGCAGCATATGCACGAAGGGGGTTTATATACTGCGGACAGGTGAGGTGAATCAGTTCGAAGATGTGTCTTCAGTGAAGAAAATTCACTTGAAGAAGCAGATCATGTCTGTAGGTTAGGCAGACTTTGAAGAGCTTGTATCTCTCAGTATACTGTAGATAAATGATTCAGAGAACCGACAAGTTCATGAATTAGACACTTGTGCAACACTTGGGTATGAACATTAAAATGGTATAAAATACCGACAGGTTGTTAGGTAAGACACAAATGCAACAGTTAGGTATCTTTATTATGAAACGTTTCATAATAAAGATACCTAACTGTTGCATTTGTGTCTTACCTAACAACACTTGGGTATCTTTACTGAGGAAACTCGCCATGCAGTGACTTCATCAGTCCTAAACAAAAATGAATGGCGACTGATTACCTCAAACTCCGTCTGGTCTTCCCCATTCTTTTTTGTTTAGGACTGATGAAGCTAATGCCTGGCGAAACGTTTCCTTAGTAGAGATACCCAAGTGTTGCACATTTGTCTATTTTTTTTCAGTATACTTTCTGCAATAAGATCGTCAACGCGCTTATCCTGTACTTTTATCACTATTGATGGACAGAACACAGATAAACCTAACACTCAAGACTGAGGGACTGATTACCTTAAATTCCTTCTCATTTTCCACCATTCATCTCTGTACTGGATTGAAGAAGCCATTGGCTGGCGACAAGTTTCCACAAAGTTACCCACGTACTGCACAACTGTCTCTTTCCCCAGCATGGCCTGAATAATTAATTACTGGAATACCGTTTACACCTTGATGAGTAAAAAAAAATGGCAAAACTAGGAGTCATTAATGGTGAAACATTTCGCTCAGGCTACAGGCTTCACAGAGGCATTAACACTGGTGGAGGACGAAGTATGATAGGTAAAAGGACACATGTAAAGTAAAAGGACACAAGTGCAACTAATGTGACATTTATTGTGGCAACGTTTCGCTCTCCAGGAGCTTTATCAAGCCATTACAAACAATACATGGACACAGAGGGTATATAAAGGCTCAGTGTCCATGTATTGTTTGTAATGGCTTGATAAAGCTCCTGGAGAGCGAAACGTTGCCACAATAAATGTCACATTAGTTGCACTTATGTCCTTTTACTTTACATATTGTCGGTAATTCTACCAACTCTATTACAAAAGGACACATGAATCTGCACTCTCTCGAAAGGCGTAGAATTGGGGGGGATATGATCGAGGTGTATAAATGGAAAATAGGAATAAATAAAGGGGATGTAAATAGTGTGCTGAAAATTTCCAGCCAAGACAGGACTCGCAGCAATGGTTTCAAGCTGGAAAAATTCAGATTCAGGAAGGATATAGGAAAGCACTGGTTTGGTAATAGAGTTGTGGATGAGTGGAACAAACTCCCGAGTACAGTTATAGAGGCTAAAACGTTGTGTAGTTTTAAAAATAGGTTAGATAAATACATGAGTGGGTGTGGGTGGGTGTGAGTTGGACTTGACCAGCTTGTGCTGCTGGGTCTGGTACAGTGCTCCATCCTTGAGTGGATGTGACCAGACTGGGTGGGTCATTGGGATAATCCGGGGGGGGGGACATGAACCTGCTCCGCATGGGTCAGTAGGCCTGTTGCAGTGTTTCTTCTTTATGTTCTTATTTTCTTATGTGCATCTATTGTTGATATTTTATTGATTCAACGTTTTACTCTGCAGAAGATTTGCTGAAGCGTTACAGACCATAGAAAGATGATGACCAGTCTCTTACTCCAAGGATGATAGACTGATTACATTAACTACCTCTTAACTTCATCCTCTACCAGTGATGATTTCTCTGTACTCCACTGATAAGGGCAACAGCGTAGGCGTAAAGCTTAATATAATAATCCCCTTATTCTTCAACTTGTTAGCATCATATACCAAATAACAGGAAATGCGGCGGAGTTGCATTTTAAGTACGAGAAAATGTGAATTTCTGCACAAAAATAGATATAAAAAATGGGTAGAATTTCTAGAAGGTCAAGAAAAACTAATTCTAGGTGTAATATACCGACCCCTAAGCGTGGATAATCATACAGGTCAGTTTCATGGATGCGGTACGATGATGATATTTTGGTTATTGTATCCAAAAACTTAGACGCACGTGATATCCTGAACACCATCAACACTTTAGAACCCACTATTAAATTTACACTAGAGGAGGACAACCAATTATTGAAGTTCTCCTACTCAGTGGTGAAAACAGACTTTCTTTTAAAGTCTACCGTAAACCTACCTACCTTTGATATCTTTGATATACCTTTGAAGAATTTCGAGAGTATATCTACTCTCTGAGCCCGGCCATGGGCCAGGCTCGTCTGGTGCTCGCCTGGTCAACCAGGCTGTTGCTGCTGGAGGCCCGCTGCCCCACATATCCATCACAGCCTGGTTGATCTGGCACCTGGTGAAGATACTTGTCTAGTTTTCTCTTGAAGGCTTCAACACTTGTTCCAGCAGTGTTTCTGATATCTTCTGGTAAGATGTTGAAAAGTCTGGGACCCCGGATGTTGATAGTGTTTCCTTATTGTCCCCACCGCACCCCTGCTCCTCACTGGGTTTATTTTACACTTCCTCCCATATCTCTCACTCCAGTATGTTATGGCAGTGTGCAGATTTGGGACCAAGCCCTCGACTACCTTCCAGGTATATATTATCATGTACCTCTCTCTCCTCCGCTCCAATGAGTACATGTTAAAGACTTGCAGGCGTTCCCAGTAGTTTAGGTGCTTTACTGGCTCAATGTGAGCCGTGAACGATCTCTGTATTTGTTCCAGCTCCGATATTTCTCCTGCCCTGAACGGGGCCGTCAGCACTGAGCAATATTCTAAGTGAGGGAGCACTAGCGATTTGAAGAGTGTCACCATCGGCATTGTTTCCCTTGTTTTGAAAGTTCTCAATACCCACCAAGTCATCTTCCTGGCTGTCGTGATTTTTGTCTTGTTATGGTCTTTAAAAGAAAGGTCCGCTGACATAATTATTCCTAGGTCTTTTACGTGTTCCTTACGTTCTATTTGGCGACCCTCTTGAGTTTTGTATATAGTGCTCCTTTTGAGTTCTTCATTCTTTCCATACCTAAGCAGCTGGAACTTATCACCATTGAACGACATGTTTTCCACTGTCCACTGGAAAACCCTGTTTATGTCTTCCTGTACTTTTTCAGTGTCCTCTACCGTACTGACTTTCATGCTTATTTTAGTGTCATCTGCAAATGATAATACAAAAGTGTGCCGGGTGTTTTTGTCTATGTCTGCTATGAGGATGAGGAACAGCATAGGTGCCAGGACAGTGCCTTGGGGCACTGAGCTTTTGACCTCGCTGATGCTGGATCTTGCCCTGTTCACCACTAATTTTTGTGTTCTGTGTGTAGGAAACCGAAAATCCATCCTCCTACCTTCCCCGTAATGCCCATGGCCTTCATTTTGTGTGCTATCACTCCATGATCGCATTTGTCAAACGCCTTTGCAAAATCTGTGTAAATCACATCTGCGTTTTGGTCGTCTTCCAGTGCCTCCGTAATTTTGTCATAATGGTTCAGCAGCTGTGACAGACATGATCGTCCTGCTCTAAAACAATGCTGGATCGGGTTATGCCGGGTGTGCTGGTCCATGAAATTTGTAACCTGCCGTCTCATCACTCTTTCGAAGGTTTTTATGATGTGAGATGTTAGGGCTACTTGTCTGTAATTTTTAGCTAGTGCTCTACTGCCTCCCTTGTGCAAAGGAACTATGTCTGCACTCTTTAAGGCCTCCGGTATTTCACCTAGATCTAAGCTCTTTCTCCAAAGAATACTGAGGGCTTGTGCTAGTGGTACTTTGCACTTCTTTATAAATAGAGCATTCCATGAATCTGGTCCAGGTACTGAGTGAGTGGGCATGTTTTCCATTTCTTTCTCGAAATCGATGGGATTTGTACTAATGTCAGTTAGTTGGTCTGCACGGCCTTCTTCTGGAGTGAAAAATATTTCAGCATTTTCTACCTTGCTGTCATTTAGTGGGTTGCTGAACACCGACTCATATTGTTCTTGTAGAATTTCACTCATTTCCTGTTCATCGTCAGTATACGAGTCTCCTCTCAGTAGTGGTCAAATTCTACAGGTAGTTCTTAGCTTGGATTTTGCGTAGGAATAGAAATATTTTGGGTTTCTTGCAATATCCTGTATGGCCTTTTGTTCCCTTTGTACTTCTTCTGTGAGGTATGACATCCTAAGTTTTTGCTCTAATTCAGTGATCTCTCTAAGTCTATCTTTCCTCTGTTGTAGCATATTTGTGTTTTTAAGCAGTTCAGTAACCCGTTTTCTTCTGTACCATCTCCTACGCTCTCTCTCTCTATATCTGATCATCTTCTGGGTTTCCTCAATGATACATGTTTCATACCTACTTTGTATGCTTCTGTATTCAGCTTCTCTAGGCACTGGTGGGGATTTAGGTCGCTCATGTCTGATTCCCAGGGTATATCTGATAGCTCTTGGTTTATTTTTTCCCAGTTAATTCTATGGTTGTTAAAATTAAACTTACTGAACATCCCGTCTCTAACTTTAGTGATGCAGTTTCCTACCCCTGAGTTAATACTAGTTTGAACCTCTATGATGTTATGATCAGAGTAAATAGTTTTGGAAACTGTTATGTCTCTGATCAGTTCCTCGTTGTTTGTGAATATCATATCCAGGGTATTTTCATTTCTAGTGGGATCAATTACCTCTTGGTTTAAAGAGTACTTTTCACAAAGCCTCATTATTTCCCTGGTATGTACCTGTTGAGCCAGGATGCTTCCCGGAGATATTTCTGGTATAACATTACGTTGTGCCATCTTCCATTTTACATGAGGGAGATTAAAATCTCCAAGGAGTAAAATATTTGGTGTAGGATTTTCTAGCCTATCCAGATCTTACTTAACTGATCTGTGAATTCCTCAGCAGTTGCCGATGGTGGTTTGTATACTAGGATAATTACCAAATTCCTATTTTCAACTTTAATGCCTAGAATTTCTACTATATCATTCGTAGAGTTCAGCACTTCTGTGCAACAGTATCCTTTACATAGAGTCCTACTCCTCTCTGTGACTTATTGATTCTATCACATCTATACATGTTGTAGTTTTCTATATCTCTCCGTCCTAAAGGTCCCTTGTATGTGTTTCTGTAAATGCTTCGAATATGGCATTCGCTTCTGTCAGGAGCCCACTGACATAACTAACTTTATCATTTTTATTTGATTTCAAACCCTGTATATTTGCAAATATGAAGCAGAGTTACTAAGTGGGATGTTTTGTCTTGCTTTGTGTTTCATTAGTACCACTGGTGGTGTACTACCTGGTATGTCCCCTGGTATACACTTCCCTGGTTTCTCCAGTACTGGCTTCGCGTTTATTTGCTTATTCGGCCTTGACGGGCTGATGCCTGGTTTGGTCCGCCACATTTTACTGCCCACCTGTCCTCTCTGTTTGTCTCTTCCTTTGTTTTGAGCAATTTTCTACAAATAACAAAAAAGACAATACTGTGACTGGCACAATACACAAATAACCCTCACATAGGAGCTTACGACGACTTTTCGGTCCGACTTCGGTCCAACAACCGCAACGTCGTCGTAAACTCTTCTCTCTTATGTGCGGGTTATTTGTGTATGATTATCTACATTTCTATTCTCACCACGACACCAGAACTGAAAGAGAGGTAGTTATAGGCTTCTTTCTAAGAGCACACAGAATTTCCAGTCCGCAGTTCCTCGAAGAAGAATACACATACACCACTCATTCTTTTATTTCTCGACACTTTCCCCTACACTTCATACGTGATTCTAGGAAACTTGAGACACGAATCCTCAACAGGACCAACACCAATGAAATTGAAGAAAAGCCTCCAAGTTACATTGTTTTACAGCCAATGTTTCAAGAGTTTCTAACATAAAACTAGCTAAAATATCCACCAGTTCCTAGCGATCATGCACTACTAAAGACAAACTATTGTTGCTCAGGAGAGGCCTGGAGCTGAGGCTTGACCAAGGTAAACAACTTGGTGAACACACACAAACTCCAGTACTCAATATCCTCGCAATATTCTGTATTTTGTCCGCCTCCTCGCTACCTGCTTCAGTATGTACTTGGGACCATCGTTTCCTGGTGATGTAAGGGCAGGTGAGCCAAGGATGTGAATTTCCTGCAGTAACCCACGGCGCGTTTGGCAAAACACATTCTAGGGTAAATGAGGCAGTTGTGTGTGTACTCACCTAGTTGTGGTTGCAGGGGTCGATTCACAGCTCCTGGTCCCGCCTCTACTAGGTCACTCTTCCTGCTCCATGACCTTCATCATACCTGTTCTTTAAGCTATGCATGGATCCTGTCTCCACTATATCACTTCCCAGACTATTCCGCTTGCTGACAGTTCTATGACTGGAGAAATATTTCCTAACTTCCATTTGTGACCCATCTCTGGAACATCCTGTCTTCATTGACCTTGTCAATTCCTCTCGGTATTTTATATGTCGTTATCATATCCCCCCTATCTCTCCTGTCCTCCAATGTCTCCAGGTCTATTTCCATTAACCTCTCCTCGTAGGACATGCCCCTTAGCTCCGGGACTAGTCTTGTTGCCAACCTTTGCACTTTCTCTAATTTCCTGGCGTGCTTGGCTAAGTGTGGGTTTCAAACTGGTGCTGCATACTCCAATAGAGACCTGACGTACACGGTATACTGGGTCCTAAACCATTCCTTATTAAGATGTCGAAATACTGTTCTTAGGTTGCTGGGCGCCCGTATGCTGCAATAGTTATTTGTTTGATGTTCGCCTCAGGAGATGTCCCTGGTGTTATACTCACCCCAAGATCCTTTTCCTTGGGCGAGGTTTGTAGTCTCTGGCCCCCTAGACTGTATTCCGTCTGCGGTCTTCTTTATGTGTGTGTGCGTGTGTCTGTGAGTACTCACCTTGTGGTTGCAGGGGTTGAGTCACAGCTCCTGGAAACGGCTCTTCATTGGCCGCTATTCGGTCACTCTTTCCGCTCCATGAGCGTTATCATACCTCTTCTTAAAGCTATGTATGGGTCCTGCTTCCACTACATCTCTACCCAGACTATTCCACTTCCTGACAACTCTGTGACTGAAGAAATATTTCCTAACATCTCTGTGACTCCTTGTTGCTGTGTCCCTTCTCTGGAACATCCTGTCTGTCCACCTTGCCAATTCCTCTCAGTATTTTTTTTATTTCGTTATCATATCCCCTCTAATTCTCCTCTCTTTCATTGTCGTCAAGTCGATTTCCCTTAACCTCACCTCGTAGGACATACCTTCTAGCTCCGGGACTAGTCTTGTTGCAAACCTTTGCACTTTCTCTAGTTTCCTCACATGCTTGGCTAGGTGAGGGTTCCAAACTGGCTCTGCATACTCCAATATGGGCTTAACGTACACTATGTACAGGGTCTTAAATGACTCCTTATTTACATGTCGAAATGCTGTTCTTAGGTTTGCCAGGAGCCCGTATGTTGCAGCAGTTATTTGGTTGATGTGCGCCTCATGAGATGTGCCTTGTGTTATACTCATCCCAAGATCATTTTCCTTGAGTAAGGTTGTAGGCTCTGGTCCCCTAGATTATACTCCGTCTGTGGTCTTCTATGCCCTTCCCCAATCTTCATGAAATGCACTTAGTGGGATTGAACTACAGGAGCCAGTTGCTGCTCTAGGCCTGCAGCCTGTCTAGATCCTTCTGTAGTTCTGCCTGGTCCTCGCCCGAGTGAATTCTTCTCATCAACTTCACATTATCCGCAAACAGGGACACATCTGTGTCTATTCCTCCCGTCATGTCGTTCACAAATACCAGAAACAGCACCGGTCCTAGGACTGATCCCTGTGGCACCCCGCTCGTTACAGGCACCCACTCTGACACCTCGCCACGTGCCATGACTCGCTGTTGTCTTTCTGACAGGTATTTCTTGATTCATTGTAGTGCCTTCCCTGTTATTCTTGCCTGGTCCTCCAGCTTTTGCACTAATCTCTTGTGTTTAACTGTGTCAAACGATTTCTTGCAGTCCAAGAAAATGCCATCTACCCAACCTTCTCCCTCTTGTCTACTACCGTCACCCTCTCATAGAACTCCAGTAGATTTGTGATGCAGGATTTCCCGTCCCTGAAGCTGTGTTGGCTGTCGTTAAGCTCATTCCTTTCTAGGTGCTCCACCACTCTTTTCCTGATAATTTTCTCAACGATCTTGCGTACTATACACGTCAGTGACACTGTGTCTGTAGTTTAATCCTTCACATGTGTCTACTTTTTAAAAATTGGGACTACATTTGCTGTCTTCCATACTTCAAGTAGTCGCCCTGTTTCTATAGATGTGTTGAAGATAGTTGTTAGTGGTACACAAAGTGCCTCTGCTCCCTCTCTCAGGACCCATGGAGAGATGTTATCCGGCCCTATCACCTTCGAGGTATATAGCTCGCTTAGCAGCCTCTTCACTTCCTCAGTTATATGTATTGTGTCCAGCACTTGATGGTGTACCTCACCTTTCTGAGTTTCTGGAGGCCCTTCTGTCTTCTCTGTGAACACTTCTTTGAATCTCATGTTGAGCTCCTCACATACTTTACGGTCATTTTTTGTGACCTCCCCTCCTTCCTTCCTCAGCCTGATCACCTGGTCCTTGACTGTTGTTTTCCTCCTGATGTGGATGTACAACAGCTTTGGGTCAGATTTGGCTTTCGCTATGTCATTCTCGTATTGTCTTTGGGGTTCCCTTCTTACCTGTGCATATTCATTTCTGGCTATACAACTGCTCTCCTTATTCTCCTGGGTCCTTTGCCTTCTATACTTCTTCTATTCCCTACCACACTTGGTTTTGGCCTCCCTGCACCTTTGGGTGAAACACGGGCTCATCCTGGCTTTTTCGTTATTTCTATTACCCTTGGATACAAACCTCTCCTCACCTTCCTTCCTTATTGTTGCCACATATTCCATCATCTCGTTCACTGACTTCCCTGCCAGGTCTCTGTCCCACTGAACCCCATTCAGAAAGTTTTTCATACCTGCATAGTTCCCCTTTCTTGTAGTTTGGCTTCATTCGCCTGGTCCTTCCTGCTTCCCCCTCCACCTGTAACTCTATGTATTCGAAACTCAGAACCACATGATCAATGGCCCCAAGGAGTCTTTCATATGTGATGTCCTTAATATCTGCACTACTCAAGGTAAATACTAGGTCCAGTCTCGCTGGTTCCTCTTCTGTCTCTCTGGTAGTGTCATTTACGTGTTAGTACATGAGGTTTTCCAGTACCACTTTCATCATCTTAGCCCTCTAAGTTTCTTGGCCCCCATGTGGCTCCAAGTTCTCCCAATCGATTCCTTGTGGTTGAAGTCACCCATGATCAGTAGCTTTGCTCTGCTCGCATGAACCCTTCTGACCACTTCAGCCAGTGTGTCAACCATCGCCTCCTGCTGTTCTGTGGTGGGTTATACATCACTGCAATTACCACCTTGGGACCTCCAGACTTAAGTGTTCCTATTATGTGTGTGTGTGTGTGTGTGTGTGTGTGTGTGTGTACTCGCCTATTTGTACTCTTTCTAGGCTGTTCCACTTCTTGACTACTCTATGAATGACGAAATACTTCTTAACATCCCTTTCACTCGCAGGATTCTTCAGCTTCTAATTGTGACCCTCTGTATATGTCTCCCATCTTAGGGACATTCTGTCTTTGTCCACCTTGTCAATTCCTCGCAGTATTGTATGTGTGTGTGTGTGTGTGTGTGTGTGTGTGTGTGTGTGTGTGTGTGTGTGTGTGTCTGTGTGTGTGGTGTGTGTGTGTGTGTGTGTGTGTGTGTGTGTGTACGTCTGTGTGCCCGTCTCTGAATATCTGTCTTTGTTTGCCTCTCCCTCTCCCTCTTTTTCATTCTCTCTCCCATTCTTCTACTCATTCTCTCTCATTATCTCTCTCATTATCTCTCTCATTCTCTCTCCACCGTTATATAAAAATATCCTCTGAAATTAGACAATTAAACAAGATTTCCAAATTATCTGAAATAAAGAGACTTCAATAAGGGAAGATTGAAAAGAGGAATTAACTCATTTATTCCTTCCGTAAAAACACTAAAGACGTCCTGACCTGAGATAATTGCATGCCTCTCATTGTCTCTCATCTTCCTTTAACTTTCTCTTTATTCATCCTCTCGTATACATAGCATTATATCTTTCCCTTTAACTTGTTATTTTTTAAAGAATATTCATTTCATTATATTTTTTGTTGTCTTTCACATTTTCTGAACATTTTATCATTACCACTCAATATCTCATCCCCCTCCATCCTTTCTCTCTCTCATTCTCTTTCTCACTTTCTCTGTTTATAAGCTAAGAGCTGTTACCTACATCAGCTCACTTAAAAGTCTTTTTATTGTTATGAGACATAAAAATAGCAGACAGAATGATGATGGAGCCATTTATATGCTATCAATTTCATTTCATCATCTGACTTTATTTCGTTGATATTATACTGTACGAACATTTCCAGAGTCGAGTCATACTAGGAATAAATGATCTCAGATGAAGTGATGTTCTGGAAAAGGTTACAGCCAGAGTAAAGTTGCTGCTTGCTGCCCGTCTTGTTGTGTAGAAGTTCACTTCTCGCTGTCCTTGGAGTGGAGCCAGGTGTGGTACTTTGACAGTATTGGCTTTGTACATTACAGTAAGGCCATCCATATCTCCCCGGTAATAAAGGCTCTGCTGAAATGATAGATCTGTCCAGGCTTGGTCCAGGCGAAGGATGAGTCGTCTTGCTCTGTTCTCTGCACAGCTAACTTTGGATTCATCCAGTGTCTGGTGCCAGTTAGCAGAGAGGTTTAACAACAGATCATCAGCAGAGTGGCCTTTTCGGAAGTCATATTGACGGCCACAAAGAGGCAAGTGGTAGTCGAAAAACTCTGTCACCTGCCGTGATATTATTGTCTCAAGGATCTTGCCAATGATTGACAAGAGTGACACTGGTCTGTAGTTCCTGATTTCCTCCCTGGTATTTTTGAGAACTGGAACTACATTTGCCTCTTTCCACAGAGAAGGCCATTTACTCTTGCATCTATCAGCTAGGCAGTGCTGATAGATGAGAGCTAGAAGTGCTGCTAGCTGGTCTGCACATCTTCTCAGCAATTATGGGCTGAACTTGTTTGGGCCCACATCATTGTCTTGGTCCAGCGATTTAAAAAGATATACTGTACTTCCTCCTGCCCTATTGTCATCACTGACAATTTTGACACAGTTCATACAGCTTGCTAAGGAGGGTCCCTCGTTAGGCAAAGAGGTCAAATTCTCTTGACTGCCAGTAGAGATGGCCCCATCCTGTCGATTTAGAGATAGAATAAGTTCATCAGGCAAATAACCTTGTCTGACCATGACCAAGGACCTCCAGGTTTTGGAGCCCACTCTACCCGATGCCAGGTTTCGTTTAGTGTCAGCCTCCCATTTAGAGATGGCCCACTTTTGAACTTCACCCATATGCCTACAGGCTTGCCTCTGCAGGTTCCTGGTATAGGTAGTGAGATGTCTCGTATACTTTCTCCAATCTTCGTACTTAGCAGCAGCAGCCTCTCTACAAGGAAAGCCGAACCAAGGCCAATCTGTAGGCTTCGTCACATACTGCCGACGAGGGATGTGTTCTTGTTGTACATTAAGGATGTGTACAGTGAAGGCTTTCACTTGGTTGTCAACATTACCTTGGAGAAAAGCATTCCAATCGGAGGTGGCGAGAACAGAGCAAAGGGCTGGACAGTTTCCTCTTTCCCAAAGCCATGTTTTACGTTTAGATTATTCTCCTCGTTCTGTTGGGATCTTCAGTGTCGTAAAGACAGTCATGTGGTCAGATGATCCAACATAGCCGAGGGGTTGACAAGTGACTATACTTTCTGCCAAATCACTCATTACTGGGTCGAGGGAAGAGCAAAAGATGTGAATAGGGAAATCAAAGTTTCTCATGTCAAACACTTCAAGAAGGTCATCAGAGTCCCCCCCCCTCTCTCTCTCTCTCTCTCCCTCTCTCCCTCACACACACACAGCTAACTGCACATAGGCGGAGGATGCGAATTAAAACAGTTATTACACCTGATGAGCGAAGAAGTGGAATACAAAAAGCTAAATAAAAAAGGAAGTTGAGATAAGGAGAGAAAGATAAAATGTGAATGGATGGAGAAGAAAATGATGGCACCTGGGATAACATGAAAGGTAGTGACTCTGATGAGATGGAGGAAAAAATATATGAAGCATATGTTGAAACCTTGGATGGGTAAAGAAGAACTGTGTCTGTCACGGCTAATGTATAAAGCCTTGAAGAGGATCTAAGAATGCCGAAGAAGGAAGTGGAAATGAAGGGAAGGTGAAATGAGGCGGAGGCAAGAATAGAAACAGGAGTAAGAGAAGTGAACAAGAAGACCCATGCAGAAATGTCAACCAGGAAGTGCAGGAGACAAGTCGAGCTGCAAAGGAACTATTCAGAATGCACACACATTGAATGGAAGTGGGAAGAAGAGAGGGAAGTCACTGAGTATGTGGGCTTCAGAACGACAAAGGAAGAAAAGTGGATGGTTGAGGAATGGGAGATTTCCGCTACCATTGAAGTGATAGGTGGGGAACCTGAAGTGAACCAGAACAAATTTCCAGAGATTCAGCAGGTACTAGAGGAGGAAACTACCCACTGTGACGCTGACCCTTTCAAGACAAATGACAAGAGACAAGATTCAGAAAAATATATCATGAATAAGGCGATTCGAAAGATATCGGCACGTGTACTTCGTTGAGGGAAGAATAGTAGAGAAGAGGAAAGGAAAGCCTGGGAATTGCATCCACAAGTCTGGAAACTCAGCCTTCAGATGCACGCTCTGTATACCCTCACACAGACCCTCTCCCCTCATGCTTTAGTTTCATTTCCCAATCTAATACAGTAACTTGAAATAAGCCATACCCTAACCGCCTTCCTTCACCCACAGTTCTTCACTCACCCTGTACAAGAACTTGCCTCACTGTCCCTCACTCCGATTCCGAAAGCCCCACTTTCCTCTACAACCCAAACTATCCATTCACTTTCACGTACATTCTAACCCTTTCTTGCGCAAGAAATCTTGCCTTTTAACTACCCCTCACCATTAGCCCCATCGCTCGACAACACTCCACCCCACCCATCTGCATGAAAGACGTAGTCATGAACCCAGAAACATAAACAGCAAACAGAAAGGATATTAAAAGTACTGGCCATAAATATAGTTAAAATAATGAGAGATAAATGGAACGAAAAAAAGTAGTGGAAATATCTACTGAAAATACTCTCAGCGGTGATAACAGATGTGATCTTCTCTCCTGCATATTAGATCATTAGGAAGACAGATGAGACAGAGGTGAAGAAGTGCTATGAATCAGTCACCAGCGCAGTTTTGCGACATGATAGCAAGTCAGGCAGCACAGAGAGGGATGCGGGGGCTTGCTGTAAGAAGTTGTAAGGAGGATTTTGGCACAGTCCCGCACAATAAACTGGGAGAAAAGCCACGCGAGTAGGCATGAGTAACAACGAAGGCATTGCAATGAATCAAGGAACACTTAACCAAAAGAAAAATACGAGTGACTGTCCCATTAAAGGTATCGGCATGGGTGCCTTCTAGTTTCTCGACGTTATTGATCGGATGTGGGTTCCATACTGTCCAACTTACCTCGTGTATAGTATGACTGACTCCATACGGAGACAAACGTTGTTATAAGGGCTCTACATAGAACTAAATGAAACCTTAACAACCACCTGTCTCTCTCCGTTACTGTGGCAGAACACCTTTGCCTCAACACTCGAATTTATTTATCATCGCTCATTAAAAAAAATAGCCTATAATCAGAGAGTTCTCATTACCTCGGGGATCAAAACATTTAATTTACAGGATATGTAAATGAAAAGGTTAAGCTTCCAGGGTAATTAGACCGAGTCAAAAAGTAATTGCCAACCGTCATTAAAGTTTTTCTCATAATTATTGTTTGGTACAGCATAGGTTCTGCACTGTGTTGTAACAGTATGCTGTGATCTAGTATTCAATAAGTATGTTAGTGCTCTAAGCATAAGCTGTTCTAGTTATATACTGTATTCTAGTGATCCACATTGTATTCTAATGTTCAGCAAGTATATTATACATTAGTGATATACTTTCATGCTGTTTTGTAGTGTTCAGTTTGTATGCGGTGTTCTAATTATATGCTGTGTTCCAGTGTTCATCTGGAATATAAAGAGCAGAAACCTCTGTGTATATTAGGGTGTAACAGGTATATAGTCATGCAAAATATCCAATCGCTGCCCAGTGCAAATACTGTCAGTATGTGCACAATATATCCCTACCTCTCCTGGGATCCAATCTGCTTTAATCCCATTCCATAAGAGCTTCATGATCCCTAAGGGTTTATTGCTTCTCCGTAAATATAATAACCAGATGAACTTTGCTCGCGGCTCAGTCCTAGAAAGAAATCCCCGATTCGCTGTTCTTCAATGCACACGGAAACATTGGTGCAGAGTGAGGCACAAATTGGTAATGTAGTTCAGTGTTAAATCAGAAGAGGCAAATACACAGCCTAAGGAACACCAGCTTCGTAGCTAAACTGAAGAGGTATTGTAATGTTATATCAGAGACTATTATCCTTAAATTTAAGTTTTATTTTCTCATTTACAGTCTCGAAATGAACGAGCTTATAAAAATACTTGATTGTTGATGTGTTAAAGAAACTTCAATTCTCAAAACCTATGACCTATGTGATAGAAATTATGGAAAGGCAAAGATGAATGGGAAAATGACAGTAACGAAAATTCATTATCATATTTTATACAGAGAGCAGAAGCGAGGGGAAAAAAATAACAAATTGGGTCTGGTTACATGTGCGGAAATCGTTGACGTTATTGCAATAACGGAGACGTGGTTGAATATTAGGAATCGGGACATGACTACCCAGTGTCACAT
>NC_069408.1:64817353-64852353 GCF_026875155.1 Cherax quadricarinatus
TGAGGTGCATCTTTTTAAATCGCTTGACCAAGAAAAAGCTGTGGGCCCAGGCAAGTTGAGCCCAAGATTGCTGAGTAGATGTGCAGATCAGCTAGTAGCACCTCTAACTCGTATCTTTCAGCACTGACTAGTACAGTGTAAATGGCTTTTTTTGTGGAAAGAGGCAAATGTAGTCCCTGTTCACAAAAAGAAGAGCAGAGAAGAAATCAACAACTATAAACCAATGTCACTCACTGGCAAAATCCTTGAGGCAATAATCTTAAGACAAATGACAGTTTTTTGACTACCACTCACTACTTTGTGACCGTCAGTATGGCTTCAGAAAAAGTTACTCTGCTGTTGATCTGTTCTTAAACCTCTCCACAAAGTGGTACTAGTCACTGGATGAATCCAAAGTTAGCTGTGTGGTAGCACTGAACATTGCTGGCGCTTTTGACCGAGTGTGTCACCAGGGCCTTTTGGTAAAACTGCAAGCACTGGGAACTGCAGGCTCTACACTATGTCTCCTCAGTGATTACCTTCATGGTAGATCTCTAATGTTAGTTCTCAATGGAACAGAATCAGCAAGATATCCTACTGGGGCAAGTGTTCCACAAGGAAGCGTGCTGGGACCATTGTTATGGAATGTCTACTTCGATGGCCTTCATCTTATCCCAGAATCCCATGCATTTGAAGATGACTGCACATTAGTCACCAGCTATGAGCTGTATGAGCCTGGGGAAACCGAAGGCAGGTAACATATGCTCCTGAGAGAAAACAAATGATGATGGTTTCGAGGCACCATGACGTTAATGCCGGAGCAGTAGTAAGTATGAATGGGAGGGTGTTGGTACCCGGGGACGAAGTTGATATCCTTGGGGTGAAATTTGACTCAAACTGACTATGATGAACAACGCAGTAAATCTTGCAAACATTGCGGCCAGGAAGCTTAGAGCACTTCGACGTATCTCACATCTGCTCTACAGTAGAGGTTCCAAGATTCTGCACAAGGCACAAATATGCCCCCACCTAGAGTATGCTCCACTTTCTTTGATTGCCTGCCCTCCGTCTCATCTGCGACTTCTTGACAGAGTAGAGAACAGAGCAAGAAGACTCACCTTCCGCCTGGACCAAGCCTGGATAGATCTATCATTTCAGCAGAGCCTTTAATACCGGGGAGATGTAGATGGACTTACTGTAATGTACAAGGCCAATACTGTCAAAGTACCACACCTGGCTCCACTCCAAGGACAGCGAGAAGTGAACTTCTACACAACAAGACGGGCAGCAAGCAGCAACTTCACTCTGGCTGTAACCTTTTCCAGAATATCACTTCATCTGAGATCATTTATTCCTAGTATGACTCGACTCTGGAAATGTTCGTACAGTATAATATCAACGAAATAAAGTCAGATGATGAAATGAAATTGATGGCATATAAATGGCTCCATCATCATTCTGTCGGCTATTTTTATGTCTCATAACAATGAAAAGACTTTTAAGTGAGCTGATGTAGGTAACAGCTCTTAGCTTATAAACAGAGAAAGTGAGAAAGAGAATGAGAGAGAGAAAGGATGGAGGGGGATGAGATATTGAGTGGTAATGATAAAATGTTCAGAAAATGTGAAAGACAACAAAAAATATAATGAAATGAATATTCTTTAAAAAATAACAAGTTAAAGGGAAAGATATAATGCTATGTATACGAGAGGATGAATAAAGAGAAAGTTAAAGGAAGATGAGAGACAATGAGAGGCATGCAATTATCTCAGGTCAGGACGTCTTTAGTGTTTTTACGGAAGGAATAAATGAGTTAATTCCTCTCTCCAGTCTTTCCTTACTAAAGTCTCTCTATTTCAGATAATTTGGAAATCTTGCTTAAATGCCTAATTTCAGAGGATATTTTTATATAACGGTGGAGAGAGAATGAGAGAGATAATGAGAGAGATAATGAGAGAGATAATGAGAAAGATAATGAGAAAGAGAGAGGCAGAGGGAGAGGCAGACAATGATAAGCAGACACACAGAGACACAAACAGAGACAAAGAAAGACTGACTAACACACACACACACAATAATACATAGTAGAGAGTAACAGGAGTTGAGTGGGAAAAGCCAGACTATAAAAGAGGGGACTACATAGGGTTGAGGAACTTCCTGCAGGAGGTTCCGTGGGACAGAGAACTGGCAGGAAAGTCAGTAAATGAAATGATTGAATATGTAACAACAAAATGCAAGGAGGCAGTGGAAAGGTTTATTCCCAAGGGCAACAGAAACAATGGGAAGACCAGAACGAGCCCCTGGTTTACCCGACGGTGTAAGGAGGCAAAAACAAAGTGCAATAGAGAATGGAAAAAGTACAGAAGGCAGAGAACACATGAAAATAGGGAGATTAGTCGCAGAGCTAGGAACGAGTATGCACAGGTAAGGAGGGAGGCCCAGCGACATTACGAAAATAACATAGCATCGAAAATCAAGACCCAAAACTGTTGTATAGCCACATCAGGAGGAAGACAACAGTCAAAGACCAGGTGATCAGACTGAGGAGAGAAGGTGGAGAACTCACAAGAAATGATCAGGAAGTATGTGAGGCGCTAAACAGGAGATTTAAGGAAGTTTTTACAGTAGAGACATGAAGGGCTCTGGGAAGACAGCACAAAAGGGAATATCAAGAGGGAATATACCAACAAGTGTTGGATGACATACGAACAACCGAGGAGGAGGTACAGAAGCTGCTAAGTGACCATGATACCTCAAAGGCGATGGGACCGGACAACATCTCCCCGTGGGTCCTTAGAGAAGGAGCAGAGATGCTGTGCATGCCCCTAACCACAATCTTCAACACATCCCTTGAAACTGGGCAACTACCTGAGAAATGGAAGACAGCAAATGTAGTCCCCATATTTAAGAAAGGAAACAGAAACGATGCACTAAACTACAGACCTGTGTCTCTGACATGTATTGTATGCAAAGTCATGGAGAAGATTATCAGGAGGAGAGTGGTGGAACACCTGGAATGGAACAAGATTATAAATGAAATCCAGCATGGGTTCATGGAAGGCAAATCCTGTGTCACAAACCTTCTGAAGTTTTATGACAAGGTAACAGAAGACACGAGAGAGAGGGGTGGGTTGATTGCATTTTCCTAGACTGCAGGAAGGCCTTTGACACAGTTCCTCACAAGAGATTAGTGCAGAAGCTTGAGGATCAGGAGCATATAACAGGGAGGGCACTGCAATGGATCAGGGAATACCTGACAGGGAGGCAACAACGAGTCATGGTACGTGAAGAGGTATCACAGTGGGCGCCTGTGACGAGCGGGGTCCCACAGGGGTCAGTTCTAGGAAAAGTGCTATTTTTGATATATGCGAACGACATGATGGAAGGAATAGACTCTGAAGTGTCCCTATTCACAGATGATGTGAAGCTGATGAAAAGAATTAAATCGGATGAGTATGAGGCAGGACTGCAAAGAGACCTGGACAGGCTGGACATGTGGTACAGAAACTGGCTTCTCGAATTCAACCCTGCCAAATGCAAAGTCATGAAGATTGGGGAGGGGCAAAGAAGACCGCAGACAGAGTATAGGCTAGGTGGACAAAGACTACAGACCTCACTCAGGGAGAAAGACCTTGGGGTGACCATAACACCGAGCACGTCACCGGAGGCACACATCAACCAAATAACTGCTGCAGCATACGGGCGCCTGGCAAACCTGAGAATAGCGTTCCGATACCTTAATAAGGAATCGTTCAAGACACTGTACACTGTGTATGTTAGGCCCATACTGGAGTATGCAGCACCAGTCTGGAACCCACACCTGGTCAAGCACGTCAAGAAGTTAGAGAAACTACAAGTGTTTGCAGCAAGGCTAGTCCCAGAGCTCAGGGAAATGTCGTACGAGGAAAGGTTGAGGGAAATCGGACTGACGATACTGGAGGACAGAAGGGTCAGGGGAGACATGATAACGACATAAAAGATACTGCTGGGAATAGAAACAAGGGGTCACAACTGGAAGCTGAAGACTCAGAATCACAGGGACGTGAGGAAGTATTTCTTCAGTCATAGAGTCGTCAGGAAGGGGAATAGCCTAGCAAGTGAAGTAGTGGAGGCAGGAACAATACATAGTTTTAAGAAGAGGTATGACAAAGCTCAGGAAGCAGAGAGGGAGAGGACCTAGTAGCGATCAGAAGAGGCGGGGCCCGGAGCTGAGTATCTACCCCTGCAATCACAATTAGGTGAGTACAATTAGGTGAGTACACAAAGAAGACCGAAGACGGCGTACAGTCTAGGGGCCAGAGACTACAAACCTCATCCAAGGAAAAGGAACTTTGGGTGAGTATAACATCGAGCACATCTCCTGAGACGCACATCAACCAAATAACTGCTGCAGCATACTGGCGCCTAGCAAACCTAAGAACAGCATTCCGATATCTCAATAAGGAATCGTTCAGTACTCTGTACAGCTTATAAGTCAGGCCTATATTGGAGTATGCAGCCCCAGTTTGGAACCCACACCTATCCAGCCACGTAAGGAAATTAGAGAAAGTGCTAAGCTTTGCAACAAGAGTAGTCGCGGAGCGAATGGGCATGTCCTACGACAAGAGGTTAAGGCGAATCGACCTGACGACACATGAGGACAGGGGAGATAGAGGGGATATATTAGCGACATATGAAATACTGAGAGGAATTGACAAGGCAGACAAAGACAGAATGTTCCAGAGATGGGACACAGCAACAAAGGGTCACAGCTGAAAGTTGAAGACTCAGATGAATCACAGGGATGTTAGGAAGTATTTCTTTAGTCACAGAGTTGTCAGGAAGTGGAACAGTCTGGGAAATAATGTCGTGGAGGCAGGATCCATACATAGCTTTTAGCAGAGGTATGATAAAGCTCACGGTTCAGGGAGAGAGATCTAGTAGCGACCAGTGAAGAGGCGGGGCCAGGACCTTGGACTCGACCCCTGCAACCTCAACTAGGTGAGTACAACTAGGTGAGTATACACACACACACACACACACACACACACACACACACACAGCAGCCAACATGGTTTCAGAGTCGGGAAGTCCTGTGTCACAAACCTACTGGAGTTCTATGACATGGTGACAGCAGTAAGACAAGAGAGAGAGGGGTGGGTGGATTGCATATTCTTGGACTGCAAGAAGGTGTTTGACACAGTTCCACACAAGAGATTAGTGCAAAAACTGGAGGACCAAGCAGGGATAACAGGGAAGGCACTACAATGGATCAGGGAATACTTGTCAGGAAGACAGCAGCGAGTCATGGTACGTGGCGAGGTGTCAGAGTGGGCACCTGTGACCAGCGGGGTCCCACAGGGGTCAGTCCTAGGACCAGTGCTGTTTCTGGTATTTGTGAACGACATGACGGAAGGAATATACTCTGAGGTGTCACTGTTTGCAGATGACGTGAAGTTGATGAGAAGAATTCATTCGATCGAAGACCAGGCAGAACTACAAAGGGATCTGGACAGGCTGCAGACCTGGTCCAGCAATTGGCTCCTGGAGTTTAATCCCACCAAGTGTAAAGTCATGAAGATTGGGGATGGGCAAAGAAGACCGCAGACAGAGTACAGTCTAGGGGCCAGAGACTACAAACCTCACTCAAGGGAAAAGATCTTGGGGTGAGTATAACACCAGGCACATCTCCTGAAGCGCACATCAACCAAATAACGGCTGCAGCATATGGGCGCCTAGCAAACCTCAGAACAGCATTCCGATACCTTAATAAGGAATCGTTCAGGACCCTGTACACCGTGTACGTTAGGCCCATATTGGAGTATGCGGCACCAATTTGGAACCCACACCTAGCCAAGCACGTAAAGAAACTAGAGAAAGTGCAAAGGTTTGCAACAAGACTAGTCCCAGAGCTAAGAGGTATGTCCTACGAGGAGAGGTTAAGGGAAATCAACCTGACGACACTGGAGGACAGGAGAGATAGGGGGGACATGATAACGACATACAAAATACTGAGAGGAATTGACAAGGTGGACAAAGACAGGATCTTCCAGAGACTGGACACAGTAACAAGGGGACACAGTTAAAAGTTGAAGACACAGAAAAATCACAGGGATGTTAGGAAGTATTTCTTCAGCCACAGAGTAGTCAGTAAGTGGAATAGTTTGGGAAGCGATGTAGTGGAGGCAGGATTCATACATAGCTTTAAGCAGAGGTATAATAAAGCTCACGGTTCAGGGAGAGTGACCTAGTAGCGATCAGTGAAGAGGCGGGGCCAGGAGCTCGGACTCGATCCCTTCAACCTCAACTAGGTGAGCACACACACACACACACACACACACACACACACACACACACACACACACACACACACACACACACACACCAAGGCTCTCACTCCCCCAACCCCAATATTCTCCTAGGACCACAGTGATAGAAAAGAAGCTGAAGGTTTGGTACACAAACGCGGACGGAATAACGAATAAATATGAGGAGTGGCACGAAAGAATCAGCGAGAAATCCCCAGACATCATAGCAGTCACAGAAACGAAACTCGTTGAGACAATAACAGATGCAATCTTCCCACTGGGACATCAAATCCTGAGGAAAGATAGAAGGAGTAGAGGGGGAGGAGGGGTTGCACCGCTCATAAAAAACCAATGGGGATTTGAGGAAATGGAAGGCATGGACATGATTGGAGAAAGGGACTACATAGTAGGTACAATTCAGTCTGGAGAACATAAAGTAGTCATTGGAGTGATGCATAACCCACCACAGAACTTTAGGAGGCCAAGAGATGAGTACGAAGAAAACAACAGAGCGATGGTGGACACACTGGCTGAGGTGGTAAGGAGAGCTCACTCGAGCAGAGCAAGTTACTGGTAATGCGCGATTTCAAACAACAGGGAGATCGACTGGGAAAACCTGGAGCCACATGGGGGTCCCAAAACATGGAGAGCCAAGATGATGGATGTGGTACTTGAATACCTCATGCATCAACATGTCAGGGACACTACCAGAGAGAGAGGGGAGGATGAGCCAGCAAGACTGGATCTTGTGTTCACCCTGAGCAGTTCAGACATTGAGGACATCACTTACGAGAGGCCCCTTGGAGCTAGCGATCACGTGGTTCTGAGTTTCGATTATATAGTAGAATTACAAGTGGAGAATGTAACAGGAATTGAAAATGGGACTATACAGGTATGAGGAACTTCCTGCAGGAGGTTCAGTGGGACAGAGAACTGGTAGGAAAATCAGTAAACGAGATGATGGAATATGTAACAACAAAGTGCAAGGAGGCAGAGGAAAGGTTTGTTCCACAAGGGAAATAGAAATAATAGGAAGACCAAAGCGAGTCCTCGGTTTACCCGAAGGTGTAGGGAGGCAAAAACTAAGTGCACCAGAGAATGAAAAAGGTACAGGAGGCAAAGGACTCAGGAAAATAAGGAGATTAGTAGAAGAGCCAGAAACGAGTATGCACAGATGAGGGAAGCCCAGCGACAGTACGAAAACGACATAGCATCGAAAGTCAAGTCTGACCCAAAACTGCTGTACAGCCACATTAGGAGGAAGACAACAGTCAAAGACCAGGTGATAAGGCCGAGGAAAGGTGGGAAATTCACAAGAAATGATAAAGAAGTATGCGAGGAGCTCAACGTGAGATTTAAGGAAGTATTTACAGTGGAGACAGGAAGGTCTCTGGGGGGACAGAACGGAGGGAGACACCAGCAAGGAATACACCAACAAGTGTTGGATGACATACATACAAATGAGGAGGAGGTGAAGAAGCTGCTAAGGGACATCGACACCTCAAAGGCAATGGGGCCGGACATCTCCCCGTGGGTCCTTGGGGAGGGAACGGATATGCTGTGTGTGCCACTTACCACAATCTTCAACACATCCCTGAAAACTGGGCAACTACCTGAGGTAAGACACGAGAGAGAGGGGTGGGTTGATTGCATCTTCTTAGACTGCAAGAAGGCCTTTGACAGAGTTCCTCACAAAAGATTAGTGCAGAAGCATGAGGATCAGGCGCATATAACAGGAAGGGCACTGCAATGGATCAGAGAATACCTGACAGGGAGGCAACAACGAGTCATGGTACGTGATGAGGTATCACAGTGGGCACCTTTGACGAGCGGGGTCCCACAGGGGTCGGTCCTAGGACCAGTGCTATTTTTGGGATATGTGAACGACATGATTGAAGGGTTAGACTCAGAAGTGTCCCTGTTCGCAGATGATGTGAAGTTAATGAGGAAAATTAAATTAGATGAGGATCAGGCAGGACTTCAAAGAGACCTGGACAGACTGGACACCTGGTCCAGCAACTGGCTTCTCGAATTTAACCCCGCCAAATGCAAAGTCATGAAGATAGGGGAAGGGCACAGAAGACCGCAAACGGAGTATAGGCTAGGTGGCCAACGACTGCAAACTTCGCTCAAGGAGAAAGATCTTGGGGTGAGTATAACACCGAGCATGTCTCCAGAAGCACACATCAATCAGATAACTGCTGCAGCATATAGGCGCCTGGCAAACCTGAGAACAGCGTTCCGATACCTTAGTAAGGAATCGTTCAAGACACTATACACCGTGTACGTCAGGCCCATACTGGAGAATGCAGCCCCTGTTTGGAGCCCCTACTTGATGAAGCACTTCAAGAAATTGGAGAAAGTGCAAAGGTTTGCGACAAGGTTAGTTCCAGAGCTAAGCGGAATGTCCTATGAAGAAAGGTTAAGGGAAATCGGTCTGACGACACTGAAGGACAGGAGGGTCAGGGGAGACATGATAACATATAAAATACTGCTGTAATAGACAAGGTGGACAAAGACAGGATGTTCCAGGGAGGGGACACAGAAACAATAGGTCACAATTGGAAGTTGAAGACTCAGATGAGTCAAAGAGATGTTAGGAAGTATTTCTTCAATCATAGAGTTGCCAGGCAGTGGAATAGCCTAGAAAGTGACGTAGTGGAGGCGGGAACCATACATAGTTTTAAGACGAGGTTTGATAAAGCTCATGGAGCAGGGAGAGAGAGGACCCAGTAGCAACCAGTGAAGAGGCGGGGCCAGGAGCTAAGACTCGACCCCTGCAGCCACAAATAGGTGAGTACACACACACACACACACAACTGCCGCATTTACCCTAGTATATGTTTTGCCAAACGCGCCGTGGGTTACTGCAGGAAATTCACATCCCTGGCTCACCTGCCCTTACATCACCAGGAAACGAGGGTCCCAAGTACATACTGAAGCAGGTAGCGAGGAGGCGGACAAAATAAAGAATACTGCAAGGGTATTGAGTACTGGAGTTTGTGTGTGTTCACCAAGTTGTTTATCTTGGTCGAGCCTCAGCTCCAGGCCTCTCCTCTTAAGCAACAATAGTTGTCGTTATTAGTGCACGACAGCTATGGACACATCCTAACCTGTTTTAAAATTCTGTATGTGGTTTGTCGCAACAACTTTATCGATCTCCATTCCAATTACTTTTAACACCTTGATATTTGAGAATTATTTTTTAGCATTCCTGTGGTTCAAGTATTTTTAGATATTTTCCTTCTCCCAATGTGCCTTGCATTTGAAACAGTTTTCTCCCAGTGCAAGTCGCAATTATATCCACACTGAGACTGATCCTGTTGCAAAAGGTTGTACCTAATCTAGTTCCCGAGCATACTTGACCAAGTGTAGGCGCTGTGCTGGTACTTCATGCCCTGTAATAAGTCTGGTATATGGTGTACAAAGAAATTTAATAGGTTCCATGTAGCATTTAAGCAACATTTGGGAAGTTTACTGAGGAAACGTTTCGCTAATCAGTGGCTTCTTCAGTCCAGTACGGTAGAAGATGAGGAGAATGAGGTTATCAGTTCCTCAGCCTGGATTCGACGTGTTCAGTTCATCAATCTTGAGAAAAGTGTAGCATGTACTTGGAGAAGGGAATTATATACTGCAATCATGTGAGCAGAAGCAGCAGGCGGAGTCACCACTGGACATGTCCACTAGTGTAACTAGGTCATGCCTGTAGGCTTGGTAAGCTCAGAAGAATTCCACGTATCAAGATCCCAAGAAGTTGCTCTGTCTGACAGATATGTGATGTAATCATTTAGAAAAACGACTTGTCGGCTTTTAAACTAATTATATGCCATTGGGTAACATCCTGACTCAAAGAAACATCAGCCATTAAATGTCTTACTCATTCAGAAGACGTAAACTGTCTTAACAAGAATAAAAATTTCACACTATTTTACGTAAGATCGTCATATCTGCACTTACACATTTGACCTCTTGGGAAAGGTTGAGCTATACCTCCTACGTCTCTTCAAGGAGTTGTGGATCTTCTTTCCGAAGGCGTGAAGGTACAACTATTATGCTTCGTGCATTTGTCGAGTTAATGGGTCTGGAGATACGGGATATAAATACGCGTTTCTCGGATCACTCAGAGGCCAAAATGAATCTAGTCTCATAATATTTTATTGCATATTTCTGTATGCACTCGGATGAGACACTGATCTATAGTTCAGGGCTTCATGTAAGCCACTTTTTCCCTATGAGCGATACATTAATACAGAAATGCTTATAAAAGAAAAAGCATTTATATGGACAGTGTTTCAGTCACATCTGCATTTTTTCAGTCATACGAAAGAACTAACAGACTGTTCCTAAAATGTCCCGTCTTGAAAGTGACGATAATTATTAGGTCGGGTTCCTGGGTCAGCTGTTAATGTGACCAGAAAGGCGAGTTGCGAACCACATCTGGCAACACGCAGGTCAGTGTCCAGGTAAAACGAGTTGCTCTAGGAATTTATAGACGAAAATACCCAGATTTTGTTCTGTGATGTGTGTCTGAATTACAGCTGCTTCCAGGCATCATCTCTTCTTTATATCTCACGATGAGTTCTGTATTATTCCATACTATGAAATGCGCCCGATGATAACACTTGCACTGTGTGTGTGTCGTGAATTACGTGTGATTAACGTGGTAACACATGGAAAATCTTAATTCAATTCTGAATTAAATTCCTGGTATTTACTGGTTGTCTCATTTGCATTTTTAATTCATTACTTGGATATCCATGACTCGCATGATAGGTATGATATGGTTGGGGAGTTGATGATTAAGTTGTAGTAGACAGTAGGGGTTTAGAAGTTAATGTTTCCTGAAAATGTAGTCAGACAGCATATTATTAACCTATTTACAACTATGGAAACAGCTATGATCATTGTGTCCCATCTTCTTGTGCGTGTGTACTCACCTATTTGTGGTTGCAGGGGTCGATTCAGCTCCTGGCCCCGACAGGAGCTGAATCGACCCCTGCAACCACAAATAGGCGAGTATACACACGCACAAGAAGATGGGACACAATGATCATAGCCGTTTCCATAGTACACACACGCTACTAGGTCCTCTCTCCCTGCTCCATGAGCTTTATCAAAACAATGGATCCTGCCTCCACCACGTCACTTAACAGACTATTCCACTTCCTGACATCTCTATGACTGAAGAAATACTTCCTAACATCACTTTGACTCATCTGAGTCTTCAGCTTCCATTTGTGACCCCTTGTTTCTGTGTCTCATCTCTGGAACATCCTGTCTGTCCACTTTGTCAATTCCTCGCAGTATTTTATGTCACTATCATATCCCCCCCCCCATCTCTCCTCTCCTCCAGTGTCGTCAGGTCGATTTGCCTTAATCTCTCCTCGTAGGACATATCCCAGCATTTAATCCAGCACTTTTTGGTGTATCCCTTGTTGGTGTAGCCCCCTGTCTTGGCTTCCTGGACTTCTTCCTGTCTCCACTGTAAATACTTCTTTAAATTTCATGTTGAGCTTCTCAAATACTTCTTGGTCATTTCTTGTGAACTCCCCAACAACATTCCTCAACCTGATTACCTTGTCCTTGACTGTTGTCTTCCTCCTGATGTGGCTATACAACAGCTTCGTGTTAGATTTGACTATGGATGCTATGTCATTTTCGTATTGTCGCTGGGCGTCCCTCTATCTGTGCATACTCGTTTCTGGCTCTCTCTATTTTCCTGAGTGCTTTGTGTTCTGTACTTCTTCCATTCTCTACTACACTTAGTTTTTGTCTCCCTACACCTTTGGGTAAACCAAGGGCTCGTTCTGGTCTTCCCATTATTGCTATTTACCTTGGGAACAAACCTCTCTTCTGCCTCCTTGCATTTTATCACGCAGTCCATTTCGTTTACCGATTTTCCTATCAATTCCCTTTTCCACTGAACCTCCTGCAGGAAGTTCCTCATGCCTGTGTAGTTCCCCGTTTTGTAGCGTGGCTTCTCCCATCTTACTCCTACTACCCTCTCCACTTGCAACTCCACTGTGTGTGTGTGTGTGTGTGTGTGTGTGTGTGTGTGTGTGTGTGTGTGTGTGTGTGTGTGTGTGTGTGTGTGTGTATAAAAACACTTTCTTCACAGGTAAAACTGTGTTTTCATCAATATTGCATCAATGAGGTGAAGTGTTCGCCGATCAGGCGCCCCGCCATGCAACGTCCCTCCTAATGAGCTTCAACGCCTCTTCAAGTGATTGGGACATAAAAGAAATTATTTGAGCACAAGAAAGCATTCTCATCTTCCCTCGAGCGATTCCCACTGAGGAAAAGCCACTTGAACCACTTAGTGACTAACAAAGTGGGAGGTTACTGTATGATTGCGACTAACAAGCAGGTAGTTATACCCTTGTGTGTGTACTCTCACCTATATTGCTCATCTATATGGGGTTGTAGGGGTCAAGTCAGAGCTCCTGGCCTCTATGTACTCACCTCACCTAGTTGTGGTTGCAGGGGTCGATTCACTGCTGGAACCGCCACTTCACTGATTGCTACTAGGTCACTCTTCCTGCTCCATGAGCTTTATCAAACCTCTTCCTGCCTCGACTACATCACTTCCCTGGCTGTTCCACTTCCTGACAACTCCGTGACTAAAGAAATACTTCCTAACATCCCTGTGGTTAATCTGAGCCTTCAAATTCCAACTGTGAACTCTTGTTGCTGTGTTCCATCTCTGGAACATCCTGTCTCTGTCTACCTTGTAGATTACTCTCAGTATTTTATGTCGTTGTCATATCCCCCCTCTCTCTCCTGTCCTCCAATGTCGTCAGGTCGATTTCGCTTAATCTCTCCTCGTAGGACATACCCCATAGCTCCGGGACTAGTCTTGCTGCAAAACTTTTGCACTTTCTCTAATTTCCGTACATGCTTGGCTAGGTGTGGGATCCAAACTGGTCCCGCATACTCCAATACAGGCCTGACATACACGGTGTACAGGGTCCGGAATGATTCCTTATAGAGATGTCGGAATGTTATTCTTAGGTTTGCTAGGCGCCCATCTGCTGCCGAAGTTATTTGTTTAATGTGCGCCTCAGGAGAAGTGCCCGGTGTTATACTTACCAAAAGATCCTTTGCCTTGAGTAAGGTTTGTAGTCTCTTGCCCCCTAGGTTGTACTCCGTCTGCGGTCTTCTTTGCGTTTTCCCAATCTTTATGATTTTACACTTGGTGGGGTTGAACTCAAGGAGCCAGTTTCTGGACCAGGCCTGCAGCCTGTCCAGACCCCTTTGTAGTTCTGCTTGATCCTTGTGTGATTGAATTTTTCTCATCAACGTCACATCATCTGCAAGCAGGGATACTTCTGAGTCTATCAATTCCGTCATGTCGTTCACATATACCAGAAACAGCAGCGGTCCTAGGACTGACCGCTGTGGAACCCCGCTCGTCACAGACTCCTACTCTGACACTTCGTCTCGTACAATGACTCTCTGTTGTCTTCTTGACATGTATTCCCTGATTCATTACAGCGCTTGCCTTGTTATACCTGCCTGGTCCTCCAGCTTATGCACTAATCTCTTGTCAAAAGCCTTCTTACAGTCCAAGAAAACTCAATTTACCCACCTCTTTCTCTCTCTTGTCTTAATGCTGTCACACTATCATAAAAGTCCAGTAGGTTTGTGACACAGGATTTCCCATCCCGGAAACCGTGCTTGTCGTTGATAAGATCATTCCTTTCTAGATGCTCCACCACTCTTCTCCTGATACTGATAATCTTCTCCATTATGTTACATTCTATACATGTCAGTGATACTGGTCTGTTTAACGCTTCATGTCTGTCTCCTGCCTCCACTACATAACTTTCCAGGCTGATCCACTTCCTAACAATTCTATGACTGATGAAATACTGTCTAACATTCCTGTGACTCATCTGAGTCTTTTATTTCCAATAGTAACCCCTTGTTGCCGTGTCCCATTTCTGGAACATCCCGTCTGTGTCCACCTTGTCAATTCCTCTCAGAGTTTTAAATATCGTTCCCACTGTCCTTCCCTGTCCTTCCTGTCCTCCAGTGTCGTCAGTTCGATTTTCCTTAACATTTGTTCATAGGACAATCCGGGACTAGTCTTGTTGCCAACATTTGCACTTTCTCTAATTTCGAAGATTGAGACACTTATGCAGCATATGGGAATCTTTATTAAGGAAACGTTTCGCCACACAGTGGCTTCATCAGTCCAATACAAAGGGGAAAGCGTAAGGAGAGGAGGAGTATGAGGTAATCAGTCCCTCAGCCTGGAGTCGATGTGTTCAGTCCATCAATCTTGTAGAATGTACAGCATAGGGCCGTAGACGTGGCTTATATACAGTAGTGAGGTGAGGTGAAGCAGGCGGAGGCGGGGTCATAGTGGTACCATCCACTAGTCGAAGTAGGTCTTCGTCCAAAGGTTGAACAAGTGTTGAAGAATTCTTTGTAACAAGATCCCATGATGCTGCAGTGTCTGACAGTTGTGATGAATGGTTTGAAAAACCGACAAGTTGAAGATTGAGACACTTATGCAGCATATGGGAATCTTTATTCAGGAAACGTTTCGCCACACAGTGGCTTCATCAGTCCAATACAAAGAGGAAAGCGTAAGGAGAGGAGGAGTATGAGGTAATCATTTCCTCAGCCTCACTATGACCCCGCCTCCGCCGGCTTCACCTCACCTCACTACAGTACATAAGCCACGTCTACGGCCCTATGCTGTACATTCTACAAGATTGATTGACTGAACACATCGACTCCAGGCTGAGGGACTGATTACCTCATACTCCTTCTCTCCTTACGCTTTCCTCTTTGTATTGGACTGATGAAGCCACTGTGTGGCGAAACGTTTCCTGAATAAAGATTCCCATATGCTGCATAAGTGTCTCAATCTTCAACTTGTCGGTTTTTCAAACCATTCATCACATTCTCTAATTTCCTAAAGTGCTTGACCAGATGTGGGTTCCAAACTGGTGCTGCATACTCCAATATGGGCCTGAGGTACACGGTATGGAATGCTATTCCTAGGTTTACTAGTCGCCCATGTGCTGCAGCAGTTATTTGGTTGATGTGCGCCTCAGGGGATGTGCTTGGCATTATACTCACCCCAAGATCATTTTCCTTGAGTCAGGTTTCTAATACCTCGTGTCTGTCTTTCTTAAAAATGGGGACTACATTTGCTGTTTAACATACCTCGGGTAGCTGTTCGGTTTCAATGGATGTGTTGAAAATTGGATTTAGTGGGACACAGAGCATCTCAGCTCCCTCTCTAAGGTCACATGGAGAGATGTTCGGTCCCATCGCCTTTGAGGTGTCACGGTGACTTAGCATCTTCACCTCCTCCTCGATTGTGTGAATTTCATCCAACACTTGTTGGTATATCCCTTGTTGTTGGACCTCCCTGTTCTGATTTCCTGGAGTTCTTTCTGTCTCCACTGTAAATATTTCCTTATATCTCATGTTGAGCTCCTCTCATACTTCTCGTCGTGTCTTGTGAGCTCTCCACCTTTTTTCCTCAGCCTGATTACCTAGTCCTTGACTGTTGTCTTCCTCCTGATGTGGCTATATAACAGCTTCGGGTCAGACTTGACTTTTGATGCTATGTCGTTTTCGTACTGTCGCTCGGCCTCCCTCCTTATCTGTGCATACTCGTTTCCGGCTTTTCGACAAATATTTTATTTTCCTGGGTCCTTAGTCTTCTGTACGTTTTCCATTTTGTAGTGCACTTAGTTTTTGCCTCCCTACACCTCAGGGTAAACCAAGGGCTCGTTCTAGTCTTCCCACTACTTCTGTTGCCCTTGGAAACAAACCTTTCCTCTGTCTCTTTGAATTTTGTTGTTACGTATTCCATCATTTTATTTACTGACTTTCCTACTAATTCTCTTTAACACTGAACCTCCTGCAGGAAGTTCCTCATGCCTGTGTAGTCCCCCTCCCCTTTTGTAGTTTGGCTTTTCCCATCCCATTCCTGTTACCCTCTCCACTTGTAACTCTACCATGTATTCAAAGCTCTGAATCACATGATCACTAGCTCCAAGGGGCATTTCACATGTGATGTCCTCAATGCCTGAGCTACTCAAGGTGAACACTAGGTCTAGTCTTGCTGGTTCTCCCTTCCCCTCCCTCTCTCTCTGATAGTGTCCCTAACATGTTGATGCATAAGGTTTTCCAGTACCACATCCATCATCTTGGCTCTCCATGTTTTGGGACCCCCATGTGGCTCCAGGTTTTCCCAATCTCCTTGTGATTGAAATCACCCATAACTTGTAACTTTGCTCTACCCATGTGATCTCTTCTGACCACCTCAGCTAGTGTGTCCACCATTGCTCTGTTGCTCTCTTCATATTCTTCTCTTGGAGTCCTGCGGTTCTGTGGTGGGTTATACATCACTGAAATGACTACCTTATGTTCCCCAGACTGAACTGTACCTACTATGTAGTCCTTTTGCTCATTTCGTCCATTCCTTCCATTTCCTGAAATTCCCATCGGTTTTTAATGAGCAGTGCAACTCCTCCTCCACCTCTGCTCCCTGTATCTTTCCTCAGGATCTGATATCCGGGTGGGAAGATTACAACTGTAATCATCCCGGCGAATTTCGTTTCTGTGACTATCATATCTCCTTGAATCTTTCATGCCACTCCTCACATTTGTTATTCCATCCGCATTCATATACCAAACCTTCAGCTTTTCTAAAACTGTGGTCTAGGGAGAATGTTAGGGTTGCAGGAGAGGGAGATCTGGTGAGGAACTATGGTAGGGGGGTTGCTGTGGGGGTGGAGATTGTGAGGAGGGGTGGGGGCATAGGGTACAGTTTGGGGGTTTTGGGTTAGATTGTTTGATTGCATAGGGGTTGTCATGGTTGAGGTCCTCCTATGGGTGGTTCTGAGGTAGGTTGTATTTGCTCTTCTTCCTGAGTCTGGGTTCTCCTGTTCATCTCCATCTTAGCCTCTCGTTCCTCCTTGCATCTTTGTAGCCTCTCTTTCAGTTTCTACCTTTCTTCTTGTGTTCAGTCACGGTCGAGGTATGCCCTCTGGTACATCTGTATGTTCCTCGGTCATGCTTTCTCCTACAGGATCCTGTTTCAAGCTGATTCTGCCTTGAAAATCATTTTGACTGGCTGGTCTTTTCCTCTTGCAAATCACCTTATTCTCAGAAAATTTGTCAGCTGGGTTGTGTCGTCCTCTCCTATTGCTTTCATAATACTTTCAATTGTTTTTTTCTCCTCCTGTCTTCTTGCTTCATATGTTTCCTCTTCAACTTCCTGGAGCCTGTAAATAAAAACTGACCTCTCTCTTTCATCTTTCCACTGCATTTTCTTTTGCATCCTCTGAAAGCATTTAGTTGTCTCCATTGCAGCATTTCTTCCTTCACTCTCTTCTCTAGCAGATGTTCCTGTGCTCATTGGTCTGTCATTTTTCCATTCTCAACTTTTCCTGGGCACTGCTGTGGTCTGTTTGGGCCTCTGTATATAGCTTTTCTCTTTTTCTTCAATCCCCTTGTTCATGGTGTGCTCCTTGTTTTCCCTCAGGCTCCACAGTGGTTTGATAGGGGCTCTGCATACAGTATAACTTCTGTGTTTCCTACATTCCTCTCGTTTGTAACTGATGAAGCAGTTCATGATGACATGCCTGTACTGCTCTTTGGTTCTTCGGACCATTACAGATTTTTTGGTTCCTCTTCTAAGCTCTGTATCTTAGCTTCTGCTGCTGTGGCTTGTAGCTCTCATTTCCTGCTCTCTGCAGCTATCCTCTCCTCCATTTTCTTGCTAAGCTCTTCTAGCTTCCTTCCCTACTTTTCTCCCTTATTCATGAGCTTTATCACCCAGCCTTTCCCTCAGGCTCATCCACCAGTCCCTTCATTCTTCGTCCTGCTCTTCGGCTACCCATTTTTTTTTGGTCACTACAGGAAGAAAAACTTACCTGTTTTAGTGTGGTCATTTGTGATGTGTGTGTGTGTGTGTGTGTGTGTGTGTGTGTGTGTGTGTGTGTGTGTGTGTGTGTGTGTGTGTGTGTGTGTGTGTGTGTGTGTGCGTGCGAATGTATGCGAGAGTACAGGCGCACTCTCCTAATTCACGGGCTTTGGTTGGGGGGGTCGAGTGTGAGTGAAGGGAGGCGACAACTTTACGTCTTCTGCCTACTTTAGTTTTCACTTCAGTCATCTTTCTTATTCCAGCGTTATACATTTGTTTACATTTACACGAGGCTTAGAGCTGGCTTCAGTGCGTATTAGCTCATAGAATTTATGTGGTTTTTAGACACTGCCAGCGTTCCCGTGTATTTCAAGTTGCTCTCTGGTGTAGACGGACAAAATGACAGAGTCGTGAATTATTCATGCCCCGCTGCACGCTTTGAATGCAAACGAGGTACATTAAAATTCAACTGGCAGGAAAAATAATATAAAAGCAGGAATCATTTACTTGAGCTTTAGTGTTATTTAATTTGGAGGCACGTCAAGCTAAATTAAATTGTTACTTAAACAATGAATTTTCGTGAGTTTATTGACTATGTGGCTTTGAGAGGTTAATATTAGAACAGATTTGCTATGAAGGGTTTTGAATCTAAGGGAAGAGACAATAGTGTCACAGCTGATGCCGCGGAAACAAACACTTCACTGAGATGCTGTCTGTATAATTTTATTGTAAGCCTGTTGACTCACAGGTACTGCAGCTGACCGAGACTCGAACCTTGGAAAGTGGACCACCACGAAAGTAGGAGACCAGACCCTTACTGCGTCAGTCCATCTCACCACCAGACACACAACGTTAGGTAACCAGTGACACTGCTAGCCACGTCACCCCAAACGCCAGTCGCAGATCAGAAGTTATAATAATAATAATAATCATAAAAATTATTTATCCAATTACATGTACAACGTATGCAGTCGTAGTTAACATCAGTGACGTACTATACAGAAATCCCCTTGTTAAAACTAGCATTCTGGGTAAATTATGTTAATTTTGTCCCCAGGATGCGACCTACACCAGTCAGCTAGCACCCAGGTACCTACCGACTGCCAGATAAACAGAAACATCAGATATCTTAAGGAAACACACGTGCCGGGGATCGACCCACGAACTTCAGTGAGAGAGCCGAGTACACTGCTAGCCGAGCTACGGGATACCATTGTTATAGAAATGCTTCATTCTCCTCCCGTAAATACCAGCCTCAACGAGCAGTATAAATATCACTAAGCATGGAACAAGCTGCTAAAGTGCAAACAACTGCGGTTGACTGGGACTCTCAACTAGGAATTCTTAGAATATAAGAACATAAGAAACACTGCAGCAGGCCTACCGGCCCATGCGAGGCAAGTCCAATTCTCCCACAGGTTTAAGCCAATACCTTAACCTAGTCACGTCAGTCACATTCACTTAAGGGAGGACCACGGCTTAAGAAATCGTAATGACACGATTGCAAATAAACCATACCCCCGGCCGGGATTGAACCCGCGGTCATAGAGTCTCAAAACTCCAGCCCGTCGCGCTAACCACTAGACCAGCTAGCCACAATAAGATTCATCCAACTAGGTATATTTCTAGGTATATTTCTGGAGTTTTGAGACTCTATGACCGCGGGTTCAATCCCGGCCGGGGGTATGGTTTATTTGCAATCGTGTCATTACGATTTCTTAAGTCATGTTGACGGCAGTGAAGGGACTTGAGCTAGAGTTCGTCACGGCCACGCTAGCTGGAGATTCGTCTGTAAAAACTTGCATTTGTGGTCACAGAGGTGCCTGTGCTAACTTTCCTATGGTGTAGAAATATACCTAGTTGGATGAATCTTATTGTGGCTAGCTGGTCTAGTGGTTAGCGCGACGGGCTGGAGTTTTGAGACTCTATGACCGCGGGTTCAATCCCGGCCGGGGGTATGGTTGGTTTGGGGAGGACCACGGCATCTGACCTAGTAGCACAAGCTAGTCAGGTTCCACTCATCCACAACACTCAGGATCGAATCTAGGTCAGTCGCAGAATATTCTTTGGTCTACAGACACTTGTTGCCATGGGTTCATTCCTGTGTAATATATATACACTCGGACCTCACATAACGCTACCCCCACATAACACTGATTCGTTATAACGATATACTGTTTTTTTTATTTATGATGAAATTTAAAATAAGACAAAATTCAAAAATTCCTGCTACAGCAGTAAACTAAACTCTCAAGAGCAGCCATTACAACTTTGTAGATGAATGGTTCAGAGAACCGACATGTTGATAAATTAGACACATGTGCAACTCTTGGGAATCTTTATTGAGGAAACGTTTCGCCACACAGTGGCTTCATCAGTCCATACGTAGGAGAAACTTGTCAGACACTGCAACTTCTTGGGATCTTAATACTTAGGAATTCTTCGCTTGCCTAATTCTTGGGCACGACCTACTTCCACATTGAACAAATGTGACGTGACCTATGACTGCTGCACCTCTCCTGCCATACGGTTTATAAGCTGCTTCTCCGCTGATATGCCGTATTCTATTCAAGATTGATGGACTGAACACATCGACTCAAGGTTGAGGGACTGATTACCTCATTCTCCTCCTGTTCTTCAAGTTTCTCCTACGTATGGACTGATGAAGCCACTGTGTGGCGAAACGTTTCCTCAATAAAGATTCCCAAGAGTTGCACATGTGTCTAATTTATCAGCCATTACAACTGTTTAATCAGCCAATGAGAGTTTCACATACCTACCCTGTGAGTCACTCTCCCCTCAAGGAAGGTTCCTTGATGTTGTTGAGGGGCTCTTGATTTAGGGAATTGGATCTGTGCTCCAGTTCCCCAAATTAAGCCTGAATGCCTTCCACATCCCCCCCCAGGCGCTGTATAATCCTCCGGGTTTAGCGCTTCCCCCTTGATTGCAATAATAATAATGTGAGTCACTCACTTACTAGTTCCCGGTTTGCGTCTACCATGTGTGTGTATATGTTCTTGCTCCCTTGCAAGTATTTTACATTTTTCCGCCGATTATGCCTGGAAAACGGCCTTGAACTTTCAGTGATGGTAGCATATCCAAGACATCCAGGAGAAGCCTCAGAATGGATGAGAAACTGCAAGCTGGCGAGCCTAAGGTTGATGTCCGCTCCTATTTGAACTTGACTACATTGACGATCAGAACAAATAAAAATGTAGACAAGATAAAAGCTTCTGCAACAATGACATCAAAGTTATCATCAACGATGGTGACTCGTTCTAGGCGTCATTTGCTTGAAAAAATTATAGACTTAATATATGAGTGGATGACCAAACACAACGAACCTGCCCATAAACCAGCTGATAATAATGGAATAGGTAAGAAGCATCTTCACTCGTATTCCAGAAGATGCGTCGATATCACTCACAGCCAGCCAAGGTTGGTTTTATAATTAGTGCGGCAACTTCCATAGCGTTCGCATCTCGGTGAAGTGGCTAATGCAGACAGTAAGGTAGCCCAGGAATTTCCTGCAACACTGAAAGCCATGCAGATAGTAGGATGAGAATTTTGGCATAAATCTTTGGGAGGTGGTGGATGTGCATCCGACAAATCTTCAGCAACTGCGTGATGCTATCGCCTCAACATGGACCAGGATCTCTTAAGGAGTTTTTCAAGAACCTTGATGAGTCCAAGCCATGGAGAACTCGGGCTATTATGAGAGTCAAGGGAGGTCCTACCCAGTACTAGAAGGATGTACCTAATAAAGCAACCTTTGAGTGTATAGTACATTATAAATGGAGTGGTCAGGTGTCAAGTTCGCAGAGTGAGGGTATCAATACAAACACATCATTTTAGCCACCGGTCCACAAAGTGTTCCCCAACCTGAGTTCTTGGAAGGTTAATGATCTGTAATTGCTACTAGAGCCCCGGTTTATGTTCGGAGAACCTCTAACTCATTACAGTAGCCAGTGATTAGCTCTATCTCTTGTGCCATTTAGGTCATTTGTCAGTGTACTGAAAAATTACAGTTGACCAATGTAGTAATTCAGCTTCAAAAGGAGCAGGAACCTCCTAGCATAAATCCCATCCCTGACTAACAGATGGTATAAAATGTCGACAAATGTAAAAACAAAGTACATCTGCCTGTGTTAGGAAACGTTTCGCCAGGAATGGCCTCTTCGGGACTCAAGTTATTCCCGGCGAAATGTTTCCTCAATAGAATATCCCAGCAGACCACATTTGTTTTATTTTACAATCCCATTCACGTAATGGTTATCCTGAATGAAGGTGCTGTACTGTGAGTGACGTGCACCATTATCTAAATAGCGCACTCTGGGACATACTAAATGGAAGTTACAGTTCTTCTAGAAAATGTACACGACCTTTTTCCCTCTCTCCGTAAAAGCCTTGGAGAGGTAAAGACGCAAGGAAATGGAAACAAAAAGGCCGAGCCAGAATAAACAGTGAGGAAAGTTATGTAGCATTGAAAATGTGGAAGATAGAAAGTAAAATAATAATGTTAAGTCATTGTATACATCGAGATGAAATACGCCTCGTACAGGCAAGCGCTACCTGCCCGTCTCATAAAATCTATTGGAAACCGAAGACCAACACACACACACACACACACACACACACACACACACACACACACAAAAAAAAAAAAAAAAAAAAAAAAAAAAAAAAAACAGATAGACGTATTTGAGGTCTGGCTGCCAGGAAAACGTTTTGGGAAAAATGAATAACCTAAAAATAACAAAAGGAAAAAATATAGAAACATAAATCAATTGAATAGAAAAGTATCTTCGATAATCAATCTAATTAGAATATGGCAAATTAAAATAATAATTTTTGAAGAATAATCAAGTTAGAAAAAACTTTTAAAAGTTAATGTAAAAAGAAAACGGCAGGGGAAAAATGGTCAAGATCCAAGTATTATAGGTTTACAATCTTCAGGAGGGTAATGCAAAAGGGAAAAACTTAGCTACCAGTCGTAAAGATATTGTAACTGGTAACTGGCTCCACTTGAAGGTTGAGATTCTTCCTCAGAATAACTTGAAGATGGTTTAGAGATTAGAGTCTACAGAGTCTTCCAAATTATTCAGAGGAAGAATTCTATCTAGATCCTTGATGGCAGTGACTGGAAGGGAATTTCAGACACTAAAATCCTAAGGAATGTTGACAGGATTGTAGATGAATGGTTCAAAGAACCGACACGTTGTTAAATTAGACACATGTGCAACTCTTGGGTATCTTTATTGAGGAAACGTTTCGCCACACAGTGGCTTCATCAGTCCATACAAAGGATAAACTTGAACAGGAGGAGAATGAGGTAATGAGGTATTCTATTCAAGATTGATGGACTTACCACATCGACTCAAGGTTGAGGGACTGATTACCTCATTCTCCTCCTGTTCAAGTTTATCCTTTGTATGGACTGATGAAGCCACTGTGTGGCGAAACGTTTCCTCAATAAAGATACCCAAGAGTGAACATCAAAATGGTATACAATACGGACAGGTTGGTAGGTAAGACACATATGCAACAGTTAGGCAACTTATATCGAAACGTTTCGCCTACACAGTAGGCTTCTTCAGTCGAATACAGAAAGAAGGCAGGAACAGTAGAGATGTGAAGACGATGTAATCAGTCCATCACCCTTGAAGTCGTAGAATTTGAGGTTGTCAGTCCCTCAGCCTGGAGAAGTTCAGTTCCATAGTCAGGAACTATCTCAAGAGTTGCACATGTGTCTAATTTAACAATGTTGACAGGGTTAAATATTTCTTAATGACTGGACAAGCCTATGAGAGCACCAGAAGGTGATGTGAGATGCATTAAAAACATATTACGAAACCAAGAATATAGAAAATACTATTAGACGTAAAAGATGGCAGTGGTGACGTGTACTTAGCTAAGTGGTGACGTGTACTTAGCTCTGTGAAGACCTGTGTGTGTGCTCTCTGTGAATCTGAACCAGGATGCCCTCTCTTGAGCAACTTTACCAGCAGCTGAGAGAAGAGCTCAGAGTTGCTAAGCTGGAGATACGGCGATTAACGGAGGAGAACAAGAGGATTCGTAGTAATCCTCCTGTTGTGAGTCCTCAGGTTAAGAGGGAAGCTTGGTCAGTGGCCGGGCAACATGGAACCAAGCTGAGGATCAAGAAAACGGTTGGAGAGGCAGAAACAACGAGAAACCAGAAGACTACGGTGGAAACTTCCAACCCATTCTCCGTGCTACCTGACGAATGTGAGCGTTCTACTGGGAATGCCACAACGAGCACCAAGGAAGCATTGGCAGACGTGAGTGAGACATCCCTAGAAACCCCAACGAAGACCATCGAGAACGTCTTGACGAATTCCACAAGTGGTGTAATGCTACCTGACGAATGTGAGTCGACTACTGGGAGCATCACTACGGACGACGCCAAGGAAGGTAAAAACATTGTTGTTGTTGGGGACAGCCAGATTAGGTACATGGATAGGGCATTCTGCTTGAAGGATAGGAGTAGGAGGCAGAGTGTGTGTTTTCCTGGGGCTGGGATGAAGGATATTGTTAGCCGTCTGGATGACATCATGAGAGGTAATGGGAGCAATCCTATTATCTGTCTCAGTGCTGGAGGCAACGATGTTGGCAGACGTAGGAGTGAGGACCTGATTAGCAGGTATAGGTCAGCTATAGAGATAATTAGGAGGAAGGGTGGGAAACCTGTCATATGTGGCATATTGCCAAGGAGAGGAGTTGGAAATGAATGGTTGTCCAGAGCAATTGGTGTCAATTGCTGGCTGGACAAATACTGTAAGGAAAATGCGGTAACATTCTTTGACAACTGGGACCTCTTCTATGGCAGAAATGACATGTATGCCAGGGATGGGGTTCACTTATCTAGGTGTGGGGTGGGAGCACTGGCCAACGCAGTGGAGGGAGCTGTTAGGTCTTTAAACTAGGAATAGTTAGTGGTACGGGTTTTGGCGGGAAAACTGTGAAGTCGCAGTGTAGTAATATGAGTACTAGGAGAACTAGTAATAGGCAAAATGAGGTGGACATTGGAAAGCCAGTGGCACTAATTGACAAGGACAGTAATAGGTTTAGTGGAATAACAGAAAGGAGCAGGAAGGGTAAAGAGAGAGGAGGGTCTTTAAATATTTATTACACAAATAGTCGCAGTGCTAGGAATAAGATGGACGAGTTGAAACTAGTTGCTAGTGCAGGTAACATTGATGTATTTGCCATAACTGAGACGTGGTTTAATTAAAAAAGTCGGGACATGCCTGCAGAATATCACATTCAGGGTTTTAAATTGTTCCAAGTAGATAGAAGTGTCGGGAAGGGGGGTGGGGTGGCATTGTATGTCCGAGATCGATTGAACTGTTGCATAAAAACGGGTATTAAGTCTGAAGTAACACTTACAGAGTCTGTTTGGATAGAATTTTCAGAGGGGCATGAAAAATTAATTTTAGGTGTGATATACCGTCCCCCAAATTTAGATAGGGACCAGGGGAGACTACTATGGGAGGAAATTGTTAGGGCCACAAGGCACGATAATGTAGCAATTCTAGGAGACTAACTTTAGTCATATTGATTGGAATTTCTTGACTGGGAATTTAGAATCATACGACTTCTTAGAAGTAGTTCAGGATTGTTTTTTGAAGCAGTTTGTGACAGAACCTACAAGGGGTAATAACCTGCTTGACTTAGTTCTGGCAAACAATGAATCCCTTGTTAATAATTTAGAAGTTTCAGAGGAACTGGGTGCTAGCGACCACAAATCAATTACATTTAGCATTGAATGGAAGTATGATAGTAGGGAAAACTCAGTAACAGTCCCAGATTTTCGCATAGCAGATTACGATGGGCTTAGAGAACACTTATCTGTTGACTGGGGTAACGAAGAGAGCTATCAATATGACAGTTTTCTGAACACCATACATGCTGGTTTAGAAAGACACGTAAACAAACACTATAACATATTTGAACATTAAAATGGTATAAAATACCGACAGGTTGTTAGGTAAGACACATATGCAACAGTTAGGTATCTTTATTTCGAAACGTTTCGCCTACACAGTAGGCTTCTTCCGTCGAGTACAGAAAAGTTGATAGAAGCAGAAGATACTTGAAGACGATGTAATCAGTCCATCACCCTTAAAGTTTTGAGGTGGTCAGTCCCTCAGTCTGGAGAAGAGCATTGTTCCATAGTATGAAACAATATGGAGATGAAGTGACAGGATGGAGCCTTATATAGCGCCAAGAGGTGAGACGTAGGTCACTAGAAGAGGTAAGAACGCAGATGTTGGGAGGTCAGGTCCCTCTCAAATCCAGTGAGAACGGCTGGATTTGAGAGGGACCTGACCTCCCAACATCTGCGTTCTTACCTCTTCTAGTGACCTACGTCTCACCTACTGGCGGACTGAGGGACTGATTACCTCATACTCCTCCTCTCATTACGCCTTCCTCTTTGTATTGGACTGTTGAAGCCACTGTGTGGCGAAACGTTTCCTGAATAAAGATTCCCATATGCTGCATAAGTGTCTCAATCTTCAACTTGTCGGTTTTTCAAACCATTCAGCACATAAGAACATAATAATGTAGGAACACTGTAGAAGGCCTACTGGCCCATACGAGGCAGGTCCTTATCAAAACGACATCTACCTAAAGCTACTCAAGATGATTCTCAGGGCGGCATGCGAACCACATTCGTCGACTTTGTAAGAAGACTCAGAATCTGAAACAGATGAGCTGTGTACTGAGTGTTTCCAGGTCAGCATGCGAACCACTGCCATCGACATCGATCATAAGATCAAAAGGAATCAGACCCAGCATGCGAACCATTGCCATCGACATCGATCATAAGATCAAAAGAAATCAGACCCAGCATGCGAACCACTGCCATCGACATCGATCATAAGATCAAAAGAAATCAAACCCAGCATGCGAACCACTGCCATCGACTTCGATCATAAGATCAAAAGGAATCAGACGCAAAGACTCACACAATGCCAACATATTAACTGTGTTATAGCCAAAGATTTTAAAGGTTAATTATGCCACTTTGCTCTTCTCTTTACTGAGGCTGGTAAGAAAGAAAGTCAAGTCTCCGGAGTTAAACCTGAGAGAAGCAATAACCTCAAAATTACACTATTCATGGTTCATAACCGTAAACACAGATTTAATGACACCCAGAGCTGTTTTATCACTCTTTTACTTCTTTGTTAAACGCCAAACTTGGAGAAATAACCTACTAAAACTCTGCCTCGTAACTATTGAAGTTACCGAATGGCAATAATTTATTCTAATCCTTTTGCAAGGCTGAAGAGCAAGGGCGTGAGGGTGATATTATTTTTAGTGGTCTCCTCTTTTGTAAATCACATTATTATTTGATTCTGTTTTGATGTTATTTGTTTTTCTTTTCATTTTATGAATATATAAAATTTAACAAGCCTTTGAATGCAATATATAAGCAGCACTTCAGGTTTAGTATATATATTATACTGCAACTCTTTGTCCGAGTGTTGGCTTTTCGTCCGACTCTCCTGGTTCTTGCACCGTAAGCCATGTGAGCAGACATTTTCACTTTCATATTTTTTTAGACCCAAATATTGCTGAGAAAGAAAGGGTATACAGAGGTCTTTTTTTTATGCTGGGGAGCCCTGATCTGAGGAAAAATGTGACTTGATGGCCGTTATGTTAGGTCAAGAATATCAACATGAATGGTTGTCCAGAGCAATTGCTATTAATTGTTGGCTGGATAAACACTGTAAGGATAATGCAGTACCATTCAATGACAACTGGGACAACTTCTATGGCCGAAATGACATGTATGCCAGGGATGGGGTTCACTTATCCAGGGCAGGTGTGGGTTTTCTTGCTAGCTCAGTTGAGGGGGTTGTTAGGACTTTAAACTAGAATTAGTTAGAGGTATGAGTTTAGAAATGATAAATAATCAGTATGGATATATTGACTTATGCTTTGATATTAAGAATCTTAAAAGTAACTGTCATGGAGTAACTCTGGGTAATGATAATTTCAGAAATTGTGTAAAAACAAAGGTGAATAGGAAAAATGTGCAGAAGAAAAAACATATGGTATTTTATGCTAACAGTCGAAGTGCAAGAAATAAGATTAATGAACTACGTTTGATAGCATGTGCTGGGAACTTCGTTGTCATTGCATTAACTGAAACGCATTAACTGTTCGCCTAGCACCAATACCGTCTTCAGCCTCCCTACCCGCAACAGGACATCATGGATGCACCCGCGTTCCAAACACTGGCATCTCATTGATTATGTCATCGTCAGGAAGAGGGACAGGCAGGATGTACGAGTCACGAAGGCCATGTGTGGCGCGGAATGCTGGACAGACCATCGCCTCATCGTCTCGAAACTCAAGCTCCGTGTCCAGCCCAGGAGACGCCCTCAGGGCCCGAAACCACCAAAACGCCTGAACGTTGGCAAGCTGAAGGCCCACAACGTCAAGCAGTCCTTTGCAGAAATCCTGGAAACCCGCTTGGAGTCCGTCGTGCTGGACGTTCAAAACGTCGAAGCAGCATGGATCGCACTCCGCGATACAGTGTAGAGCACAGCCATGGAGTGTCTAGGACCCGTCACCAGGAAGCACAAGGACTGGTTCGATGAACACTGCACAGAAATCCAGCAGCTGCTGGAAGAGAAACGAAAGGCCTACATGGCCCACATCAACGACCCAAAGTCCACAGCGAAGCAAGATGAACTGAGAAACATACGCAGCAATACCCAGCGAAAAATGCGGGAAATGCAAGACTCTTGGCTAAGCAACAAAGCCGATGAGATTCAGGGTTTTGCAGACAAAAACGATATGAAGAACTTCTATGACGGCCTGAAAGAAATCTACGGCCCTACCACCTCTGGCACATCACCACTCCTCAGCGCAGATGGGTCAACGCTGCTCACAGACAAGGAGAAAATTCTAGAGGGATGGGCAGAACATTTTGACAGCGTGCTGAACCGTCCATCCACCATCAACGAACGTCTACCTCAGATTCCGACCAACGAGACGCTGAATGCCATCCCCACTTTGGAGGAGACTCAGCAAGCAATACGTCAACTGTCCAGTGGCAAAACTCCTGGGTCTGACACCATCCCAGCTGAAGTCTACAAAGAAGGCGGAATGGCACTGGTAGAGAAACTTCACCAACTCTTCCAGCTTGTATGGCAGTACGAGACAGTTCCTCAGGACTTTAAAGATGCTTCCATCGTGCATCTCTACAAACGAAAAGGAAACCGCCAGGCATGCGACAACCACCGTGGTATCTCCCTGCTCTCCATCGCAGGCAAAACCCTGGCTAGAGTTCTACTCAATCGGCTCAATGAACATCTAGAGCAAGGACTCCTACCTGAAAGCCAGTGCGGCTTCCGGAAAGATCGCGGGACTATCGACATGGTGTTCACTGCTAGACAGCTACAGGAGAAATGTCAGGAACAGAACGCCGACTTGTACTCCACCTACGTCGATTTGACCAAGGCCTTCGACACTGTTAGTAGAGAGGGCCTTTGGAGAATCATGGGAAAGTACGGCTGCCCAAAGACGTTTATCGCCATCGTACGCCAACTTCACGATGGAATGCTGGCCAGAGTCCAAGACAACGGAGAGACGTCTAAACCATTCCCAGTCTCAAATGGAGTGAAACAAGGCTGCGTGCTTGCTCCCACCCTATTCAGCCTGATGTTCTCGGCCATGCTTACAGACGCATTCAGGGACACAGACGCAGGAATCGGCATCAGGTACCGTACAGATGGGTCTGTCTTCAACCTCAGGAGGCTTCAAGCAAAAACCAAGGCTGCAACTGACACCATCAATGACCTGTTATTTGCTGATGACTGCACCCTCAACGCTGCTTCAGAAGCTGCCATGCAGCACAGTGTTGACAAGTTCTCTGTCGCCTGCAACAACTTCGGGCTGACAATCAGTACAACGAAGACTGAAGTGATGCACCAGCCTGCTCCGGGAAAGACGTATGTTGAGCCAAACATCACCATCAACGGGCAGCGACTGAACGCCGTAGACAAATTCACCTACCTCGGCAGTACCCTTTCCAGAAACGTTGTCATCGATGATGAGGTGAATGCCAGACTTGCCAAAGCCAGTGCCACCTTCGGCAGGCTCCACAAAAATGTATGGAACCGAAGAGGCATCACCACATGCACCAAGATCAAGGTGTACAGAGCCATAGTCCTCACCACACTTCTCTATGGCTGCGAAACCTGGACTGTCTACAAACGTCACACCACACGGCTCAGAAAAATTCTTGGCATCAAATGGCAAGATAAGATCCTAGACACAGAAGTGCTGACTACAGCTGGCCTGCCTAGCATCTACACCATCCTAATGCAGACACAGCTTCGCTGGGCAGGTCACGTTGCTCGCATGCCAGACCACTGGCTGCCAAAGAAACTCTTGTTTGGCGAACTGCAGCATGGAAAGCACTCTCAAGGAGGCCAAAAGAAGCGCTATAAGGACACCCTTAAGACTGCTCTGAAAGCTTTCAACATCAACCACACCATGTGGGAGCTGATAGCTCAGGACAGGAATGACTGGCGAGCAGTTGTCCAGAAAGGGGCAACATCCTGTGAGGCAAGCAGAATCTCACTAGCTGAGCAGCGCAGGCAGGCGAGGAAGACCAGAGCCATCTGACCCCTCGATGCCGCCACCCTTCCCTGTCCACACTGCCAGAGAACGTTTCGTGCGCGGATTGGCCTGACAAGTCATCTGCGTACCCACCAACTTCGACCCCAGGATGACTAGATGGTCCTCGTCGAATCGACGGACAAACAACAACAACAACAGGTACCTGGGTGTTAGTCGACTGGTGTAGGTCGCATCCGGGGGGACAAGATTGAGGACCCCAATGGAAATAAGACAGTCCTCAATGACGCATTGACTTTCTTGGGTTATCCTGGGTGGCTAACCCTCCGGGGTTAAAAATCCGAGGAAATCTTATCTCAGCAGCTGCATCTTTGCCAATTTCATGGGTGCGTGGGGGTGGGTCCACGAGTGTTAGTGGCTGAGCCCCGGGGGCGTAGGGTGAGAGAGATTGGCCACCGGAGGTGAGGGGTTAGTCCACGGGTGTTAGTTACTTGGCCCCGGGGGTGTGGGGTTGGTTCACGGCTGTGAGAGATTGGCCACCGGGGTGAGGGGTGGGTCCAAGGGTGTGAAAGGACACAGTCACCTGGTAACATTCACACCATCAGGCTGTTATGGCTCAGTTTGATGCTCCTTAAACTTTTCCTAAGTTTGTCCAGGTGCTCACTACTGTCAGTATAATGATCCTGTAAAAGAGAGAGAGAGAGAGAGAGAGAGAGAGAGAGAGAGAGAGAGAGAGAGAGAGAGAGAGAGAAAGAGAAAAGAGAAGAGAAGAGAAAGAGAAAGAGAAAGAGAAAGAGAAAGAGAAAGAGAAAGAGAAAGAGAAAGAGAAAGAGAAAAGAGAAAGAGAAAAGAGAAAGAGAAAAGAGAAGAGAAAAGAAAAGAGAAAGAGAAAGAGAAAGAGAAATAGAAATAGAAATAGAAATAGAAATAGAAATAGAGAGAGAGAGAGAGAGAGAGAGAGAGAGAGAGAGAGAGAGAGAGAGAGAGAGAGAGAGAGAGCCAACTTCGCCAAAAAAATTAACTGACTAAAGAGAGAAGCATGTTTAATTAAAGAATGGTCAGGTAGCGGATCAGATACTGTGTACAGCAACAGCTTCTAAGACTCACTTTATAAAAATATATCAGTATAATATATTATTCGACCAAATGAAAGTTGTAAGTTTTCCTACGAGACCACGTGTTATAGAATACATGCAAGTAACGGAGATCCATAAAGCTATGACTACCCTCAAACAGCACCATCATTATGTCTGGTTTACACTGTACTGACCTAGTTGTACTCGCCTAGTTGTGGTTGCAGGGGCTGATTCACGGCTCCTGGCCCCGCCTCTTCACTGGCCGCTACTGGGTCACTCTTCCCTCTCCATGAGCTTTATCATACCTCTTCTTAAAGCTATTAATGGATCCTGCCTCCACTACATCGCGTCCCAAAATATTCCACTTCCTGACAACTCTGTGACCGAAGAAATAATTCCTAACATCCCTGTGATTCATCTATGTCTTCAACTTCCAACTGTGTCCCCTTGTTGCTGTGCACCATCTCTGGAACATCCTGTCTGTCCATCTTGTCAATTCCTCTCAGTATTTTATATGTCGTTATCATGTCTCCCTATCTCTTCTGTCCACCAGTATTTTCTGGTTGATTTCCCTTCACCTCTCCTCTTTGAACATACCCCTTAGCTCCGGGACTAGTCTTGTTGCAAGCCTTTGCACTGTCTCTAGTTTCTTTACGTGCTTGGCTAGGTATGGGTTCCAATCTGGTGCTGCATACTCCAATATGCGCTTAACATACACAGTGTACAGGGTCCTGAACGATTCCTTATTAAGATATCGGAATACTGTTCTTAGGTTTGCTAGTCGCCCATATGCTGCAGCAGTTATTTGGTTGATGTGCGCCTCAGGAGATATGCCAGTGTTATGCTCACCCCAAGATCTTTTTCCTTGAGTGAGGTTTGTAGTCTCTGGCCCCTAGACTGTACTCCGTCTGCGGTCTTCTTTGCCCTTCCCCAATCTTCATGACTTTGCACTTGGTGGGGTTGAACTCCAGGAGCCAGTTGCTGGATCAGGCCTGCAGCCTGTAAAGATCCCTTTGTAGTTCAGTTTGGTCCTCGTCCGATTGAATTCTTCTCATCGACTTCACATCATCTGCAAACAGGGACACTTCGGAGTCTACTCCTTCCGTCATGTCGTTCACAAATACCAGAAACAGCACCTGTCCCAGGACTGACTCCTGTGAAACACCACTCGTCACAGGCGCCCACTCTGACACATCCCCACGTTCCATGACTCGCTGTTGTCTTCCCGAGAGTTATTCCCTGATCCATTGTAGTGCCTTCCTTGTTATCCCTGCCTTGTCCTCTAGTTTTTGCATTAATCTCTTGTGTGAAACCGTGTCAAACGCCTTCTTACAGTCCAAGAAAATGCAATCTACCCACCCCTCTCTCCCTTGTCTCACTGTTGTCACCCTGCCATAGAACTCCAGTAGGTCTGTAACACAGAATTTCCCCTCCCTGAAACCGTGCTGGCTGTCATTGATAAGCTCATTCCATTCTAGGTGTTCCACCACTCTTTTCCTGATAATCTTCTCCATGACTTTGCATACCCTACATGTCAGTGATTCTGGTTTGTAGTTTAATTCAAGTTTGTCTCCTTTTTTAAAACTTGGGACTACATTTGCTGCCTTCCATACCTCAGGTAGTCGCCCTGTTTCGATGGATGTATTGAATAATGCTGTTAGGGGTACACAAAGTGCCTCTGCTCCCTCTCTCAGGACCCATGGAGAGATGTTATCCGGCCCCCATCGTCTCTGAGGTATCTAACTCACTCAGCAGTTGCTGTACCTGGGAGTACTATCCTCGAAGCGTATCTAATTAAAAAAATATATTTAGGGTCTAATATAGGCTTAAAGAAACTTTTGACAGTTTGCATATAATATATATAAAATATCCCATGAGGCATTTGCGCATCGTGCGCAAATTCCTACGTAACGTAAAGAGGTCAGTGTCATTAGTTCCCTCCCCGTAATTACGATGCTTATTTACTAATGAACAGCGAATATAAGAATATAAAAAGGCAGGAACACTGCAGCAGGCCTACCGGCCCATAACTGGCATGTCCTTGTCAAACCCAAACCCACTGAAAAGTATTAGCCCAACCCATTACCAATGATATATGTACCTCCTTAAATTATTAGTTAATTCCCCTGCATGATGATGGCTTGACGTGAACTGTTGTTCGGCTTTTTTTATTTTTCCTGCCGAAAATCAAATCAGATGCACTTTGAAATTCCAGGGTTGTGTGTAGAGCAAATAAGATGCGAGTGGAATATTTCACTCAACGCGCTGGCAAATTTAGTCATTAATTTCACTTCCCTCCAGAGAAGTATGTAATAACACACCTGTTACACTTTAACGGAATGAGAATTTTCTCTCTTGACATGCATCTCTGTCATTCTCCGTCTGTCTGTGTGTCTGTGTCTGGGTGCCTGTGTCTGGGTGTGTCTGTGTGTGTCTGTGTCTGGGTGGGTGTCTGTCTCTCTCTGTCTCTATGTCTGTCTCTGTGCCTCTGTGTCTGTCTCTGTCTCTTTACTTTTATAGTTTCCAAAACATCTTTAAGTTACCCATCATTAACTAACTGATTAACGTCAATCAACTCTACAAAATGGTTGCTGAGAGCAGATAAGAGTGAGCTGCCTGCTGGCCCTGCTGATGCAGAAGCTACGGGAAAAATGCCATTTTTCGTGGTAGCAGGTTATCTTGTGAACAAGCTAAGGCGTACAAACTAAAACACGACTGATTCCCGTAAATACTAAATACATCTCTCTGGCTGTGTTTGTGGAGAAATTTTCTCCAGGAGGGGGTATCAGCCCCCTTCAGCCCCTTTCAGCCCTGAGGGGCCCAGCCCTCTCAGAAGGGGCAAGTATCTTGTTTACTGTTACAGCGAGTAATTGATCCCAGATGCAGTACCAGTATGTGACGTGGCTCGACGCTCCGTGCGGTCCAGTGTTGCCAAGTGTAGTTTAATAAGAGACAGTCCATCTCTTACCTTAGCAGGACAATTAAGGAAAATCCTACTCCCACTTTATCACCGTGGTAAAGATAGTGGACATTGTTGTCTATGCTTAAGACAGCAAGAATCAAACATTCTGCTTTGCTTCATCGAGGAAGTGGCAAGGAAGCAAAAAGTACTATGTCAGCTTTACCTTTGTGCTAGGGGAGTAA
>NC_069408.1:64857353-64972353 GCF_026875155.1 Cherax quadricarinatus
ACCATTAAAAATGAACTTGAACCAAATTTACTGAGGTTCAACATGCTCAACACGGAGGTTCAGGGTTCCATCTCCATCAGAATGATGGCACCATAGATGCCATCACCCACCAGAAAGTGTCATCAGGGATAACATCACTCACGATGTAACATCACTAGCTAGGGGGGAGGGTGACATCACTCAGCAGGGGTAGCAAGTCTTTCCACTGCTCTAAGAAGCTGGATATATTGCAGTATAATAGAGCTGAAGGCAAATGCAAAACGGCGCATATAGTAAAAAAACAAAACAAAAATAATTTGATGATTCACGAAGGAGGGAGAGGGAGGACAAGTTTTTAGACACTCCTTCCTCTGGCTATTATGTTGCCTCGTACGTTACACAACCACATTATAGGCCTCCTCACCACGTACCAGCACTACCGGTCAACCACTCAATTAATCCATAGAACAAGAACTATGAGTTCGACTTCTACATAGTGTGAGGATCGGAAAATATTTCTGAAATGGGTAGGAGAGAGAGAGTGGGTGTTATACACTAAGAAATGTGGAGCACGCTAAGAAAAGTGTATTGCACGGATCGTTTTAATTCAATTCAGAAAATGAGAAGTTGCAAGCTAATAGTGTTTCTTTTTTTTAATAGCAGTAGTAGCTTGCCCAAGTCAGAGTCAACACACTATACACATTAACATGTCAATACACACACATACACACACACACAGAACAGAACACAAGAAGAAAGGCAGAAACTGAGAGAGTTGGTACAAAGGCGAAAGGAGGAAAGAGAGGGGATGGAGAAGACAGACAGGAGATCCTCCCTCACACCTTCCTATAGAAGCCTCCCAACCAGGTCAACCCCAGTGCAACCAAACACTCTAAATCAAAACACCCATGCCACATCCAATGCCCCCACCCACTACATTACAAACTCCACCCCCACAGCAACAACCCATAGTTCCTTACCAGGTCTCCCACTTCCCCAACCCCAATACACCTCCCAGACCACAGTCTTAGAAAAGAAGTTGAAGGTGTGGTATACAAATGCAGATGGAATAACAAACAAGTATGAGGAGTGGCACGAAAGAATCAAGGAGACATCCCCAGACATGATAGAACTCACAGAAACAAAACTCACCAGAATAATAACAGATTCAATCTTTCCATCCGGATATCAAATCCTCAGGAAAGACAGAGGGAGGAGAGGGGAAGGAGGAGTTGCACTGCTTATTAAAACCAGTGAGGTTTTGAGAAAATTTGGAAGGAATGGATGGCAAGGGCGAAAGGGACTACTCAGTAGGAACAATCCAGTCTGTGGGACATAAGGTTTATAATTGCAGTAATGTACAACCCACCACAGAATGCAGGAGGCCAAAAGAAGAATTTTGATGAGAGCAACAGAGCAATGATCGACACACTAGCCGAGGTGGCCAGGAAGCACACATGGGGGGAGCAAAGTTACTAGTTATGGGTGATTTCAATCACAAGGAGATTGACTGGGAAAACCCGGAGCCCCCTTGGGGGTCCCGAAACATGGAGAGCCAAGATGATGGATGTGGTACTGGAAAACCTCATGCAACAAACATGTTAGAGACACTACCAGAGAGAGAGGAGAGGATGAACCCGCAAGACTGGACCTTGTTTTCTCTTGAGTAGTTCGGACATCGAGGGTATCATGTATGAAAGGCCCCTGGGAGCTAGTGTTTATGTGGTTCTGTTCTTTGACTACATAGTTGGGGCTCCAAGTGGAGAGAGTAGCAGGAATAGGCTGGGAAAAACCAAACTACAAAAGGGGGAACTACTCAGGCATGAGGAACTTCCTTCAAGACATTCGTGGGGAGAGGGAACTGACAGGAAACCAGTACAAGAAATGATGGACTATGTGGCAACAAAATGCAAGGAGGCAGAGAAGAGGTTTGTTCCAAGGGAAACAGAAAATAATGGGAAGAACAGAACGAGTCCTTGGTTCACCCAAAGGTGTAGGGAGGCAAAAATAGGTGTTTCTAGAGAATGGAAAAGGTTTCAGAAGACAGAGAACTCAGGAAAATAAAGAGATTAGGCCGAAGAGCCCGAAACGACTATGCACAGATAAGAAGGGAGGCTCAGAGACAGTATGAAAAAGACTTAGCATCAAAAGTAAAGACTGACCCGAAGCTGTTGTACAGCCACATCAGGAGGAAAAACCCAAAAGTCAAGGACCAGGTAATTCAGAATGAGGAAAAGGGTGATGGGGAATTCACAAGAAAGACCAAGAGGTATGTCGGGAGGGTCAACACAAGATTTAAAGAGGTATTTACAGTGGGAAACCAGTAGGACTCCAGGAAATCAGGGAAAAGGGGGGCACACCAGCAAAATGTGGATGAGGTACATATAACCAAGGAGGAGGTGAAGAAGCTGCTATGCGAACTTGACACCTCAAAGGCGGTGGGACCAGACAACAAACTCTCCCTGGGTCCTTAAAGAGGGAGCAGAGATATTGTGAGAGCCATTAACAAAAATCTTCAACACATCATTTTAAAACTGGGCAACTCCCTGAGGTATGGAAGATGGCAAATGTAGTCCAAATTTTTAAAAAGGGAGACAGACATGAGGCACTAAACTACAGACCTGTATCACTAACGTGTATAGTATGCGAGGTCATGGAGAAGATCATCAGGAGGAGAGTGGTGGAGCACCTGGAAAGAAACAAGTGTATAATTGACAACCAGCACGGTTTCAGGGAAGGAAAATCCTGTGTCACAAACCTACTAGAGTTTTATGACAAGGTGACAGAAGTAAGAGAAGAGAGAGAGGGGTGGATCGACTGCATATTTTTGGACTGCAAGAAGGCCTTCGAAACAGTTCCTCACAAGAGGTTACTGCAAAAGCTAGAGGATCAGGCACACATAACAGGAAAGGCACTGCAATGGATCAGAGAATACCTGACAGGGAGGCAACAACGAGTCATGGTACGTGACGAGGTGTCAGAGTGGGCGCCTGTGACAAGCGGGGTTCCACAGGGGTTAGTCCTAGGACCTGTGCTGTTCTTGGTATATGTGAACGACATAACGGAAGGGATAGACTCAGAGGTGTCCTTGTTTGCAGATGATGCGAAGTTAATGAGAAGAATCAAATCGGATTAGGATCAGGCAGGACTACAAAGAGACCTGGACAGGCTACAAGCCTGGTCCAGCAACTGGCTCCTTGAATTTAACCCTGCCAAATGCAAAGTCATGAAGATTGGGGAAGGGCAAAGAAGACCGCAGGCACACAATATAGTTTAGATGGCCAAAGACTGCAAACCTCACTCAAGGAAAAAGATCTGGGGGTGAGTATAACACCGAGTATATCTCCTGAGGCGCACATCAATCATATAACTGCTGCAGCATACGGGCGCCTGGGAAACCTACGGATAGCGTTCCGATACCTCAGTAAGGATTCGTTTAAGACTCTGTATACCATTTACATCAGGCCCATACTGGAGTATGCAGCACCAGTTTGGAACCCACACCTAGTCAAGCACGTCAAGAAATTAGAGAAAGTGCAAAGGTTTGCAACAAGACTAGTCCCAGAGCTACGGGGATTGTCCTATGAAGAAAGGTTGAGGGAAATCGGCCTGTCGACACTGGAGGACAGGAGGCTCAGGGGAGACATGATAACGACATATAAAATACTGCGCGGAATAGAGAAGGTGGACAAAGACGGGATGTTCCAGAGAAGGGACACGGACACAAGAGGTCACAATTGGAAGTTGAAGACTCAGATGAATCAAAGGGATGTTAGGAAGTATTTCTTCAGTCATAGAGTAGTCAGGCCGTGGAATAGCCTAGAAAGTGACGTAGTGGAGGCGGGAACCATACATAGTTTTAAGGCGAGGTATGATAGAGCTCATGGGGCATGGAGAGAGAGGACCTAGTAGCAATCAGCGAAGAGGCGGGGCCAGGAGCTGTGATTCGACCCCTGCAACCACAAATAGGTGAGTACAAATAGGTGAGTACACACACAACAACAACAACAATACACACACACACACACAAGCACAACACATACACACAAAACACACACACAAAACACACACACACACACAAAACACACACAAAACACACACACACAAAACACACACACAAAAAACACACACACAAAAAAACACACACACAAAAAACACACACACAAAAAACACACAAAAAACACACACACAAAAAACACATATACAAAAAACACACACACACAAAAACACACACACACACACACACACACACACACACACACAAAACACACACACACACACACACAACACACACACATACACATACGGTTAAAGGGAAAACTGTTAATTTTCTTAACATCATCAATTTCCCAATATTAAATAACCATACGAATATTTTCAGAAAAAAAAATGTCAGAAGTAAAATTTATAATATTTCCATAGACAAGTTAAAATACAAAGAATTTGAGCAAATAGAGCGATAAACTGACTAGGGAATTAAATGATCTCTTATGTAAATCTGGTAACAAATGTAGCTGTAAAAAGACACCTTAAAGTAAACAAAGTGAACGACAATTTTTGTTTACAAATCTGATGCCGTAAAGTATATGAGACCAATAATAAACATACAACTAGAGAATGGTATGCATTTCTACCTAAATAAAATGTAATTAATAAATACAGAGTGATGAAATATTATGAAGCATGTTGATGTATGTGATGCTAGTGAGAAGCATGTTGATGTATGTGATGCTAGTGAGAAGCATGTTGATGTATGTGATGCTAGTGAGAAGCATGTTGATGTATGTGATGCTAGTGAGAAGCATGTTGATGTATGTGATGCTAGTGAGAAGCATGTTGATGTATGTGATGCTAGTGAGAAGCATGTTGATGTATGTGATGCTAGTGAGAAGCATGTTGATGTATGTGATGCTAGTGAGAAGCAGTGATGTAACACAAGTGTACAAGGAACGTATGTAAATTTTATTATAGTGTCAGGTTATATGAATTACCAAGACAGTCTGGAGGCACCGAGGCAGTCTGGAGGCACCGAGGCAGTCTGGAGGCACCGAGGCAGTCTGGAGGCACCGAGGCAGTCTGGAGGCACCGAGGCAGTCTGGAGGCACCAAGACAGTCTGGAGGCACCAAGACAGTCTGGAGGCACCAAGACAGTCTAGAGGCACCAAGACAGTCTAGAGGCACCAAGACAGTCTAGAGGCACCAAGACAGTCTAGAGGCACCAAGACAGTCTAGAGGCACCAAGACAGTCTAGAGGCACCAAGACAGTCTAGAGGCACCAAGACAGTCTAGAGGAACCAAGACAGTCTAGAGGCACCGAGACAGTCTAGAGGCACCGAGACAGTCTAGAGGCACCGAGACAGTCTAGAGGAACCGAGACAGTCTAGAGGAACCGAGACAGTCTGGAGGCAACGAGACAGTCTGGAGGCAACGAGACAGTCTGGAGGCAACAAGACAGTCTGGAGGCAACAAGACAGTCTGGAGGCAACAAGACAGTCTGGAGGCAACAAGACAGTCTGGAGGCAACAAGACAGTCTGGAGGCAACAAGACAGTCTGGAGGCAACAAGACAGTCTGGAGGCAACAAGACAGTCTGGAGGCAACAAGACAGTCTGGAGGCAACAAGACAGTCTGGAGGCAACAAGACAGTCTGGAGGCAACAAGACAGTCTGGAGGCAACAAGACAGTCTGGAGGCAACAAGACAGTCTAAGGGAGGGATCCCAATCATATGTAGCATCTTGCCTAGAAGGGGAGTAGGAAATGAATGGTTGTCTAGGGCAATTGGTGTAAATTGCTGGCTAGACAGATACTGCAAGGAACTTGCAATCCCATTCATTGACAACTGGAACAACTTTTATGGCAAACATGATATGTATGCAAGGGATGGGGTATATCTCTCTGGGGCAGGGGTGGTAGCACTTGCAGACTCGATTGAGAAGGCCATTGGTGAAATGCCTATGATTTTAAACTGATGGAAGATAGAGGTATGGGTGTGTGTGGGAAACAAGCAGGTTGCAACACTAGGGTTGGAAACAGTAAATGTATAAAAGGCATTCAGCATGAAGTTATAAATAAAGACAATAGAACATGTCAGCAAACAAAGGGGGACAGCAGAGGGCAGCAAGGGACTAGCTCCCTTAAGGTTTACTATACTAATAGCAGGAGTGTAAGAAATAAGATAGATGAGCTAAGATTAATTGCAAGTGCAGGAAACATAGATATTATTGCTTTAACAGAGACCTGGCTCAATCTGAAAGATAGAGAGATGCCCTCTGAATGTCACATACAAGGCTATAAATTATTCCACACTGACAGGGTCAACAGGAAAGGTGGTGGAGTAGCGATGTATGTCAGAGACAATTTAAATTGTTGTGTTAGACAAGATATTAAATTAGAAGCATCAGCCACTGAATCTGTTTGGTTACAGCTTTTCGAGGGCCGAGAAAAACTAATTTTGGGTGTGATTTACAGGGCCCCAAATCTTGATAGGGAGTGCAGTAAACTTCTATGGGACGAAATTCGTAAGGCATCTACATACGAAAATGTTGTGCTAATGGGAGATTTCAACTATAGACAGATTGACTGGAGCAATTTGACAGGAAATTTAGAGTCAGGTGACTTTCTTGATACGATCCAGGATTGTTTTTTAAAACAGTTTGTGACAGAGCCAACTAGGGGAAATAACCTCCTTGACTTGGTTCTTGCCAGTAGGGAAACACTAATTAATAATCTTGAGGTTAATGATGAGCTTGGGGAAAGTGATCACAAATCACTCAGTTTTAATATATCATGGAATTCCCCTAATAATGACAATCAAGTCTCCGTCCCTGACTTTCGCTTGGCTGATTTCATAGGACTGAAAAATTACTTAGGTGGGCTGAACTGGAATGACCTGACTAAGGGTCAGGTAGGTGGTGATGGTTGCCGATATGATGCTTTCCAGGGCATAGTTCTAGCTGCTCAGTCAAATTATGTTCCAAATAGGGAAATCAGATCAAACAAAAATGATCCTAAATGGATGAACAATAGATTAAAATATCTGATTGGTCAAAAGAGAGGCATATATAGGCAAATCAAAAGAGGAGAGGGGCAATTAAGAAATCGATATATTCAGTTAAAGAGAGAAATAAAAAAGGGAATTAGAAAAGCAAAAAGAGATTATGAGGTTTAAAGTTGCAAGACAATCGAAGACTAACCCAAAAGGATTCTTTCAGGTATACAGAAGTAGGATCAGGGACAAGATAGGCCCACTCAAAAGTTCCTCGGGTCAGCTCACTGACAGTGATAAGGAAATGTGTAGAATTTTTAACACATACTTCCTCTCAGTTTTTACACAGGAGGATACCAGCGATATTCCAGTAATGATAAATTATGTAGAACAGGACGATAATAAACTGTGCACGATTAGGGTCACAAGTGACATGGTCCTTAGGCAAATAGATAAATTAAAACCTAACAGATCCCCAGGCCCTGATGAACTGTATGCAAGGGTTCTAAAGGAATGTAAAGAGGAGCTTAGCACACCTTTGGCTAATCTTTTCAACATATCACTACAAACTGGCATGGTGCCAGATAAGTGGAAAATGGCAAATGTGATACCTATTTTCAAAACAGGTGACAGGTCCTTAGCGTCGAACTATAGACCAATAAGCCTAACCTCCATAGTGGGAAAATTTATGGAATCAATAATTGCCGAGGCAGTTCGTAGCCACCTTGAAAAGCATAAAGTAATCAACGAATCTCAGCATGGTTTTACAAAGGGGCGTTCCTGCCTTACGAATTTATTAACTTTTTTCACTAAGGTATTTGAGGAGGTAGATCATGGTAATGAATATGATATTGTGTATATGGACTTCAGTAAGGCTTTTGACAGGGTCCCACATCAGAGACTATTGAGGAAAATTAAAGCACATGGAATAGGAGGAGAAATTTTTTCCTGGATAGAGGCATGGTTGACAAATAGGCAGCAGAGAGTTTGCATAAATGGGGAGAAATCAGAGTGGGGAAGCGTCACGAGCGGTGTTCCACAGGGGTCAGTGTTGGGCCCCCTGCTGTTCACAATCTACATAAACGACATAGATGAGGGCATAAAGAGCGACATCGGCAAGTTTGCCGATGACACCAAAATAGGCAGTCGAATTCATTCTGACGAGGACATTCGAGCACTCCAGGAAGATTTGAATAGACTGATGCAGTGGTCGGAGAAGTGGCAGATGCAGTTTAATATAGACAAATGCAAAGTTCTAAATGTTGGACAGGACAATAACCATGCCACATATAAACTAAATAATGTAGATCTTAATATTACGGATTGCGAAAAAGATTTAGGAGTTCTGATTAGCAGTAATCTGAAACCAAGACAACAGTGCATAAGTGTTCGCAATAAAGCTAATAGAATCCTTGGCTTTATATCAAGAAGCATAAATAATAGGAGTCCTCAGGTTGTTCTTCAACTCTATACATCCTTGGTTAGGCCTCATTTCGATTATGCTGCACGGTTTTGGTCACCGTATTACAGAATGGATATAAATTCTCTGGAAAATGTACAAAGGAGGATGACAAAGTTGATCCCATGTATCAGAAACCTTCCCTATGAGGATAGACTAAGGGCCCTGAATCTGCACTCTCTAGAAAGACGTAGAATTAGGGAAGATATGATTGAGGTGTATAAATGGAAGACAGGAATAAATAAAGGGGATGTAAATAGTGTGCTGAAAATATCTAGCCTAGACAGGACTCGCAGCAATGGTTTTAAGTTGGAAAAATTCAGATTCAGGAAGGATATAGGAAAGTACTGGTTTGGTAATAGAGTTGTGGATGAGTGGAACAAACTCCCGAGTACAGTTATAGAGGCCAGAACGTTGTGTAGCTTTAAAATTAGGTTGGATAAATACATGAGTGGATGTGGGTGGGTGTGAGTTGGACCTGATAGCTTGTGCTACCAGGTCGGTTGCCGTATTCCTCCCTTAAGTCAATGTGACCTGACCTGACTAGTTTGGGTGCATTGGCTTAAGCCGGTAGGAGACTTGGACCTGCCTCGCATGGGCCAGTAGGCCTTCTGCAGTGTTCCTTCGTTCTTATGTTCTTATGTCTGGAGGCACCAAGACAGTCTGGAGGCAACAAGACAGTCTGGAGGCAACAAGACAGTCTGGAGGCAACAAGACAGTTGGAGGCAACAAGACAGTCTGGAGGCAACAAGACAGTCTGGAGGCAACAAGACAGTCTGGAGGCAACAAGACAGTCTGGAGGCAACAAGACAGTCTGGAGGCAACAAGACAGTCTGGAGGCAACAAGACAGTCTGGAGGCAACAAGACAGTCTGGAGGCAACAAGACAGTCTAGAGGCAACAAGACAGTCTAGAGGCAACAAGACAGTCTAGAGGCAACAAGACAGTCTAGAGGCAACAAGACAGTCTAGAGGCAACAAGACAGTCTAGAGGCAACAAGACAGTCTAGAGGCAACAAGACAGTCTGGGGGGACCAAGACAGTCTGGAGGCAACAAGACAGTCTGGAGGCAACAAGACAGTCTGGAGGCAACAAGACAGTCTGGAGGGACCAAGACAGTCTGGACGCACCGTGAATGATCTCCTAGGCGGCAGTTTACAAGAAAATCAGTCACAGTGATTGATTTTTTTGTGCTAACCTGCTAAAGGTTAAAAATTAAATATGCTTTGAATGTGCCTATAAAATCTGAGTGTTGTCAAACCATGTATTTTATGTTAGTCAAAGCCTAAATAAAGATTTATATACGATAATTACATTTAGCTTAAAGAACACGTATGAGACAGCACACACAAGGAATTTAAGTTCCAAAATCACTTAGCTTGTTTGGTTTGAATTCTATCGACCCTTTCCCTGTTCACCAACAATCCTAAATACTTCAATATCAGTATTTAAACAGGAAATAAGTTAAGAGTAACACTGAATACACAGTACAACGTACAAACATACACAACCACACAACAGGCCAAGTATCTATCGGTAAGTGCCTTTGACAGCTAGTACTACTACTACTACTACTACTACACACACACACACACACACACACACACACACACACACACACACACACAGAGGGAAGTTTCTCCTTAATTTAATTTAGAGATGGTTAATATAACTGCATTTACACCTCACTGAGACACCTTTCACAAAGCACATTTCTTGCATCCCCTTACCACTCCATCTTATCCATAAAATCTTGGACACGGCATCCCCTGCCTTCACTTCTCTCCTCCACTAAACCCTTTGACATACCAAGCGCAACCGCAGCCTCCTGCCTCCACCCTGGCCTGATTCACGCTCGTTCTAAACAGGCAATTAACATGCATTTAAATGCAGATAGACGATTAGGGTGAGAATATTTATCAGGCATCACGGCTTGATGAGCACGGGCCGTCAGGGTGTGTGAGTGTGTTGTTGTGAACATTCTCACCTGACACCAGGAAAGCCAGCTAACATGGAATTGCGCCCGAGTAACTGGACTGTACTTCAGCGTTAAACCACGGCGCACCACAGGGGGAAGTAAGCGTAACAGTGAATACGTCCGTGTAATACAGAATACGTAGACATAACATGGAATACGTCATAAAATCACGGAATTACATCAGTAGAACACAGAATACGTTGGCATAACACGGAATCACTCCAACGCAACATACAACACAACATGGTAACACGGAATACATCAGCCTAACATGGAATACGTCACTCTCCCATAGATTATGAAGAGGAATACTTCGACACAGAACTGAAAACTATGTTTTAGACCGTTTCGAAAAACTGTCTGGGAAAACTTCCTCGTCTGAAATTTAAGTAGGGATCACCTATTTTTCTAGACCAAATAAGGCCAATATTAATGATTAGAACAACTTACTGCCTTTTGTGTGAAATATCTGCATGTACGGATGGATGATTGCGCAGATGGATACATTTGCACACTCGTGCATGTATACGTTTGCATGTACACATGCACACGTATACATGCATGTATACGTGTGCATATGTGTACATGTGAATATGTGCATGCACACACACACACACACACACACACACACATATATACACACACACCCACGATGAAGCTTAGGGAGCAGGGAGAGAGTGGACCTAGTAGAGACCAATGAAGAGGTATGGACAGGAGCTATGTCTCGACCCTTGCCACCACAAATACGTGAGTACATCTCCCCCCTCACCCCCACACACCTAAATTTACCTACGTGGGAGGCAATATCAATTAGCTACCAATCATAATTGTCTTGCAGACAATTTATAATTAACAATAAAAAAACAACACGTGCTAAGCACTAAACCCGCGTGGGTCATTCGATGCAAAAACCATTTTATCTCAAAGAGTTTTCAACACTGATTCAGCAGGTTATGGCGATTGGATGCTGGTAGTTCGTTAAGATCTCGTGTACGTGGAACCCATCATGAGAGTGATGAGTCGTGTTGTGGCTAGCTTCTCCCTCCTGTAAGTTAAGTGTCTTCAAGTCTGCGTTTATGATAAGAGACTTGATGAACCACACCTTCTCTGTCGAGCACCTTGGTAACTGCAAAGTGGAAGGGAGAAAGAGCAAGTGATGGAACGAGTGATGGCGCCAGTGATGGCGTGAGTGATGGCGCCAGTGATAGCATGGGTTATGGAACGATTGATTCAGCGAGTAACGATGAGAGGGATATAGAATAAGAGAGAGAGAGAGAGAGAATTAAACATGTGTGAGTACTTGTAGTACATGGAGTTGCATTATAAATAGAAATACTAGTAATAATAGTAGTAAAAATAGTCGAAGCAGCAGCAACAGCAACAGCAGCAGCAGCAGCAACAATAGGAGCAGCAGTATTTGTCTTAGTCGTAGAGGTAAAATTAGTGAGAGATGAAATTATGTAGAAAGGTGCAACTAGTAGCAGTAACAGTAGTGGTGGTGGTTGGTGGTGGTGGTTGGTGGTGGTGGTGGTGGTTGGTGGTGGTGGTTGGTGGTGGTGGTGGTTGGTGGTGGTGGTGGTTGGTGGTGGTGGTTGGTGGTGGTGGGTGGTGGTTGGTGGTTGGTGGTGGTGGTTGGTGGTGGTGGTTGGTGGTGGTGGTGGTTGGTGGTGGTGGTGGTTGGTGGTGGTGGGTGGTGGTTGGTGGTTGGTGGTGGTGGTGGTTGGGTGGTGGTGGTGGTGGTGGTGGTGGTGGTGGTGGTGGGTGGTGGTGGGTGGTGGTGGGGGGGTGGTGGGTGGTGGTGGTGGGTGGTGGTGGTGGGTGGTGGTGGGTGGTGGTGGTTGGTGGTAGTAGTAGTAGTAGTAGTAGTAGGAGGGACCGAAACATCAAGTGGTGGTTCCTCACTAAGTATGTGTTATGTTTGGCTTTTATGATAATAATATAAATACGAAAAATATAAAAAAATGCGGTGAACCATAAAATTACGAAGGGAAAAAGGTGGGTGGTAGACTAAGGCATCAGTGGAGACGAACAACGTCATCCATGGAGGCAAAAAAAAAAATATTTCAGAGTACCATGGTATCTACACTCTTATATGGGTGTGAAACATGGGTTTTAAACGTTGCTACGGGGAGGAAAATGGAAACACTAGAAATGTATACTGAAATACCTCATTTCTCCCAATCTCGTACAAAATTTTATTAGGGAGGGAAGGGAGAGTAAGATGGAAGAGAGAAGAGGATAGGGGTAGTGAGGAGGGAGTGCAGGTGAGGAAGGAGTGCAGGTGAGGTGAGAGTGCAGGTGAGGTGAGAGTGCAGGTGAGGTGAGAGTGCAGGTGAGGAGAGAGTGCAGGTGAGGAGGGAGTGCAGGTGAGGTGAGAGTGCAGGTGAGGAGGGAGTGCAGGTGAGGAGGGAGTGCAGGTGAGGAAAGAGTGCAGGTGAGGAGGGAGTGCAGGTGAGGAAGGAGTGCAGGTGAGGAGGGAGTGCAGGTGAGGAAGGAGTGCAGGTGAGGAGGGTGTGCAGGTGAGGTGAGAGTGCAGGTGAGGAGAGAGGGCAGGTGAGGAGGGAGTGCAGGTGAGGAAGGAGTGCAGGTGAGGAGGGAGTGCAGGTGAGGAGGGAGTGCAGGTGAGGAAGGAGTGCAGGTGAGGAGGGTGTGCAGGTGAGGTGAGAGTGCAGGTGAGGAGAGAGCGCAGGTGAGGAGAGAGCGCAGGTGAGGAGAGAGCGCAGGTGAGGAGAGAGGGCAGGTGAGGAGGGAGTGCAGGTGAGGAAGGAGTGCAGGTGAGGAGAGAGCGCAGGTGAGGAGAGAGCGCAGGTGAGGAGAGAGCGCAGGTGAGGAGAGAGCGCAGGTGAGGAGAGAGCGCAGGTGAGGAGAGAGCGCAGGTGAGGAGAGAGCGCAGGTGAGGAGAGAGCGCAGGTGAGGAGAGAGCGCAGGTGAGGAGAGAGCGCAGGTGAGGAGAGAGCGCAGGTGAGGAGAGAGCGCAGGTGAGGAGAGAGCGCAGGTGAGGTGAGAGTGCAGGTGAGGAGAGAGCGCAGGTGAGGTGAGAGTGCAGGTGAGGAGAGAGCGCAGGTGAGGCGAGAGTGCAGGTGAGGAGAGAGGCGCAGGTGAGGTGAGAGTGCAGGTGAGGAGAGAGCGCAGGTGAGGTGAGAGTGCAGGTGAGGAGAGAGCGCAGGTGAGGTGAGAGTGCAGGTGAGGAGGGAGTGCAGGTGAGGAAGGAGTGCAGGTGAGGAGAGAGTGCAGGTGAGGAGAGAGCGCAGGCGAGGAGAGAGCGCAGGTGAGGAGAGAGCGCAGGTGAGGAGAGAGCGCAGGTGAGGAGAGAGCGCAGGTGAGGAGAGAGCGCAGGTGAGGAGAGAGCGCAGGTGAGGAGAGAGGCTGAGGTGAGGAGAGAGCAGCAGGTGAGGAGAGAGCGCAGGTGAGGAGAGAGCGCAGGTGAGGTGAGAGTGCAGGTGAGGAGAGAGCGCAGGTGAGGGTGAGAGTGGGCAGGGTGAGGAGAGAGGCGCAGGTGAGGTGAGAGTGCAGGTGAGGAGAAGGAGTGCAGGTGAGGAGAGAGTGCAGGTGAGGAGGGTGTGCAGGTGAGGTGAGAGTGCAGGTGAGGAGGAGGTGCAGTGTGAGGAGGAGAGGGCAGGTGAGGAGGGGGAGTGCAGGTGAGGAAGGAGTGCAGGTGAGGGAGGAGAGCGCAGGTGAGGAGGAGAGCGCAGGTGAGGAGAGAGCGCAGGTGGAGGAGAGGAGGGCGCAGGTGAGGAGAGAGCGCAGGTGAGGAGAGAGCGCAGGTGAGGAGAGAGCGCAGGTGAGGAGAGAGCGCAGGTGAGGAGAGAGCGCAGGTGAGGAGGGTGTGCAGTGTGAGGTGAGAGTGCAGGTGAGGTGAGAGTGCAGGTGAGGAGAGAGGCAGGTGAGGGAGGGAGTGCAGGTGAGGAAGGAGTGCAGGTGAGGAGAGAGGAGTGCAGGTGAGGAAGGAGTGCAGGTGAGGGAGAGAGCGCAGGTGAGGAGAGAGCGCAGGTGAGGAGAGAGCGAGGTGAGGAGAGAGCGCAGTGTGGATGGAGAGAGCGCAGGTGAGGAGAGAGCGCAGGTGAGGAGGAGGCAGGTGAGGAGAGAGCGCAGGTGAGGAGAGAGCGCAGGTGAGGAGAGAGGCGCAGGTGAGGAGAGAGCGCAGGTGAGGAGAGAGCGCAGGTGAGGTGAGAGTGCAGGTGAGGAGAGAGCGCAGGTGAGGTGAGAGTGCAGGTGAGGAGAGAGCGCAGGTGAGGTGAGAGTGCAGGTGAGGAGAGAGCAGGGGGCAGGTGAGTGATGAGAGTGAGAAGAGGCAGGTGAGGAGAGAGCGCGGGGAGAGAGTGAGGAGAGAGCGCAGGTGGAAGGAGGTGAGAGAGCGCAGGTGAGGAGAGAGCGCAGGTGGAGAGAGGAGAGGTGAGTGAGGAGAGCGCAGGTGAGGAGAGAGGGCAGGTGAGGAGGGAGTGCAGGTGAGGAGAGAGCGCAGGTGAGGAGAGAGCGCAGGTGGAGAGTGAGTAGGTGCAGGTGAGGTAGAGAGTGCAGGTGAGGAGAGAGGGCAGGTGAGGAGGGAGTGCAGGTGAGGAAGGAGTGCAGGTGAGAGAGAGGCAGTGCAGGTGAGGAGGTGTGCAGGTGAGGGGTGAGGAGAGGCAGGTGAAGGAGAGAGTGCAGGTGAGGAGAGAGGCAGGTGAGGAGAGAGCGCAGGTGAGGAAGAGTGAGGAGGGCGAGGGAGGTGAGAGAGTGTCAGGTTGAGGAGAGAGCGCAGGTGAGGGATGAGAGAGCGCAGGTGAGGAGAGAGCGCAGGTGAGGAGGGTGTGCAGGTGAGGGGAGTAGGTGGAGAGGCAGGTGAGAGGAGGGAGGAGGCAGGTGAGGAGAGAGCGCAGGTGAGGAGAGAGGGCAGGTGAGGAGGGAGTGCAGGTGAGGAAGGAGTGCAGGTGAGGAGAGAGCGCAGGTGAGGAGAGAGGCAGGTGAGGAGAGAGCGCAGGTGAGGAGGGTGTGAGGTGAGGTGAGAGTGCAGGTGAGGGAGAGAGGCAGGTGAGGAGGGAGTGCAGGTGAGGAGAGAGTGCAGGTGAGGAGAGAGGCCAGGTGAGGAGGGAGGCAGGTGAGGAAGGAGGCAGGTGAGGAGAAGCAGGTGAGGAGAAGAGGGCAGGTGAGGAGGGAGTGCAGGTGAGGAAGGAGTGCAGGTGAGGAGAGAGCGCAGGTGAGGAGAGAGCGCAGGTGAGAGGAGAGAGCGGCACGGTGAGGAGAGAGCGCAGGTGAGGAGAGAGCGCAGGGGAGGAGGAGAGCGCAGGTGAGGAGAGAGCGCAGGTGAGGAGGAAAGCGCAGTGAGGAGGGAAAGCGCAGGTGAGGAGAGAGCGCAGGTGAGGAGAAAGCGCAGGTGAGGAGGGAGGATGCAGAGAGGAGAGAGTGCAAGGTGAGGAGAGAGCGCAGGTGAGGAGAGAGCGCAGGTGAGGGAGAAGCGCAGGTGAGGAGAAGGCAGTGAGGAGAGGAGCGCAGGTGAGGAGGAAAGCGAGGTGGAGAGGGAGTGCAGGTGAGGAGAGAGAGCGCAGGTGAGGAGAGAGCGAGGAGGAGAGAGTAGCAGGTGTGGAGAGAGTGCAAGGTAGTGGAGAGAGTGCAAGGTGAGGAGGAGAGGCCAGGGTGGAGAGGAGTGCAGGGATGTGGAGAGAGTGCAGGTGTGGAGAGGAGTGCAGGGTGGAGAAGTGAGGATGTGGAGGAGAGTGCAGGTGTGGAGAGAGTGCAGGGTGGAGCAAGGGAGGGGCAAGGAGGGAAGGAGCACAAGTAAGGGGGGAAGGGAGCACAAGTAAGGGAGGGAACACAAGTGAGGGAGGGAGCACAGTGAGGGAGCACAAGTGTGGGAGGGGAGCACAAGGGAGAGGTGGAGCATAAGTGAGGGAGAGAGCACAAGTGAGGGAGCACAAGGGAGGGAGGGAGCACAAGTGAGGGAGCACAAGGGAGGGAGGGAGCACAAGTTAGGGAGGGAGCACAAGTGAGAGAGGGAGCACAAGTGAGGGAGAGAGGAGCAAAGTGAGGGAGCACAAGGGACGGAGGGAGCACAAGGAAGGGAGGGAGCACAAGTGAGGGAGGGAGCACAAAGTGAGGGAGGGAGCACAAAGGAGGGAAGGGAGCACAAGGGAGGGAGGGAGCCAACGAGAGTGACAAGGGAGGGAGCACAAGTGAAGGAGGGAGCACAAGGGAGGGAGCACAAGCGAGGGAGGGAGCACAAACAATGGAGGAAGCACAAACGATGGAGGAAGCACAAACGAGGGAGGAAGCACAAACGAGGGAGGAAGCACAAGTGAGGGAGGGAGCACAAGTGAGAGAGGGAGCACAAGTGAGGGAGAGAGCGCAAGTGAGGGAGCACAAGGAAGGGAGGGAGCACAAGTGAGGGAGGGAGCACAAGTGAGGGAGGGAGCACAAAGGAGGGAGGGAGCACAAGGGAGGGAGGGAGCACAAGTGAAGGAGGGAGCACAAGGGAGGGAGCACAAGCGAAGGAGGGAGCACAAACAATGGAGGAAGCACAAACGATGGAGGAAGCACAAACGAGGGAGGAAGCACAAACGAGGGAGGAAGCACAAGTGAGGGAGGGAGCAAAAGTGAAGGAGGGAGTACAATTGAGGGAGGGAGCACAAGGGAGGGAGGGAGCACAAGTGAGAGAGGGGGCACAAGTGAGAGAGGGAGCACAAGTGAGGGACCACAAGTGAGAGAGGGAGCACAAGGGAGGGAGGGAGCACAAAGTGAAGGGAGCACATGGGAGGGAGGAAGCACAAGGGAGGGAGGGAGCACAAGTGAAGGAGGGAGCACAAGTGAGGGAGCACAAGGGAGGGAGGGAGTACAATTGAGGGAGGAACCACATGGGAGGGAGCAAAAGTGAGGGAGGGAGCACAAGGGAGTGAGGGAGCACAATTGAGGGAGGGAGCACAAGTTAGGGAAGGAGCACAAGTGAGGGAGCATAAGTGAGGGGAGGAGCACAAGGGGGGAAGGAGCACAAGGTAGGGAAGGAGCACAAGTGAGGGAGCATAAGTGAGGGAAGAAGCACAAGTGAGGGAGGGAGCACAAGTGAGGGAGGGAGCACAAGTGAGGGAAGGAGCACAAGTGAGAGAAGGAGAACAAGTGAGGGAGCATAAGTGATTGAAGGAGCACAAGTGAGGGAAGGAGCACAAGTGAGGGAGCATAAGTGAGGGAAGGAGCACAAGGGAGAGAAGGAACACAAGGTAGGGAAGGAGCACAAGTGAGGGAGGTAACACAAGTGAGCACAAGTGAGGGAGGTAACACAAGTGAGCACAAGTGAGGGAGGGAGCACAAGTGAGGGAGGGAGCACAAGTGAGGGAGGGAGCACAAATGAGGGAGGGAGCTCAAGTGAGGGAGGGAGCACAAGTGAGGGAGGGAGCACAAGTGAGGGAGGGAGCACAAGTGAGGGAGGACAAGTGAGGGAGCACAAGTGAGGGAGGACAAGTGAGGGAGCACAAGTGAGGGAGGGAGCACAAGTGAGGGAGGGAGCACAAGTGAGGGAGGGAGCACAAGTGAGGGATGGAGCACAAGTGAGGGAGGGAGCACAAGTGAGGGAGGGAGCACAAGTGAGGGAGGGAGCACAAGTGAGGGATGGAGCACAAGTGAGGGATGGAGCACAAGTGAGGGAGGGAGAACAAGTGAGGGAGGGAGCACAAGTGAGGGAGGGAGCACAAGTGAGGGATGGAGCACAAGTGAGGGATGGAGCACAAGTGAGGGAGGGAGCACAAGTGAGGGATGAAGTACAAGTGAGAATGACTGTACATAATCTAGTGTTTTACAGGACATGTCAGAGCAACATTTAAAATTTCCTTTTATGCTATTTTTCATATTTTCTTTATTATCTGTCTGAAATCATGAAATTTTTTTTCCAAGTTATTTAAAAAGCATTGGAACTTAAAATATCCATCGTGTTGATGACAAGTTTACAAGATGCGTCACGAAAATGGATATGTATGACAAGCTAACGATGCCTTTCATAGCTCGTAATGTGTTTTATGGGTAGTTAGAACATTGTATATACACTGTAACGTAATATACTTTCATTTAAATACACGCTAGCATGCACACACAAACACACACACACGCTCACAATCACACGCACACATCGACCTGACGAAACTGGAGGACAGGAGAAATACGGACATGATAAAGACATAAAATACCGAGAGGAATCGACTAGATGGACAGAGACAGGATGTTTCAGAGATGGGACACAGCAACAACGGGGTCACAGTTGGAAGATGAAGACTCAGATGAGTCACAGGGATATTAAGAAGTATTTCTTCAGTCATAGAGTTGCCAGGAAGTGGAAGTCTGAAGAGTGAAGACGTTCAGCCAGGAGCTATGAATCAATCCCTACAACCACATATAGGTGAGTACACACACACACACACACACACACACACACCTCTACATAAAGTTTATAGACTGTTGAAACTAGAGCATCCTAGTAGGATAAAACAAAAATGGTATCTCAAAAGAGAGGATGCAGAAGCAAAGGAACTAAGGGGAGCTGGTCTGAGAAGGAATGGTGGGCAGAAAGACTCAAGAGCAAAATAAACAAGTATGAAATAAAAGGGTAAACAAGCTTTGCAATACAATGGTGGAGGAGATATCTAAAGAGAGTAAGAAGTGGGAGTTATGAGCTGTAGCTGCTGAGACAAAGATACAGAGCCTGGAGGAAAAACTGAAAATGTTGAAGCAGGATGTAAGGGTGAGGAGTGAAAGGAGCAAGGTGACTGCAATAGAATAAGCAAGAGACAGCGAGGGGACTGAAAGAGGGACTGGAGCTAATAAGTCTCTTGCACAAGTAATATCAGGCCACCAGGGTATCCGGGAGATTAGTGAAGCAACAATGGAGATGCTTGAATTGAATCCAGAAATATGGAGGGAAAAGAAATGTAAAGAAGAGAGGGAGAGGTCAATAATTATTCATTGTCTTTGGGAGGCTAAAGGGATGACCTATGATGAATGAAGACATTGGGAGGAAAGAGAATGAGAGTATTATCGCAATGACATGAGAGAAGGATATGTCCCAGGTAACAAATTTTCACTGACTTGGGGATATTCGGGGGGAAAAAATGCCCAGACGGAAGAGGTACAGAACAGGATACCACAACAGAAAGCACTATTAAAGGACTCCCGAGAATGTCAGCGAGTGAACCTAGACTGTGACAGAACACAAAAAGAATGGAACAATTAAGAGTAAGAATAAGACACCATTTGAAGGGAAGAGAGACAGGGAAGGCATCGACAGACAGGACTTCTTAGTCTCAGGGGAAACACCAAACAAATGTTTACAGAATCCCTTCAACCCCTACCACCCCACATGGGTAAGACAAAGTTACTTGTCATGGGGGATTTCAATCACGAGGATGACTAGAGACAGAATTGGAAAACTTCATGTAACATGTTAGGGAAACGACCAGAGAGAAAGAGGAAAAAACAGGATGTTCCGCCAAGGCTGGACCTCGTATTCACCTTGAACTGTTCAGATTTGGGATATTACACATGAAAGAACCTTGGAGCTAATGACTACGTGATACTGAGTTTCAAATATCTTGTAGAGTTAACAGCAGATAATGAAGCAACACGAGAAGGATGGAAGAAGCCAAACTTCAAAAAAGAGAACTGCGCAGGTATGATGCGATTCCTGCATGATGTGCAATGGGAAAGAGAACTAGAAGGAGAGACAGTAAATGAAAAGTGACTACAAAGTGCAAGAAGGCATAGGAGAGGTTCTTACCAAAATGCATAAAAATGGAAAGACCAGAGTCAATGGTTTACCTGGAGGTGTAAAGAGGCCAGAGCCATGTGTGCTGGAGGATGGAAGTATGGAAGGCAAAGAACTCGAGAAAAGCAGTTGAGCAGAAGAACCAGAAACAAATGTGCATGGATAAGGAGAGACTCACAGCAGAAATATGACAATGACATAGCATCAAAAGTCAAATTTGACCCAAATTTTTTATACAGTCACATCAGGAGTAAAACAGCAGTCAAGGCCAAGGTAATCAGTTTGAGAAAGAAAGGAGGGAGAGCTCACAATGAGTGACCAGGAGTATGTGAATAGCTTAACAAAAGATTTAGAGAAGTATTCACACTGGAGACAGAAATACTTCCAGCAAATCGAGGCAGTAATGGTGCACCAGCTAGTGCTGGACACAATGCATAACGACAGAGGGGAAGAAACTGCTCGGTGAACTAGATACCGCGAAGGCGGTGGGCAAAGACATCTCCCCACAGGTCCTGAGAGAGGGAGCAGAGGCACTGTGTGTGTGCAATTAGCAGCAATCTTAAATAAATCTATTGAAACAGGGCAACAGCATGAGGTGTGGAAGACTGCAAATGTAGTTCCAATTTTTAAGAAAGGAGATACAGGCAGCATTAAACTTCAGGCCAGTCACTGATATTATTAGTATGTAAAATCATCGAGAATATTATCAAAAGAGTAGTGGAGCATATAGAAAGGATTGGAGTCATACATGATAATCAGCACGGCTTCAGAGATGGAAAATCCTGTGTCACAAATCTACTTGAGTTCTACGACATGGTAACATACAGGTGAGAAAGGGTTGGGTAGATTGCATCTTTTTGGACTGTAAGGTCCCCTCAAGGAAGGTTCCTTGATGTTGGTGAGGGGCTCTTGATTTAGGGAATTGGATCTGTGCTCCAGTTCCCAGAATTAAGCCTGAATGCCTTCCACATCCCCCCCCCAGGCGCTGTATAATCTTCCGGGTTTAGCGTTTCCCCCTTGATTATAATAATAATAATAATAATAATAATAATAATAGAGTTATAATTGAAAGAATTAAGAGTAAGACGGAGAATAGGATAGCAGATGAACAAGGAGGCTTTAGGAAAGGTAGGGGGTGTGTGGACCAGGTGTTTACAGTGAAACATATAAGTGAACAGTATTTAGATAAGGCTAAAGAGGTCTTTGTGGCATTTATGGATTTGGAAAAGGCGTATGACAGGGTGGATAGGGGGGCAATGTGGCAGATGTTGCAAGTGTATGGTGTAGGAGGTAGGTTACTGAAAGCAGTGAAGAGTTTTTAACGAGGATAGTGAGGCTCAAGTTAGAGTATGTAGGAAAGAGGGGAATTTTTTCCCAGTAAAAGTAGGCCTTAGACAAGGATGTGTGATGTCACCGTGGTTGTTTAATATATTTATAGATGGGGTTGTAAGAGAAGTAAATGCGAGGGTCTTGGCAAGAGGCGTGGAGTTAAAAGATAAAGAATCACACACAAAGTGGGAGTTGTCACAGCTGCTCTTTGCTGATGACACTGTGCTCTTGGGAGATTCTGAAGAGAAGTTGCAGAGATTGGTGGATGAATTTGGTAGGGTGTGCAAAAGAAGAAAATTAAAGGTGAATACAGGAAAGAGTAAGGTTATGAGGATAACAAAAAGATTAGGTGATGAAAGATTGAATATCAGATTGGAGGGAGAGAGTATGGAGGAGGTGAACGTATTCAGATATTTGGGAGTGGACGTGTCAGCGGATGGGTCTATGAAAGATGAGGTGAATCATAGAATTGATGAGGGAAAAAGAGTGAGTGGTGCACTTAGGAGTCTGTGGAGACAAAGAACTTTGTCCTTGGAGGCAAAGAGGGGAATGTATGAGAGTATAGTTTTACCAACGCTCTTATATGGGTGTGAAGCGTGGGTGATGAATGTTGCAGCGAGGAGAAGGCTGGAGGCAGTGGAGATGTCATGTCTGAGGGCAATGTGTGGTGTGAATATAATGCAGAGAATTCGTAGTTTGGAAGTTAGGAGGAGGTGCGGGATTACCAAAACTGTTGTCCAGAGGGCTGAGGAAGGGTTGTTGAGGTGGTTCGGACATGTAGAGAGAATGGAGCGAAACAGAATGACTTCAAGAGTGTATCAGTCTGTAGTGGAAGGAAGGCGGGGTAGGGGTCGGCCTAGGAAGGGTTGGAGGAGAGGGGTAAAGGAGGTTTTGTTGTGCGAGGGGCTTGGACTTCCAGCAGGCATGCGTGAGCGTGTTTGATAGGAGTGAATGGAGACAAATGGTTTTTAATACTTGACGTGCTGTTGGAGTGTGAGCAAAGTAACATTTATGAAGGGATTCAGGGAAACCGGCAGGCCGGACTTGAGTCCTGGAGATGGGAAGTACAGTGCCTGCACTCTGAAGGAGGGGTGTTAATGTTGCAGTTTAAAAACTGTAGTGTAAAGCACCCTTCTGGCAAGACAGTGATGGAGTGAATGATGGTGAAAGTTTTTCTTTTTCGGGCCACCCTGCCTTGGTGGGAATCGGCCGGTGTGATAATAAAAATAAATAATAATGGACTGTAAGGCTTTCGACACTATACCACACAAGAGAATGAATGGTTCAAAAACGAGAGCAGCAAGGAGGAATAGTAGGAGAAGCACTGCAATGGATCAGGGAATACTTGACAGGAAGGAAACAACCAGTGTTGGTACGTGATGAAGTGTCAGGGCAGGGTAGTGTGACGAGTGATTACAGAAAGGTCAGTCCTGGGTCCGGTGCTGTTTCTTGTATATGTGAATGATATGATGGAAGGAATAGATTCAGAGGTGTCCCTGTTAGCCAATGATGTGAAACTAATGAGAATACAAGCGTACTAGGATCAGGTAAGATTACAAGGGGACTCGACAGGCTGCAAGCCTGGTCCAACAAATGGAGTTTAAGCCCAGCAAGTGCAAAGTTATGAAGCTTGGAGAAGGACAAATAAGACGGCAGATGGAGTACAGGCTAGGGGATCAAAGGTTGTAAACCTAACTTAAGGAAAAGGATTTTCGGGTGAGAATTATACGAAGCACGTTCCCTGAGGTGCACATCAATCAAATAACCGCTGCAGCATATGGGCGCCTGACAATCCTTAATATAGCATTTCGACATCTAAGCAGGTAGTCATTCCTGATACTGTACACAGTGTACGTCACGCCCATGTTGGAGTATGCAGCAAGAGTATTGAACACACACCTGATCAAATTCATCAGTTAGAGAAAGTGTTAAAGTTTGCAACAAGACGTTAACTTTACCTGATGACACTAGAAGATAGGAGGGACAAGGGGGGACATGATAACGACGTATAAAATACCGAGAGGAATTGACAAGGTGGACAGTGTTACAATATTTCAAAGATGCGACACAGGAACAAGGAGCCACAACTCTTGAGTTTTAAACTCACATGAGCCATAGGGACGTTAGGAAGTATTTTTCCAACTTTAGAGTTTTCAGGAACTGTAATAATCTGGAGAGTGAAGCAGTGGAGGCGGGATCTATAAATAGCTTTAAAAAGATTTGAAAAGGATCTTCAAAGGATCTTCGGTAGAGACTACCGAAGAGGCGGGGCCGAGAGATGTGACTCAACCCCTGCAATCACATACAGATGAGTACATATAGGTGAACACACACACACATTATATATATATATATATATATATATATATATATTTTATATATATATATAATATATATATATATATATATATATATATATATATATATATATATATATATACAGTGCCTGCACTCTGAAGGAGGGGTGTTAATGTTGCAGTTTAAAAACTGTAGTGTAAAGCACCCTTCTGGCAAGACAGTGATGGAGTGAATGATGGTGAAAGTTTTTCTTTTTCGGGCCACCCTGCCTTGGTGGGAATCGGCCAGTGTGATAATAAAAAATAATAAAAAATATATATATATACACACACACACACATACACTCCACCCCCCCCCCACACACATACACCCACACAGTGAAGAGGCGGGGCCAGGAGCTTGGACTCGACCCCTGCAACCTCAACTAGGTGAGTACAACTAGTTGAGCACACACATACACCCACACCCACCTACACACACACACACACACACACACACACAGAAGGGGCTCCAGAAAGACGGAGAGGTGGGGCACACCACCAAGTGCTCGACACAGTGCACACAACCGAGGAAGAAGTGAAGAGGCTTCTGAGTGAGCTAGATACCTCAAAGGCAATGGGGCCAGATAACATCTCCCCATGGGTATTGAGAGAGGGAGCAGAGGCACTATGTGTACCCCTAACAACAATATTCAATACATCTATCGAAACAGGGAGATTGCCTGAGGCATGGAAGACAGCAAATGTAGTCCCAATCTTTAAAAAAGGAGACAGACATGAAGCATTAAACTACAGACCAGTGTCACTGACATGTATAGTATGCAAAATCATGGAGAAGATTATCAGGAGAAGAGTGGTGGAACACCTAGAAAGGAACGATCTCATCAACAGCAGCCAACATGGTTTCAGGGACGGGAAATCCTGTGTAACAAACCTACTGGAGTTCTATGACATGGTGACAGCAGTAAGACAAGAGAGAGAGGGGTGGGTGGATTGCATTTTCTTGGACTGCAGGAAGGCGTTTGACACAGTTCCACACAAGAGATTGGTGCAAAAACTGGAGGACCAAGCAGGGATAACAGGGAAGGCACTACAATGGATCAGGGAATACTTGTCAGGAAGACAGCAGCGAGTCATGGTACGTGGCGAGGTGTCAGAGTGGGCACCTGTGACCAGCGGGGTCCCACAGGGGTCAGTCCTAGGACCAGTGCTGTTTCTGGTATTTGTGAACGACATGACGGAAGGAATAGACTCTGAGGTGTCCCTGTTTGCAGATGACGTGAAGTTGATGAGAAGAATTCACTCGATCGAAGACCAGGCAGAACTACAAAGGGATCTGGACAGGCTGCAGACCTGGTCCAGCAATTGGCTCCTGGAGTTCAATCCCACCAAGTGCAAAGTCATGAAGATTGGGGAAGGGCAAAGAAGACCGCAGACGGAGTACAGTCTAGGGGGCCAGAGACTACAAACCTCACTCAAGGAAAAAGATCTTGGGGTGAGTATAACACCAGGCACATCTCCTGAAGCGCACATCAACCAAATAACTGCTGCAGCATATGGGCGCCTAGCAAACCTCAGAACAGCATTCCGACATCTTAATAAGGAATCATTCAGGACCCTGTACACCGTGTACGTTAGGCCCACATTGGAGTATGCGGCACCAGTTTGGAACCCACACCTAGCCAAGCACGTAAAGAAACTAGAGAAAGTGCAAAGGTATGCAACAAGACTAGTCCCAGAGCTAAGAGGTATGTCCTACGAGGAGAGGTTAAGGGAAATCAACCTGACGACACTGGAGGACAGGAGAGATAGGGGGGACATGATAACGACATACAAAATACTGAGAGGAATTGACAAGGTGGACAAAGACAGGATGTTCCAGAGATTGGACACAGATGAATCACAGGGATGTTAGGAAGTATTTCTTCAGCCACAGAGTAGTCAGTAAGTGGAATAGTTTGGGAAGCGATGTAGTGGAGGCAGGATCCATACATAGCTTTAAGCAGAGGTATGATAAAGCTCACGGCTCAGGGAGAGTGACCTAGTAGCGATCAGTGAAGAGGCGGGGCCAGGAGCTCGGACTCGACCCCCGCAACCTCAACTAGGTGAGTACACACACACACACACACACACACACGTCTGTGAAACCTCTTGAAGAGTGGAAACGACGATATTGTATTTCGTTTACAACAGAATACCCAGTTTATCACCAAAAATACATAAAAACAGTGGAACACAGCGGCAAATAGAAGAATATATAACCTCAGAATGGAATTCAGGAATTATATAAAGAATCCAGAATTTTATATTCTACCAATGCTAGGCTAATCATTGTAAATGCTTCCCATGAAAGGGGCCCACACCTGAAAAAAGCACGTGAATATGCTTAAAGAACGGGTCAAGGATTTATAATTAAACTAGTTACAGAACGGAGTGGAATGAATTACGAGAAGAGATGAATGAACTGAATCTTAGGACAATGGACAAGAGAAGGACAATTGGAGTCTTGATTAGGACTTGCAAAATCTTAACTGGAAACTAATGAGTAGATACAGAGAGACTGTTTGAAATAAGAGAACTAGGCTCAAGGGGACACAGGTTGAAGCTGAAGACACATATGAACGACCGAGATGCAAGGAGCTACAACTCCTGTCTCAGGGTGGATGAAAAGTGCAATGATTTTGATGAGAAAGTTGTGGGGGCAAATTAAATTCACAGCTTCAATAGACAATATAAGTTCCCAGTGGCCAGAAATCAGTGATGCCAATCACTGTAGTCTATGTACAGGAATGGTATACAATACCGACAAGATGAAATTGAGACACATGTGCAACATCTGGGTATCTTTATTGTAGACGTTTCGCCATCCAGTGGCTTTATCAATACAAATTCCAGGACATAACTTGAAGACAGGAGAACTATGTACAGAAGATGAGGTAATCAGTCCCTCAACCTAGCAGTAGGTGCGAAGAGCACCATAGTCGTGAAGATTCTGAAGCAGAAGCAAGGAGCCTGGCGCTTATATAGTAACGTCAGGTGGAAATGGGACGGGTAGCAGACGAGGGCATAGTCACTGGTAGGCGGGATTCCCCAGTGGAAGTAGGTCCTACCCAAAGAGATGGGTTAGTTGTAGTAGTAGTTGTCGTAGTCGTGAAGGTTATGTACTTCCACTGGGAAATACCGCCTACCAGTGACTATGCCCTCGTCTGCTACCCGTCCCATTTCCACCTGACGTTACTATATAAGCGTCAGGCGCCTTGCTTCTGCTTCAGAATCTCCACGACTATGGTGCTCTGTACATAATTCTCCTGTCTTCAAGTTATGTCCTGGAATTTGTATTGATAAAGCCACTGGATGGCGAAACGTCTACAATAAAGATACCCAGATGTTGCACATGTCTCAATTTCACTATAGTCTAGGAAACACAACTTAGTGAGAAAAGACACACGCAGACACACAAACGCGTGCGTGCGCACACACACACACACACACACACACATACACACACACACACACACACACACACACACACATACACACACACACACACACACACACACACACCTGTGCACATATGTACAGATTAGGAGGGAGGCCCAGTGGCAATACGAAAACGACATAGCATCGAAAGCCAAATCTGGTTCGAACCTGTTGTATAGCCACATCAAGAGGAAAGCAACAGCCGAGGACCAGGTAAACAGGCTTAGTTAGGAATGAGGGAAGTCCATAAGAAATGACCGAGAAGTATGTGAGGCGCTCAGTATGAGATTTACAGTGGAGACAGAACTCAGGACAACCGAAATAGTGGGGTACACCAACAAGTGCTGGACGAAATACACGCAACAGAGGAGGAGGTTGCTACGAGAAATAGATTCCTCAGAGGCAGTGGGACCGGACATCTCTCAGTGAGTTCTTAGAGAGGAAGCAGAGACGCTGTGTGTGCCACTAACAACAATCTTCAATACATTCCTGAAACTAGGCGACTACCTGAGGTGTGGAAGACAGCAAATGTAATCCCAACTTTTAAGGAGATAGACACGGGGCATTAAACCAGTGTCAATGTCGTGAATAGTATGCAAATTCATGGAGAAGATTTTCAGGAGGAGAGTGGTGGAACACCTAGAAATTAACAAGCTTATACATGACAATAAGCACGGTTTCAGGGAAGGGAAATCCTGTGTCACAACCCTACTGGAGTTTCATGACAAGGTAACAGAAGTAAGACAAGAGTAGATGGCATTTTCATGGACTGTAAGAAAGTTTTCTACACAGTTCCATACAAGAGAGTAGTGCAAAGCTAGAGGATAAGGAACGCATAGCAGGAAAGACTGCATTAAATCAGAGAATACCTGACAGGGAGGCAACAACGAGTCATGGCACGTGACGAGGTGTCAGAGTGGGCGCCTGTGACGATCGGGGTTCCACAAAGGTCAGTCTTAGGACCTGTGCTGTTTTTGGTATATGTGAATGACATAACGGAAAGGATACTCAGAAGTATCCCTGTTTGCAGATGATGTGAAGTTAATGAGGAGAATTCAATTGGATGAGGAACAGGAGGACTACAAAGGGGCTTGGTCAGGCTGCAAGCCTGGTCTGGAACTAGCTTCTTGAGTTTAACCTAACAAAATCCAAAGTCATGAAGATCGGTGAAGGGAAAAGAAGGCCGCAGAGCATAGTTTAGGGGAAAAGACAAGCAAAAGGGTCTTTGGGTGAGTATAATACCAAGCACATCTTCTGAGGGGCACATCAACCAAATAACTGCTGCAACATACGGGAGCCTGTCAAACCTAAGAGTAGCGTTCCGACATCTCAGTAAGGAATCGTTCAAGACTCGTATCGTGTACATCAGGCCCATATTGGAGTATGCAGGACCAGTTCGGAACCCACACCTGGTCAAGCATGTCAAGAAATTAGAGAAAATGAGAAGGTTTGCAACAAAACTAGTCCCGGAGCTAAGGGGAATGTCCTACGATGTAAGCTTATGGGAAATCGACCTGACGAAACTGGAGGACAGAAGGGACTGGAAGGACAAGATAACGACATGTAAAACACTGCGAGGAATTGACAAGATGGAAAAAGGCAGGATGTTCCAGAGAGGGGACACAACAAGGGGTTACAGTTGGAAGACGAAGACTTAGATGAGTCACAGGGATGTTAGAAAGTAATCCTTCAGTCATAGAGTTGTCAGGAAGTGAAATAGCTATGTATGGAGGAGGATCCATACATATCTTTAAGAGGTATGATAAAGCTCATGGAACAGGGAGTGGACCTAGTAGCGACCAGTGAAGAAGAGGGGCCAGGAGCAATGAATCGACACCTGCACCCACAATTAGCCGAGTACACACACACGCACAGTAGTGACCAGTGAAGAGGCGGGGCCAAGAGCTATGAATCAACCCCTGCAACCACAATTAGGTGAGTACACACACACACACACACACACACACACACACACACACGACTGTGTTTCAACGAGGTAGCTGGTTATATTTGAAGAGTTTTTTAGAACTTTGATGAAAAAACAGAACGTGCCGAGATGGAATACTTCTACAATGGCACCAAGCTAGTCAGAGATCACAAGAAATTGCAACAAAAAAAGGGACGTGACTAAGAGATGACAGAGAAAACGAAATTTAAGCACACAGACGCAAACATGAGTTTCAACCTATGCAGAGGAGCAATGTTGCTAGAAGCTACATCTGTACGTACTTGTGTTGATGGTATGTCTGGTGCCTCTGTAGACAGGTGTAGTTCATATGTAAGCATGTGTAAGGTATAATTACATTTGAACATCAAGCTGGTCAAATGCAATTATACCAACTTTTTTTCTGGAATATCTGTTCCAAATAATGTGTCAGCAGTACTGTGTACTGTGTAGTATACTGTTAAACTGTTACTTTAGAGACGCTCCTTGGCTAGCTATGACGTCACGAATCCCGCTTATTTGAACGGCCTACTGGAGACCGTCCCCTCAGTTCCAAGCTAGGCATAACAGAAAGGCTCTGGGTTCCCCTCAGATTACCTTAATTAAACGACTCCAAAACCTCCAACGAGTATCATCTACTCCCAAAATCTCCTCCGAACCCACACGACAACTACAGAAAAAACAAAGTTGCCCACTTAAACCATAAACAATAAAATGACGCAATGTTTCCGTTGATAAAAACACAGGAGTGGTCAAAATTGAAAGGAAACCAGATAAGACATTCTTCAGTTACCGCACAGACTTTAATACCAAGTTTAACTTGCTATGGGAATATGTTCGCTAGGATACCGATTCTCGCTTCCTTGATCCTTCTTTGATGTCCACTCCAGCACTCAGGTATTATACTACAGAGGGTTACAGTTAAAGCCCCAGCCAAGAAATGCTTCTCACTAGAGAGATTAGAGCCAGTCACTGCTGTGACTGAATACATGTATTCTTGCAAGAGAAATTGCTCACCCCACCAATTGTTTTTGGTAGATTCAGATATTCTTCCTTCTAAGGCATGTGTCAATGACCTGAAACTTTGTAACAAAGTTAGCAATTCTCTAGCCCTGAAATCTCAGGCACTGAAATGCCTACATAGTCACTAAACCACTCAGGAAAGACGGCAAGCAGATTACGTGGGATTAAAACTGTGCGTCTACGATGGCCTACATGTGCCTACAATAATTTGAAGCTGAAAAAAGTGGTGCTGCCAGTTTCAAGGAGATTCACAACCTGCAAGGACACCCCTGGAGCATGATGCAAGTGTGCACTTAACTGAGAATTTATGCGCCCTCCAAATCATTCGGTTTTCCTGTGTCTTATGTCCAAACCTCTTCAACATCCCCTCCTCAGTCTCTGGATAATACTTTTAGTAACCCTGAACCTCCTCCTAAACAGCCTCCTCTTGGCAACATTTAAAACTCATGCTTCATATCCATACAAAAGTGTTGGTTCCACTATACTTCCATTCATCCCCCCCTTTTTTGTATCTTCTTTGTGTCCACTGATGTCTTAATGCACCACTCACCTTTTTTCCCCTTGTCAGGTGTATGGCCCACGTCATTTTTCGTAGACCCATCTGCTGAACATATTCACTACATCCATACTCCCTCTAATCTGATATCCAGATTTTCATTACCTAAACTTTGTGTTATTCTCATCACCTTGCTCTTTCCAATGGTCGTTTCTAATTTCCTTCTTATATATAACTCTTTCAAACGCTTCCACCAGCCATTGCTACTTCTCTTTAGAGTCTCCTAAAAGCATCATGTCGTCGGCATAAAGCAACTATGACAACTCCCACTTCGTGTTAGATTCTTTATCTTTGAATCCCACACCTCTTCCCAACGCTAGCATTAACTTGCTTATAGCCCAGCTAAACAATGTTTACTTAACAATGTTTAGCTTGGTTAGAATATATATAAGCCTGAAAAGATCCAAGAAGTTTCTCCAAGTTGTCAGTTCGGGAACTAAGGATCGAATGCGAGAGGAAAATAATGTATGTTTTGATAATGAAGAACATTCAGAGGAAGAAACAAGGTGAACACTGATGCACTGTTCAGTATCAATGGAACCAGAGCCAGGAAGTACATACTTGACACAACACATAAAAAATACCATTAACCACGTTAGAAAAGCATTGCCATAGCATCAAGACAGTAGAGAAATAGAACAGACTAGTGAGCGATATGGAAATTGAAAAATAACAAGATTTCAAAATGAAAAATAATGAAGCCACCTGAAAGCAGCAATCAGATGGCGGATTCATGAGCTTAAAGTTCCACGATATGAAAATACACGTGACACTAACAAAGCGCGCTCGTACACACACATACAAGTCATCAGTTTATTTCCCCTTAAATTGTGAGCTTCGCTGCTCAACCCCACCTGGAGAGTATTCTGGGGGTCAACGCCCCCACAGATAAGTCCTTGACCAGGCCTCCCTAATACATACAACCATACAACTGTACCATGGTCAGTATTTTCCGGATAGCTAATCATTATTTTTTAATGTTTCTCGCTCATCAGTTCTAATATAATTACGATTAATTAAGCTATTTCATTAAGTGTCAGGTCCCGGACTTGACTATTAAGTGTAAAAAGTGCTTCGCAATATTACCTCTATTGATTAGTTTATGATGGACAGTGCTGCATTGCAAAGCTTACTGAGGGACTTATTGGGTGCAATTGCAACTCCACAGTTATGTGAGGCGAATGATTTTTGTTTGCAGTTGACGATTAACTGGCTTACTAAAAACAGAGGAGGATTGAAAAGCAGAAATAGGAAACAATGTGGATGTGATAAGCGAGGCTACAATAAACACCAGGCATACGGGAAGGAGAGAGAGAGAGACAGAGAGACTTCGAGGACAACGTGAAGCAAGCTTCTATACCACAAGACGGGCAGAAAGCAGCAACTTCACTCTGGCTGTACCCTTCTCCAGAACATCACTTCATCTGAGATCATTTATCCCCAGGATGACTCTAGTATGGAACACATTCGTGTTCCATACTTGATCAGATCAGATGAAAATACTGGCCCAAAGATGGCTCCAACTTCATCCTGTTCCCTACTTGTATGTTTCATAACAATAAAAATGCTTTCAAATGAGCTGATGTAGGTAACAGCTCTTAGCTTGTCAATAAAGTTAGGAATCCTTAACCTGTAAATAGCTTGTCAATAAAGTCAGGAATCCTTAGCCTGTAAATAGCTTGTCAATAAAGTCAGGAATCCTTAGCCTGTAAATAGCTTGTCAATAAAGTCAGGAATCCTTAGCCTGTAAATAGCTTGTCAATAAAGTTAGGAATCCTTAACCTGTAAATAGCTTGTCAATAAAGTTAGGAATCCTTAACCTGTAAATAGCTTGTCAATAAAGTTAGGAATCCTTAACCTGTAAATAGCTTGTCAATAAAGTTAGGAATCCTTAACCTGTAAATAGCTTGTCAATAAAGTTAGGAATCCTTAACCTGTAAATAGCTTGTCAATAAAGTTAGGAATCCTTAACCTGTAAATAGCTTGACAATAAAGTTAGGGATCCTTAACCTAACCTTGTCAAACCATGTGTAAAAAAAGAGATAGAGACAGAGAGAGATGGACAGACAGACAGACAGACAGACAGAAGAACTAAAACCAGGTTGCAGATCTGGAGAAGAATGTGGAGGAAAACACGAATATGTACTGATAAACTAATAATGCGTGAGAGTAACAATCACAGACACACAGTGTGTGGGCGCCTGGCACTGAATAGTAAAATATAAACTATTATTCTGTGTTAAATTAATAACAGTTCATTCAAGAATTATAAACGTTATTCACTATGCCATTGTTGCAGTTGTAAAATACAGCATACACAGTTACTCGCAACATACACAGTTACTCGCAACATACACAGTTACTCGCAACAAACACAGTTACTCGCAACATACACAGTTACTCGCAACAAACACAGTTACTCGCAACATACACAGTTACTCGCAACATACACAGTTACTCGCAACATACACAGTTACTCGCAACATACACAGTTACTCGCAACATACACAGTTACTCGCAACATACACAGTTACTCGCAACATACACAGTTACTCGCAACATACACAGTTACTCGAAACATACACAGTTACTCGCAACATACACAGTTATTCGTAACATACAGTTACTCACAACACAGTTACTCACAACATACACAGTTACTCACAACATACACAGTTACTCACTACACAATTACTCACAACATACACAGTTACTCGCAACATACACAGTTCCTCACAACATACACAGTTATTCGTAACATACACAGTTACTCACAACACAGTTACTCACAACATACACAGTTACTCACAACATACACAGTTACTCGCAACATACACAGTTACAACATACACAGTTACAACATACACAGTTACAACACAGTTACTCACAACATTCACAGTTACAACATACACAGTTACAACACAGTTACTCACAACATTCACAGTTACTGTCCCGTTGGGTTCGGTAACATGGATTGGGTAAAGGATACTCACATAGGCAATAATGGAGAATAATTAAAACGGAATATATGGGAAGCACCAAGCCTGACCTACGTCTCCGCTCCGTATCTTTAGACTGACTCACAAGATTGTTCTTAGGGGTGAGCGGCGTTCAAAACATGCTAAGATCAGCTGTAACAGTGAACAACAAGTGATTCACACAGACGGTTGGTAGTGAGTCACTAATACTGATACTGGTAACTGGTTACTGGTACTACTGAGATTACAACACACACACACAGTTACTCGCAACACACACAGTTACAACATACACAGTTACTCACACTCACAATTACTCAACATACAGTTACAACATAATTACAACATTCACAGCTACTCACAACACAGTTACTCACAACATTCTCAGTTACAACTTATACTGTTACTCACAACATTCACAGTTGCAACACACAGTTACAACACTCAGTTACAACACGCACAGTTACAACATACACAGTTACAGTATACACAGTTACTCACAACACACACAGTTACTCAACATTCATATTCATACACAACCTTAAGACAAGCGTGAACAGAATACAGGTGAAGGAAAATATGATAAAGCAGAAAGATGGTAAAGACAGAAGTAAACAGGTAGAAATTGGGGAATACAGAATGACAGGTGGAAAGAAAGAATACCTTAGGAAACAAGAGAATATAGGAGGATACAGGAAGAAAAAAATCAAAGATGGAACCAGAAGGAATCAAAATGATTCGGTAGGATGCATAAAAGTATGCAGGAAGAAAGAGGATGATGCAGGAAGAAAGAGGGTGATGCAGGAAGAAAGAGGAGGATGCAGGAAGAAACAGGAAGAACAGTGATAACAGGATACACGTGGACACAAAAGGACACAAGGGTAAACAGATGTACACAGGAGGAAACAAAGGAACACACAATGAAATCAAAGAACTCAGGTGGAAACTGGAGGAAACGGGTGAAAAAAAAGTCTGGGTGGAAAGAGAAGTCGATGTTGGAATGAGGCGGAATGAATCACGTGTCAAAACTTGCGGAAATAGGCATAGCGAAACTGATATCATTAAATTTTTTATGGTAAAATGTGCGACAAGAAGCCTATTGAACGGACGGGCGTAGCAGATAATCCGTCTCATTCAGGCATAACACCTATTTTCAAGTTGTCATGACAGTACAGGAGATGAGCGAAAAAGTAACTAACATTAGTCATTCTGTATATGAAGAGTATACAAGATAATGAATTTGACACTAATATTGAAGACTGCAGTCCTCATCACCTACTCTAAGGCTGAAGGACTGATTATCTCGTCTTTTGTATATACTTCTACAGTCTTCAGATTATATCCATGTATTGTATTGACAAAGCCAGTGGATGGCGAAACGTCTACAAATTAAAGATACCCTGATGTTGCACAAGTGCCTAATTCTTCATGTGTCATTCTGTAAGGATGAAAGAGACAGCTGCAGAAGCCAAGGCAGGAGATGGTGGTGGGATACGCATTAGATGATTAGACAGAAGCCAAAACGGGACCTTGAGAAGGGGTATTCATTAGATACGGCCAAGGATGAAACCTACATTAGGCAGTAATGTAAGGAAAGGTGCATGTGGGCCGTGCATAAGGAATGGTGCAGCAGACGCAAGGGAAGATTAATTTTAGCGTGCGTGTTGCAGGTATCCTGGTGAGGGAAGGAGGAAGGTAAAGGAAGGAGGTTGTGAGGGATGGAGGGAAGTGAGAGATGAAGGTAGGGAGAGAGGTAAGAAAAGATAGATTAAAAGGACAAAGACTAGAAAGCAGAAAGGTCGGAGATGAATAGAAGAGAAAGTTGTGACACGTTTGACGAAAGGGTCAACATAGTGTGCAAGATATTGCATTGATGTGTGCTTTCGTCCAAGGCTAAATTGTCTGTTGGTTCCATAAGCGACTTGTGATGTATTACGTGCAGGAAATGTCTGGTGAATGGCAGGTAAACACTGACATGAATGCAGTGTTGTTTTACACAGAGACTGGCCACTAAATATGTCAATAAGTGGGTGAATGACATAGATCTGAACGTTGCATAAAGTAAATGATTATTATTTACACACAGTACATCATATGTGAAGGAAGAAGAGAATAAAACTTATATCCAACGACCCTTGTCTCCAAATACTTCAAGTCATAATGGATGAGTGGACGAACGATTAGAGAAATAGAACAACCAGTAAAAATGATACACAGTAGAGGCAATTATAAGGTAATGAAGTTGATCCTGGCTAGAATAATGTAGGCAATGTACTCGACGGCATGTGAACGCCGAGGATGATGGAAAAGCTCTCATATAACCTGAGGGTTCAACAAGAAACTTATTCTAGTTACAGATTCAACTGACTATGAAAGGAATCGAGTCAGTTATAGGGAAAGATGGAGAGAACATTAAACGTAAGGAACACTGGGACACAAAGAGCAGAGTATATTAGCAAAGGAAAAAGACTAGACTCAGTACGATAACTGTCGAAAGGAAGGACCATTCAAAGCTGTTTTACAGCCATAAATGTTTTTTTAGTAAAATATCAACGAATCTGGTAAAACTATACAAGGGGCTGCTGGCTGGTAATAACAGTGAGATATTTAAACACCCAGTTAATAAAAGCCAGTTAATCTACATAATCAGACATACAACCATCGCATCTAGAAATTAAAGCACAATGCAGAGGTATAGTGAAGTACAATGTAATAACTGGAGGGGTGAAAAAACAACAGGATGCACGAAGACATTGACACCAGACGAAACATTGCTAAGAATACAGAGCAAGAAGGAGCGATGCGCTCTCCACTGAATTTAATAACAGGGCTTGTTCTGGTTACTGCGTGATCTTAGAAAGGTTTTCCTCGTATCTTATAATCACAGGTCCCTTTACCTCAATTGATGCATAAAGCATAACTGTTATGACTCAAAACTCTGAAAAGTTAGAGGAGCTGCTAGCCTATTTTTAAAATAAATGTACGGGAGATATAGCTCATCCCTTCCAAGAGTTGGAGATTATCACCTTGAAGCCTAGGATTTTTTCTAATAAAACTCAAGAATTCTAGCACCTGTAAACCATCACCCGAATGAGGGCCAAGAAATGTAATAATTCAAATTTTCCCTTGCATGATACAACAATATAGTTCGTCTAACTCGATTCCGCCTCCAAGGTCTGACTATGGAACAATGCTCTTCTCCAGACTGAGGGACTGACCACCTCAAAACTTTAAGGGTGATGGACTGATTACATCGTCTTCAAGTATCTTCTGCTTCTATCAACTTTTCTGTACTCGACTGTGTAGGCGAAACGTTTCGAAATAAAGATACCTAACTGTTGCATATGTGTCTTACCTAACAAGGTCTGACGTAAAGTAAAAGGACACAAGTGCAACTAATGTGACATTTATTGTGGCAACGTTTCGCTCTCCAGGAGCTTTATCAAGCTCCTGGATAAAGCTCCTGGAGAGCGAAACGTTGCCACAATAAATGTCACATTAGTTGCACTTGTGTCCTTTTACTTTACATATTGTCGGTAATTCTACCAACTTTATTAAGGTCTGACGTGTAATAACTGCTGTCTTCGCAATATGGTCTGAATCTCCCGTTATCCCTGTTCACAAAAGGATATTCCCAGCTATTCTGGTTTTCATAGTTGATTATTTGACCACGATCAGTAGAGGCAGTGAAAAGTTACTTTACGTAAACCTGGACTACAATTTCTTCAAAAAAATCCTAATCTTCCTCTAAGGTACTTTAGATTTAACTACCATTGTTTTCCATTCCACTTGGTGCTGCATAATTCCCACGAGTTTAACCTTCCATCCTCTAAAAGTTCAAATACACTCAGTGGAGGCATTCTCCAGTTATGAATAACAAAAAAGGCACAATACTGTGACTGGAACGAAACACAAATAACCCGCAAATTACCTGGAGTTTACCTGGAGAGAGTTCCGGGGGTCAACGCCCCCGCGGCCCGGTCTGTGACCAGGCCTCCTTAGGTCAGTGTCCCAGGATGCGACCCACACCAGTCGACTAACACCCAGGTACCCATTTTACTGATGGTGAACATAGACAACAGGTGGAAAGAAACACGTCCAATGTTTCTACTCTGGCTGGGAATCGAACCCAGGCCCTCACCGTGTGAAGCGAGAGCGTTAACCACCAGGCCACCAGAGCCCTTAAATGGTCCAAGTCGGACCGAAACGTCGTCGTAAGCTCCTCCTATGTGCCGGTTATTTGTGTATTCTCCAGTTATAATGGAAAAAGATCAATTCCTTGAATAAAATTAGCAAAATTGGACAAACAGACCACAGAATTGGCGAACCTTTCTTTGAGAAAACACACCGATATTTTCAATATATAGGACAAATAAAAAAAAACACCTTTTAAATATACAATCATGGTACTGTGCCTTTATATTCCTTTTTTTTTAATATAATTTTCGAGTTGGCTCCTACACTCTTCAACATTCCTAACTTCCTTCCATGAAGAAAAAATCTCTAGTGATAGCTGAAAACAGAACCAGAATCATTGTGAAGTTATTACGAAGAACCAGAATCACTGTAAAGTTATTACGCATAACCAGAATCACTGTAAAGTTATTACGCATAACCAGAATCACTGTAAAGTTATTACGCATAACCAGAATCACTGTAAAGTTATTACGCATAACCAGAATCACTGTAAAGTTATTACACAGAACCAGAATCATGGTAAGGTTATCAAGCAGAACCAGAATCATGGTAAGGTTATCAAGCAGAACCAGAATCATGGTAAGGTTATTAAGCAGAACCAGAATCATGGTAAGGTTATCAAGCAGAACCAGAATCATGGTAAGGTTATCAAGCAGAACCAGAATCATGGTAAGGTTATCACACAGAACCAGAATCATGGTAAGGTTATCAAGCAGAACCAGAATCATGGTAAGGCTATCAAGCAGAACCAGAATTATGGTAAGGTTATCAAGCAGAACCAGAATCATGGTAAGGTTATCAAGCAGAACCAGAATCATGGTAAGGTTATCAAGCAGAACCAGAATCATGGTAAGGTTATCAAGCAGAACCAGAATCATGGTAAGGTTATCAAGCAAAACCAGAATCATGGTAAGGTTATCAAGCAGAACCAGAATCATGGTAAGGCTATCAAGCAGAACCAGAATCATGGTAAGGTTATCAAGCAGAACCAGAATCATGGTAAGGTTATCACACAGAACCAGAATCATGCTAAGGTTATCACACAGAACCAGAATCATGGTAAGGTTATCAAGCAGAACCAGAATCATGGTAAGGTTATCAAGCCGAACCAGAATCATGGTAAGGTTATCAAGCAGAACCAGAATCATGGTAAGGTTATCAAGCAGAACCAGAATCATGGTAAGGTTATCAAGCAGAACCAGAATCATGGTAAGGTTATCAAGCAGAACCAGAATCATGGTAAGGTTATCAAGCAGAACCAGAATCATGGTAAGGTTATCAAGCAGAACCAGAATCATGGTAAGGTTATCAAGCAGAACCAGAATCATGGTAAGGTTATCATGCACAAACTACTGCGCTCAGTGCATGCATGAAATACACGTATTTGCACCTACACATCCCAGTAACAATAGAAATTTACATAATTCTGCGTCTGGTCACCCGCGGCCCCACAACCCTGTAATAACCTGGTTCTCCCATTTGCAGTACAAGGTATTCTGACTCTCAGTAATTTGTCTCTAGTAACTTGATTACAAGTAATTTAACTCCAAGTCAGTTTCACTCCCAGTATAAGAGTTTTCAGTGGTGAAAAAATGAGGATTCGATTTGTTATGAGATCTAACCTAACCTAACACACACTAACCTAACCTAGCTAAACCTAACCTAGTCAAGCCAAACCTAGTCTAGCCTAGGCTAACCTAGTCTAGCCTAGGCTAACCTAGTCTAGCCTAGGCTAACCTAGTCTAGCCTAGGCTAACCTAGTCTAGCCTAGGCTAACCTAGTCTAGCCTAGGCTTGATTAACCTAGCCTAGTCTAGCCTAGGCTAACCTAACCTAGTCTAGCCTAGGCTTGATTAACCTAGCCTAGTCTAGCCTAGGCTTGATTAACCTAGCCTAGTCTAGCCTAGGCTTGATTAACCTAGCCTAGTCTAGCCTAGGCTTGATTAACCTAGCCTAGTCTAGCCTAGGCTAACCTAACCTCGCCTAGTCTAGCCTAGGCTAACCTAACCTCGCCTAGTCTAGCCTAGGCTAACCTAACCTCGCCTAGTATAGCCTAGGCTAACCTAACCTCGCCTAGTATAGCCTAGGCTAACCTAACCTCGCCTAGTCTAGCCTAGGCTAACCTAACCTCGCCTAGTCTAGCCTAGGCTAATCTAACCTCGCCTAGTCTAGCCTAGGCTAATCTAACCTCGCCTAGTCTAGCCTAGGCTAACCTAACCTCGCCTAGTCTAGCCTAGGCTAACCTAACCTCGCCTAGTCTAGCCTAGGCTAACCTAACCTCACCTAGTCTAGCCTAGGCTAACCTAATCTCGCCTAGTCTAGCCTAGGCTAACCTAACCTCGCTGTGCAAGAATGGTATATAATACCGACAAGATGAAATTAAGACATGTGCAACATCTGGGTATCTTTATTGTAGACGTTTCGCCATCCAGTGGCTTTATCAATACAAATTCCAGGACATAACTTGAAGACAGTAGGACTATACACAAAAAAAGGTAATCAGTCCCTCAACCTTGGAGTAGGTACGAAGTGCACCGTAGTCGTGGAGATTCTGAAGCAGAAGCAAGGAGCCTGGCGCTTATATACTAACGTCAGGTGTAGCAGACGAAGGCATAGACACTGGTAGTCTGAGCAGTGAATTACGTCGCCTCGCATCGTGTATTACGATAAAATATCTAACCTCTTATGCTCCTACTTAGGAGCTCTAGCTATTGAGGTTAACTCTTATCACAGTTTATTATTAGACTTCTCAGGTTTAATTATTGGCTGAGCTCTTAACCAAGTATTATTTAATTTTAGTCTCTGCTTTTCTGTTTCTATTCCCTGTAACGTTTTATTCATTACTCCTTTAACATATTATATTCTCTCCTCTCATTATCCACCATTTAATGTTTCTTTGCGTTCCCTGTCTTTCTCTTCTGTCTTTTGTCATTAATTTATTTCTATGCAAGTTTATCTTTAAAATTTTCTTGACAGTTTCCAGGACTTGTGACTCAAAAAACGTTGCTTTAGCTTTACACTTTATTATCTTGTTTACACGAGTAATGTCATTCTCGAGTATCAAGTGCTTAATAAACACTTAGTGAGTACATGTCAAAGTATTAAGTAAATGCTGAGTAATTGCAAATTCAAGTCTCAGGTGTTACGTAAATACAGCAAGAATAATTATATTCCATTATTCCACTCTGGCTGTTATATGCCATCTAGTTCAGCTGTAATATCTCATAATGAGTCATTGTGTTTATTTGCATTGTTAAGGGATAACAAGCTTGGGACACACAGCTGCAGTCTACAGAAACTATCACTGGTCCTCACAGCACAGACTAGAGCAAGAGTTAGTACCCTGTTGGCACTTCACGCAGAAGAACTTATATCCATCTGGCAGTTCCCAAACATCATAACAATGGAAAACCAAAGGTCGAATAAACAGAGAAGGAACTGTGACTGTGGACTTTGGATATCAGTGGACAGAGAAGGAACTGATGCTATCTGGTTTAAAACACATAATGGATGAAGAGCGGGAAGAAGACAAGCTCAATGATCATCGTACAGAGATGAAGGGAAATATTAAAAAAGTGTTAGTGGTGGGCAAAATAAGGAAGAAAAGGGTAATTACAGTTTAAGAAAAGGTAGACAGACTGGAAGAAGATCTTAAAATTCTAAAGTAAGAACTAGAGAAGACGAAAGGAAGGATTTTTCATAAGGAGACAGATGAGTGACAATCCTATTCAGAAATCAGTATTTTTGTTTTTTTTAAGAAATGAGTTGTATAAACAACTATGATCCAAACTATTACATAATGGGCACAATTAAGACCAAGTTGTGGTTACGGCGATACACAAAACTACACAATAAATAACAGTAGGAGAAAAAGATTAGACTAGGAAGATAGCAGCAAAGTAATGAGAGAGACCATACGAGGAGCAGCTAGGAGAGTTCACAAAGAGAAAGCAATGCTACTTACGTTGGATTTCAACTACAATGAAATTGATAGGGAAAGTTAACATTCAAACGGGTTGCCAGAAACGTGGAGGGGTAAGTTGATGTAGGTGGAAAGGTAAGCTCACATCTGTGTGTGTGTGTGTGTGTGTGTGTGTGTGTGTGTGTGTGTGTGTAAACATGTCAAGGCATTCACTATATTTACTACTACTAGTACTACTACGACTTCCTTCTCCTCTTTCTCCTCCTCCTCCTCTTCCTGTCATTTGCTGTCCAGTTTGGTTTCCGGAGCGTGTGTAAATATGCAGATTTCATGAAATTACCTGTGTCTGGGCGCTCAGTCTCCTTCGAAGATTAATAGGCAGGTATTAGCGGTCATTCTCGGATTAAGAATTAAGTAACTCTTACCTTCCGTAACGAGTCACTGTAGTGTCACACTTATAAATTTACTGAATGATCACACTCACTTATGTTCTTAGGATGAGTAGGAAGTCTGTATATCAAATGGTACTGAATACCAACAAAAAGTGAAGATACCCATCTGGTTATCTTCATTTGACGTCTAGAAATAAGGATACACAGATGTTGCATATGTGTCTAATTACTTTGTCTATCTTTTGCAGGGATTATTTACCCGCCATCTTATCTGGAACAATACAACAATAACCCGCACATAGGAGACAAACTTTTGACGATGTTTAGGTCCGACTTGGACCACAGTCCAAGTCGGATTTGGAGTATGGACCAGTCACAAATAACCCGCACACTATCTCCTATGTGGGGGGTTATTTGTGTACATCTTATCTCTGCATAAAGTGTGATTTATCTCTTGACACACTCGTTAAGCGCTAAACTCACAAGGACTTGCTAAGCAGAGTTTAGTGCGACCTATGTTGACGTAAACCTCACCATGAACCTCACTGTAAACAAAGACAGGAGATTTTATTTAATTTTTTAAGTACAGTGTGACTCACGAAATCGTAATGACACGATTGCAAACAATCCATACCCCGGCCGGGATTGAACCCGCGGTCTGGAGTTTTGAGACTCTCTGACCGCGGGTTCAATCCCGGCCGGGGTATGGTTTTTTTAAGTACAGTATTTGTACCTTTCATATAAAAAAACTTAGAGAAGAGAAAAGCACTGCTTTGTGTACTCGTCCATTTAAAGTTGGAGTAATCAGTCCTACTTTGATCTATCTCTGACCTGCAGCGGCAGGAATGACTTAGGACTAGCCTTATATTATTGTGAGCGCTAAACCCGTAGAGATTAAACAGGGTCTGTGTGGGAGGGGGTTGAAGGCTTAATTCACGGAATTGAAGCCCAGATCTAATTTCCTAGAACAAGAACCCCTCACCAGTATCAAGGAACCGCCCATGAGGAGCCTAGCCTTATAAATCGTATCGTACCTGTTTCTGAACCTTACGTAGAGAATCTCCTTCAACAATTTCTTTAGTCAGGTCATTTTACGTCCTGTCTATCTAGAGGCTGAAGAAATTTGTAGACATCCCTGGGGGTTCAAATTGGTCTTTAAAATCTGCGGCCCATTCTCCCGTTTACCATCTTTTCAAAGATTGTATATATTTTTTAAATCGTTCTCATGTCTCCCTTAACCCTTCTATCCGGTAATGTTGTTAAATAACAAAAAAGGCACAATACCGTGACTGGAACGATACACAAATAACCCGCACATAAAAGAGAGAAGCTTACGACGACGTTTCGGTCCGACTTGGACCATTGACAAAGTCACACTGACCAGAAGTGGATGGGGATGCCCGGGTGTTGCGCATGTGTCTTAATTTCATCTTGTCGGTTTTATATATCATTCTTGTACTACTACTACTACTACTACTCCTACCACCACCTCTTCCTGCCTATATATAGCCGTCCTGCTCCACTTCTGGTTAGTGTGACTTTGTCAATGGTCCAAGTCGGACCGAAACGTCGTCGTAAGCTTCTCTCTTTTATGTGCGGGTTATTTGTGTATGTTGTTAAATTTAGTTTGGTCTTCTCCCTTGGTTCAGAATCTGTAGCTTCAATATTCATCTCGTTTGGAATCGTATTCACATTCTCTGGTTTTCTGATATATTTATTCAGTGTGGATATTATGCTGGTGCTGTAGACTCCAGGTGAGGCACGGTATATCGCTTACAGGATCCTGAATGATTTATTTTTTGTCCGGAACCCTGAGTGTAAATCTGGTAGATGTCCAGAAATCCCTTGCCGGAATTCTCATTATAGAGGGACTTACAGCACAAGCAGTATGGCTCGGTTTCGTCTGTGGCATCATGAATGAACCATACCACGGGTGGGGTTCAAGCCCGCGGTCAGTCTCAAAACTCCAGACCGTCGCGTTAGCCACGGTCTGCCTGTGCTAACCTTCCTATGGTGTAGAAATATACCTAGTTGGATGAATCTTACTGAAGCTAGCTGACCCAGTGGCTAACGCGACGGTCTGGAGTTTTGAGACTGACCGCGGGTTCAAACCCCACCCGTGTTATGGTTTGTTTGCAATCGTGTCATTACGATTTCGTGAATCATGAATGAAACCCAAATTTAAATAGTCTGATGAATACTGACGGATTACTCCGGCGTCTGTTGACGCCAGCTGCTCAGTATACGTCTGTTTTGACATTTTTGATAAAAATCTTAAAAAAAAAGGAAACATAAAATACACTCATATACAGACTAGGATATTAGGACTGTGGAAATTAATCATGGTGAAATGTTTCCTCTAATGTCCTCTAATGCATCTTAAAGGTATTACCGTACCATTTCCTAAATAAAACAGTAAAATTTCACAATATCCTCCCCATGAAAATGCTAATCACGTACCACAATCAGACAATTATCTAAATGTGGAAGCGAAACAGGTATGAATATCAGCGGATACCTATATATCCATAAAATCACCCGCAACAGCGAGAAATACCAACCTACGTTTAATACAACCTACGTTTAATACAACCCTACGTTTAAAAAAGAAAATTCTGCTACATTAGGATAATATATCGCCAGAAAATTTAGATTTTAGTTATTTAGCAGCATTTTATGCCGTCTGACTAATAACATTATTATTTTATTGATCGCCTAATACTTAACATTCGTGTATGGCATTAACTACAGAAAACTGGTGTAAAACCTGAAGAAATGGCAAGAAAATACAAGACTGTGTTTACCAAATTACCGAAGGCAATAGCTGAGAGTAGTTGCCCCTGCGCTCAGCAGACTAGCAAGCAAGGCTCATGAAATCGTAATGACACGATTGCAAACAATAACACGGGTGGGGATAGAAGCCGCGGTCAGAGAGTCTCAAAACTCCAGACCGTCGCGTCAGCCACTGGACCAGCTAGCCACAATAAGATTCGTCCAATTAGGTATATTTCTACACCATAGGAAGGTTAGCATAGGCACCACTGTGACCACAAATGCAAGTTTTTACAGACGAATCTCCAGCTAGCGTGGCCGTGACGAACTCTAGCTCAAATCCCCTCAAAGTGTGGCCGTTTTGAGACTCTCTGATCGTGGGTTCTATCCCCGCCCGGGGTATGGTTTGTAGGAAGCAACGTCTGGCGTGGTTTGCAAAGAGAACCATACCCGAATGTTGTCCAGAATTCCTCCCCTGGGGGTCCACGTGTACCCGGTTGAGAACCGAGGCTATAAAACTTAACAGTTATAAACACTTAATGTTAAAAATTATATAAAATGCCGATAAGTTGAGAAATAAGACATGTGCGACAGTTAGGTGCGTTTATTGTTGAAATGTTAAGCCTATGCTTAACAGGCAGGCGATGCAAAATGCCCCCAATAAAAAGTAGGGGCGCCATTGGTACACTAAGGGAAAACTCCATAAGTGTCCGGGGCCCAAGACTGTTCAACAGCCTCCCATCAAGCATTAGGGGAATTGCCAATAAACCCCTGATCCGTACGAGCCACAGCCGGATCAGCCGGGCTGTGGCTTGTACGTTGGACTGCGTGCGGCCAGCAGTAACAGCCTAGTTGATCAGGCCCTGATCCATCGGGAGGCCTGGTCATGGACCGGGCCGCGGGGGCGTTGATCCCCGGAATAACCTCCAGGTAACCTCCAGGTATGCGGTAGCCGTCAGTCAAATACAAAGGAGAATGCAATTTAAGTTCCCTACAATATTCTTTTATTTCCGATGAAGCCTACAGCGTAAGCGAAACGTTTCAGAGAGATGCATCTGTTGCACATGTGTCTTATTTAATAATTAGGTAGTTGCTGTACCCAGCGATATAACGGAAAATTAATTATAAAGACGAGTTCAGATAAACTACCAGTACAAGTCTGGAAAAACTTTTGAATATCTTATTGGGAATAATTTTGTGTTTTCAACCCGACTGGATATTATCACTTTGAGAGAAACTAAGTAACTAATCTGATAGTGCTAATTATTTAAAAAAAATCACTTTGAGAGAAACTAAGTAACTAATCTGATAGTGCTAATTATTTAAAAAAAATCACTATGAGAGAAACTAAGTAACTAATCTGATAGTGCTAATTATTTAAAAAAAATCACTTTGAGAGAAACTAAGTAACTAATCTGATAGTGCTAATTATTTAAAAAAAATCACTATGAGAGAAACTAAGTAACTAATCTGATAGTGCTAATTATTTAAAAAAAATCACTTTGAGAGAAACTAAGTAACTAATCTGATAGTGCTAATTATTTAAAAAAAAATCACTATGAGAGAAACGAAGTAACTAATCTGATAGTGCTAATTATTTAAAAAAAAATCACTGAGAGAAACTAAGTAACTAATCTGATAGTGCTAATTATTTAAAAAAAATCACTGAGAGAAACTAAGTAACTAATCTGATAGTGCTAATTATTTAAAAAAAATCACTGAGAGAAACTAAGTAACTAATCTGATAGTGCTAATTATTTAAAAAAAATCACTATGAGAGAAACTAAGTAACTAATCTGATAGTGCTAATTATTTAAAAAAAAATCACTATGAGAGAAACTAAGTAACTAATCTGATAGTGCTAATTATTTAAAAAAAAATCACTATGAGAGAAACTAAGTAACTAATCTGATAGTGCTAATTATTTAAAAAAAATAACTTTGAGAGAAACTAAGTAACTAATCTAATAGTGCTAATTATTTAAAAAAAAATCACTTTGAGAGAAACTAAGTAACTAATCTGATAGTGCTAATTATTTAAAAAAAATCACTGAGAGAAACTAAGTAACTAATCTGATAGTGCTAATTATTTAAAAAAAATCACTGAGAGAAACTAAGTAACTAATCTGATAGTGCTAATTATTTAAAAAAAATCACTATGAGAGAAACTAAGTAACTAATCTGATAGTGCTAATTATTTAAAAGAAATCACTATGAGAGAAACTAAGTAACTAATCTGATAGTGCTAATTATTTAAAAAAAAATCACTATGAGAGAAACTAAGTAACTAATCTGATAGTGCTAATTATTTAAAAAAAAATAACTTTGAGAGAAACTAAGTAACTAATCTGATAGTGCTAATTATTTAAAAAAAAATCACTTTGAGAGAAACTAAGTAACTAATCTGATAGTGCTAATTATTTAAAAAAAATCACTATGAGAGAAACTAAGTAACTAATCTGATAGTGCTAATTATTTAAAAAAAATCACTATGAGAGAAATTAAGTAACTAATCTGATAGTGCTAATTATTTAAAAAAAAATCACTTTGAGAGAAACTAAGTAACTAATCTGATAGTGCTAATTATTTAAAAAAAATCACTTTGAGAGAAACTAAGTAACTAATCTGATAGTGATAATTATTTAAAAAAAATCACTATGAGAGAAACTAAGTAACTAATCTGATAGTGTTAATTATTTGAAAAAAGAATCACGTTTGATTTAAACACATTTTCCTTACTAAACTTCAGCTGAAATATTTTCTACAACTGAAGTTGTTTCAATAGATAATTTCTTTGAACAAATTTACTGCCTCATCAGTTTTTAAAACACATTGTGTACGTGCAAAAATTTCACTGATTTCAGAACCTGTCGTATAAATGCTAAAAAAATATCTGAGCGAAATTTAAGTCAAGAAATGCTTTTCTTTTCTGTTCAAAGTAAATTGTCTGAGCCATTACTTAAATTAGCATATTTGTTCAACAGTCTGTTCTTTGTGCAAGAAAGGTATAAAATACCGACAAATATGAAAGTTAAGACACATGTGCAACATCTGGATATCTTTATTGTAGACGTTTCGCCATCCAGTGGCTTTATCAATACAGATTCTAGGACATAATAGGAAAACAGTAGACTGGCGGTTATATAACCGCCAGTCTTCTTGCCTTTGCTCCAGATTCTCCTCCACCACGATGCTGTGAACACTAACTCCAAGGCCGAGGGACTGATTACCTCATCTTTTGTATATAGTTCTACTGTTTTCCTATTATGCCCTAGAATCTGTATTGATAAAGCCACTGGATGGCGAAACGTCTACAATAAAGATATCCAGATGTTGCACATGTGTCTTAACTTTCAAGCCTGTTCTTTAGCTAGCTGGAACTACCTTGGTGCACAGTGATTAGAACATAGGAAGTAATGAGCACTGTAGCAGGCCTACTGGCCTAGTGTTGAAAATGGTATAAAAATACTTACAAGTTAAAGATTAAGACACATGATCAACAGTTGGGTATCTTGATTGATGAAACGTATCGCCTACACAGTAGGCTTCTTCAGTCAAATACAAAGGGAGCAGTAGTAATGAAATAAAGATCTAATCAGTCCATCAACCTTGAGAGTTTGTTCCACACAGCCACAACTCTGTTAATAAACCAAGGTCTTCCTAAACGTTTTCTAAATCTGTTTTTTCCCCACTTGAAGTTATTGCTGCGAATCCTCTACTTATTTACATCTGATTACGTCTTGTTCATTTATAGACCTCAATCATATCCCCCCCACCTAATTCTACGCGTTCCTCGAGAGTGCAGATTCGGTGCTCTCAGTCTGGCCTTGTTGGAAAGGTTTCTGATGGTATAAACCTTGATAACAGATACCGACAAGTTGACTTAGAGAGAACGTAAGCACTTGATCACCTGATTAAGGTCCCGGGACCGAAAAGTTGTCTAGTAAACATGTTCTAGTGTTTGCTTAAGTGTCTATCTAAACCAAGATTTCTGATCCATGGGATCATCTTTGTCATCCTCTGTACGTTTACCAGCGCATTTATGTCCATTCTGTAATTAGGTGACCAGAACTATGCCCCGTAAACTAAATGAAGACTAACTAACGACAGAGTTGAAGTATAAAGTGAGGACTTCTGTTATTTATACTTCTTGATATGAAGTCAGAAACTGCGAACACTTATGCACTGTTAGATTAATGCTTACCGGAGGTAGTCATTAAGATCTGCATTATTTAGTTAAGAATTGCCATGGCTATTTTATTTTCTAGAATATTAACAACAGACAAAATGCAATGTCTATTTCTAAGTGAATCTTTCAAGAATATAAAGAGGATTGCTTGATTACTGTTCTAGTACATAAACCAGTATATAACTCGTCTTTGACGGAAATGACGGTAAATATTCTAGATAATTATCTGTTCTAGTGTTTATAACGTACAGTAGTAGCTGACACAGTTTCGGTTGACAGTTCAAGAGAAACAGTTGTGTGTAAGCTCTAGGCCTACTCATTAGTATACCTACCCATTGCACTGTACTGTTGGCACAAATGATTTATCAGTCGACATGTGCCTAGGACAAAATGGTAACTAACAGCTGCAATGGCTTGGAATGTGAACTGTGTTAATACAGCAAAAACAGTAATTTCTGTAAAAATGTGGCGTTTCACACGCACAGCTACGCCAGCCTCCCACCCCTCCACTCGTGATTCATCACAGCTACGCCAGCCTCCCACCCCTCTACTCGTGATTCATCATAGCTACGCCAGCCTCCCACCCCTCCACTCGTGATTCATCACAGCTACGCCAGCCTCCCACCCCTCTACTCGTGATTCATCATAGCTACGCCAGCCTCCCACCCCTCCACTCGTGATTCATCATAGCTACGCCAGCCTCCCACCCCTCCACTCGTGATTCATCATAGCTACGCCAGCCTCCCACCCCTCTACTCGTGATTCATCACAGCTACGCCAGCCTCCCACCCCTCCACTCGTGATTCATCACAGCTACGCCAGCCTCCCACCCCTCCACTCGTGATTCATCACAGCTACGCCAGCCTCCCACCCCTCCACTCGTGATTCATCACAGCTACGCCAGCCTCCCACCCCTCCACTCGTGATTCATCATAGCTACGCCAGCCTCCCACCCTCCACTCGTGATTCATCATAGCTACGCCAGCCTCCCACCCCTCCACTCGTGATTCATCATAGCTACGCCAGCCTCCCACCCCTCCACTCGTGATTCATCACAGCTACGCCAGCCTCCCACCCCTCCACTCGTGATTCATCATAGCTACGCCAGCCTCCCACCCCTCCACTCGTGATTCATCACAGCTACGCCAGCCTCCCACCCCTCCACTCGTGATTCATCATAGCTACGCCAGCCTCCCACCCCTCCACTCGTGATTCATCACAGCTACGCCAGCCTCCCACCCCTCCACTCGTGATTCATCATAGCTACGCCAGCCTCCCACCCCTCCACTCGTGATTCATCACAGCTACGCCAGCCTCCCACCCCTCCACTCGTGATTCATCATAGCTACGCCAGCCTCCCACCCCTCCACTCGTGATTCATCACAGCTACGCCAGCCTCCCAACACTCCACTCGTGATTCATCACAGCTACGCCAGCCTCCCACCCCTCCACTCGTGATTCATCACAGCTACGCCAGCCTCCCACCCCTCCACTCGTGATTCATCACAGCTACGCCAGCCTCCCACCCCTCAACTCGTGATTCATCACAGCTACGCCAGCCTCCCACCCCTCCACTCGTGATTCATCACAGCTACGCCAGCCTCCCACCCCTCCACTCGTGATTCATCACAGCTACGCCAGCCTCCCACCCCTCTACTCGTGATTCATCACAGCTACGCCAGCCTCCCACCCCTCCACTCGTGATTCATCACAGCTACGCCAGCCTCCCACCCCTCCACTCGTGATTCATCATAGCTACGCCAGCCTCCCACCCCTCCACTCGTGATTCATCATAGCTACGCCAGCCTCCCACCCCACTCGTGATTCATCATAGCTACGCCAGCCTCCCACCCCTCCACTCGTGATTCATCAGAGCTACGCCAGCCTCCCACCCCTCCACTCGTGATTCATCATAGCTACGCCAGCCTCCCACCCCTCCACTCGTGATTCATCATAGCTACGCCAGCCTACCACCTCTCCACTCGTGATTCATCATAGCTACGCCATCCTCCCACCCCTCCACTCGTGATTCATCATAGCTACGCCAGCCTTCCACCCCTCCACTCGTGATTCATCATAGCTACGCCAGCCTCCCACCCCTCCACTTGTGATTCATCATAGCTACGCCAGCCTTCCACCCCTCCACTCGTGATTCATCACAGCTACACCAGCCTCCCACCCCTCCACTCGTGATTCATCACAGCTACACCAGCCTCCGACCCCTCAACTTGTGATTCATCATAGCTACGCCAGCCTTCCACCCCTCCACTCGTGATTCATCATAGCTACGCCAGCCTCCCACCCCTCCACTCGTGACTCATCATAGCTACGCCAGCCTCCCACTCCTCCACTCGTGATTCATCATAGCTACGCCAGCCTCCCACCCCTCCACTCGTGATTCATCATAGCTACGCCATCCTCCCACCCCTCCACTCGTGATTCATCATAGCTACGCCATCCTTCCACCCCTCCACTCGTGATTCATCATAGCTACGCCAGCCTCCCACCCCTCCACTCGTGATTCATCATAGCTACCCCAGCCTCCCACCCCTCCACTCGTGATTCATCATAGCTACGCCAGCCTCCCACCCCTCCACTCGTGATTCATCATAGCTACGCCAGCCTCCCACCCCTCCACTCGTGATTCATCATAGCTACGCCAGCCTACCATCCCTCCACTCGTGATTCATCATAGCTACGCCATCCTCCCACCCCTCCACTCGTGATTCATCATAGCTACGCCAGCCTCCCACCCCTCCACTCGTGATTCATCATAGCTACGCCAGCCTCCCACCCCTCCACTCGTGATTCATCATAGCTACGCCAGCCTCCCTCCCCTCCACTGGTGATTCATCATAGCAACGCCATCCTCCCACCCCTCCACTCGTGATTCATCATAGCTACGCCAGCCTCCCACCCCTTCACTCGTGATTCATCATAGCTACACCAGCCTCCCACCCCTCCAGTCGTGATTTATCACAGCTACGCCAGCCTCCCACCCCTCCACTCGTGATTCATCATAGCTACGCCAGCCTCCCACCCCTCCACTCGTGATTCATCACAGCTACGCCAGCCTCCCACCCCTCCACTCGTGATTCATCATAGCTACGCCAGCCTCCCACCCCTCCACTCGTGATTCTTCATAGCTACGCCAGCCTCCCACCCCTCCACTCGTGATTTATCACAGCTACGCCAGCCTCCCACCCCTCCACTCGTGATTCATCACAGCTACGCCAGCCTCCCACCCCTCCACTCGTGATTCATCACAGCTACGCCAGCCTCCCACCCCTCCACTCGTGATTCATCATAGCTACGCCATCCTCCCACCCCTCCACTCGTGATTCATCATAGCTACGCCAGCCTCCCACCCCTCCACTCGTGATTCATCATAGCTACGCCAGCCTCCCACCCCTCCACTCGTGATTCATCATAGCTACGCCAGCCTCCCACCCCTCCACTCGTGATTTATCACAGCTACGTCAGCCTCCCACCCCTCCACTCGTGATTCATCACAGCTACGCCAGCCTCCCACCACTCCACTCGTGATTCATCACAGCTACGCCAGCCTCCCACCCCTCCACTCGTGATTCATCATAGCTACGCCATCCTCCCACCCCTCCACTCGTGATTCATCATAGCTACGCCAGCCTCCCACCCCTCCACTCGTGATTCATCATAGCTACGCCAGCCTCCCACCCCTCCACTCGTGATTCGTCATAGCTACGCCATCCTCCCACCCCTCCACTGGTGATTCATCATAGCTACGCCAGCCTCCCACCCCTCCACTCGTGATTCATCATAGCTACGCCAGCCTCCCACCCCTCCACTTGTGATTCATCATAGCTACGCCAGCCTTCCACCCCTCCACTCGTGATTCATCACAGCTACACCAGCCTCCCACCCCTCCACTCGTGATTCATCATAGCAGTGCCCTTTGCTCCAATTCATGGGCACCATACTTGTGGTCTTTAAAGTGAAGAAAACGTGGAAAAAAATATTTTAGGTTAATTTTGAGTGACCTCCTAATACTATATTACTTTTGAGTGAGCAGAGCTTATCTTCCCGACACTGACTTACTGCACAAGTGTCATACACATCACAGTCAGTAGTTCCTCATTTTCATTTAGAATAACCCTATTTGGATTGGTACATTTTTTCTTATTGTACTATTTACACGTATGAGGAAAAATAATGATCCCTTAAGAGATGGACCGATTGGCTGCTTGACTGATGACTAACTTATTGACTGACATATCTAGAGAATGGATGGTTGACTGATGGACTAATGAACAAAATGTTTGACTGATTGACATAGCTCATATTTCTTTGCTTAAATTATCTTGTGAGTGGGGAGGGGGGAGAGAGGAAGGGCCAAGGAGGACGAGAGAAGGTTTATTAAGGGTGCTGTGGTATTCTGACTCGTCAGGGATGACTTTGGGGTATAGTTAGATCACAGTGTACCATCCAGCCACACGCTTGGGCAGTCAACGGATGCATATCACTTTGTTACGTCTTATTTCTGAGAGTTTATTTTCACAGCTCATTATTAAGTTGGCTTGTGATGAATATCCTCGAACATTAGTCAGTATTGTACATAATACAAGTTATTTGAGAGGCTGCCATGTTGAGTGGTGATTGTGGCTGTTACTTGCTATTGCTTATTGACCAACCCGGTACTAAAAATCTGCAACTGAAGTACTGAAGTTTGTAAACTGAGACCTTACTCTTGCTGTGATTATTGGACCGTTTTGCTAGTTAAGATTTTTCCTCATTGCAGTGCAAGTGGTAAGGTCACCGGGGAGAATTAGAGAGCAGGTGACTTAAGAAATCGTAATGACACAATTGCAAACAAACCATACCCCCGGCCGGGATTGAACCCGCGGTCATAGAGTCTCAAAACACCAGCCCGTCGCGTTAGCCACTAGACCAGCTAGCCACAATAAGATTCATCCAACTAGGTATATTTCTACACCATAGGAAGGTTAGCACAGGCACCTCTGTGACCACAAATGCTGGAGTTTTGAGACTATGACCGCGGGTTCAATCCCGGCCGAGGGTATGGTTAGAGAGCAGGTGACACCTTTGACTTTGACTCTTTACCTATCGCTTCAGCACTGTTGACTTGTTGCACAGCCCATTGCTATTATTTATATGCACAGAATAACAGGTAAAGAAATTTATAAACTCATACATTACCATTATTTTCTTTAATTATGCAGCTGTGTGCAATAGGGAGAGACTGAGTACACACTGTATACTCATTCTGTCCCTAGTATGGCTAACTACCTGCATGGTACCTATGTTTTCATGCTCGAAGTCTTGTTGAAAACAGAGTTGGTATCATACCAAGGTCAGGAGAAAGACTTATTCAAAATAAGTTTGGCATTTGAATTAGCTAAGTTATTACGCAAGTAACACGCACATAGGAGAAAGAAGCTTATGACGACGCTTCGGTCCGACTTGGATTATTTACAAAGTCACACTAACACACTATTACCCCATAAGCAGTTAAGTAGCGGTGGGCCTTAGCAAATGATAAATTTTATAGAAAGAGTTTTTTTTAATGAGTGTAGTGCATAATTCGACTTACAAAAACTGTGCTATTAGAATTAATTTACTGAACCCGAGCCAGAAATTTTTTTCCATATGTTTGAAACTCAGGTTCACAGTTTAATGCGGCGGAAAAGAAAATTAAACAGCACTAACACACTTTGATAAGGAGTATATACAGCTTCTCTGACAGACGAGGATCACAAATATCGTAGTCAAACTGACCGTTTTGGAGGTATAAGAGTGTAAAACAAGAACACAGTATTTCACAAAGTGGAAAAAACTCAACAGGTGTCACAAAAAAATTAATGATCTGGCGCAGTTGGAACGGGTGGGCAACTTTTCTGAATAATATATCCCCAACAATTCGCACATTTTTGCAGGATCATAAAATTCTGTTTGTGTGTGAAGCAGCTTAGTTGGATGACCCGTTTGAAATGAATAGGGCGAGACTGAATCAAAAAAGCGTTTTCTCACGACCCTAATCAGGTGATGACAGAGAATCAAGAGAAAATATTTTTCTCGTGTATCTGACGCTTGTTGGAACGAGTAAATGTCATATAAGAAATATTCCCAAATGATGAACTATGAGACCAAAGGTCTTGAACGATTGAGGTTCAAATATTTGAACAAATTAGGTCATGTACTTGCCATCGGTTTCAACCCTCAAGGCAGTAATTTGCTAACAACTGTACACACAAAGGCAAGGAAACGTTTTGCCAGCCACTGGCTTGCGAAACATTCCTAGACTGAAGAGACCCAAATGTTGCAGATGTGTCTCATTCACCACTCAATGTAATGAGAGGGGGGTTGGTTCAATGGCATCAATATAATGAGAGGGTTGGTTCAATGGTACCACTTAATATAATGAGAGGGGGCCGGTTCAATGGTATCAATATAATGAGAGAGGGTTGGTTCATTGGTACCACTCAATATAATGAGAGGGGGCTATATCAGTGCTACCACTCAATATAATTCATTAGATTATCTTAAAGACAAAAACCAAAGCAATATAAAAACCAAAGCATCATTTGTGGTATCACTGCTGACAACATAATCAAGGCTCTTAGAGTGACACAAAGTGGCAGTCGTAACATCTAAAACTTACACCAACTGTCCAGACCAATTGCAAGATTTCCTTCTAATGGATTTGACAGATAATATTGGCGAAATAGTATAAGTATATATGTAAAACCCATAATAAGAAGAGCACTACCTTTGTTTTGCAGATGACAAATCCATACATCTCATTGACTAACCATGTTCATTAAGACAGACGACAGGGCTAGAGGTAGTCATTTTGAATCAAGAATCATACAGATCTCCAAGGCTATAGACCAGAATCAAATTGCAATTGATAAACTATTAGGCATTTCAATAGGTGGTACAAGCTCCCACTTATATATACCATACCACGAGCGGGGATAGAACCCGCGATCAGAGAGTCATAAAACTCCAGACCGACGCGTTAGCCACTGGGCCAACTGGCTACAATAAGAGTTTTATGAGTCTCTGATCGCGGGTTCTATCCCTCCCATGGTATGGTTTGTTTGCAATTGTGTCATTACTAATTCATGAGTCCCACTTACATCACAATCACATCGCTTCCCACTCAATTTTCTGTAGAAATAATTCCACCTACACTTCTCCTTTTATGACTTTATAAAGTTCTTCCTAAAGAAAAGCATAGTCTTTAATACAGTTTATCTTAGCAGCAAGTTACTTCACATGGATGCCTTAATGGCAGTGATGTACTCTTCATCCATGGGGTTGGAGCCATTCTTCCAACCCTTGGAAAGAATCTAACTGCCTTGCTTGCCTCAGTTCCCAGGCGTTTTATTACCCCTACTGTTTAACGCTGTTTCCTCGAAACATAAAATTTGCTTTAAGTGAATCTCTACCATATGTGAAAGACGACTTAGTTATCAGTGTCATTCCGGCAAGAAATTGAGTCTGGGTCCCAATGGAAGAGGACACTTGTGTATAGTTCAGGACATATATTAAAGGAAAAGCTTCGCCGCGAGATCTCCACAGTGTCGGTATCACCAAACCATTTACAACAGTCAGGGTCCGTTCGTAAGCCCATCATTCTAATACTGAGCAGCACATCACCCTTAAAGTCCAACAGGATAATGAGCCACGGGAAAATAAAACCATTCCGTCTCGAAAGAATGTGGAATAACCTGAACGAGGTAGTTTTGGATATGACTGTGCTCACTAGGATAGGAATTAATGAACGAAGGCAATACAAGAATTAGAATAAGAGAGTAGACATGACTGCTACAACGCGTCCACATTAAACTTCCCTTTTTCCCTGACTTCCTTCATGCCTCCATTCCCTCTCTCCCTCTCTCCCCAAAAAATTTTTTAGTACCTTGTTCCAACATTTTCATTTTTCTTTATTCTCGTCCCTCAGAATGCTCATTTATAGTTCCACTAAATTACACTGGGTGTTCTTCACTCCCACCAGCTACATCGTCCTTCTCTGCTGGGGAGACAGGGTGGCCCACATACCTCGGCTGGGGTATGTGGGCCACATACCCCAGCCACATACCCCTTCTGTCCCTAACCATCTAACAGTGCAAATAGATCTCAGTGTTTCCCAACTGGTTTAAGTAACTATCATGGGGAAAAAATGCTATCCAAATGTATTAGACACACTAATCCTGCTGGAATCTGTGTACTGATAAAATACTAATAATTATTGTGGATTTTTTTATATCTTTGGGTATACGAAATCCACACACACTGCAATAAATGTAATTAATTAAAATAAAATTCCCATTGTGAGTTTTCCCAACTTTCCCCTAGCTCCCTTTCCTCTTTCTGTGTTGTGGCCAGAAAATAGTTCTCTCTGGTTTAATTAGTAGCTGTCTGTAAGGTCGTATGCCACCAGCAGCTGGATATTATTCATTTGTGTTTGTGCAAAGTTACCAGAGATTTTGTTGCTGAGAATAATAAGGAATGAGTTTTTTTCGACGCTAAAATAATAAATGGAGATGTGCAAACTGATAAAATTGATTATCTGAGAAGAGAGAGAGAGAGAGAGAGAGAGAGAGAGAGAGAGAGAGAGAGAGAGAGAGAGAGAGATAGAGAGAGAGATAGAGAGAGAGATAGAGAGAGAGAGAGATAGAGAGAGAGAGATAGAGAGAGAGATAGATAGAGAGAGAGATAGATAGAGAGAGAGATAGAGAGAGAGATAGAGAGATAGAGAGAGAGATAGAGAGAGAGATAGAGAGATAGAGAGAGATAGAGAGAGAGATAGAGAGAGAGATAGAGAGAGAGAAGAGATAGAGAGAGAGAGATAGAGAGATAGAGAGATAGAGAGATAGAGAGATAGAGAGATAGATAGAGAGAGATAGAGAGAGAGATAGAGAGAGAGATAGAGAGAGAGATAGAGAGATAGAGAGAGATAGAGAGAGAGATAGAGAGATAGAGAGAGAGATAGAGAGATAGAGAGATAGAGAGATAGATAGAGAGATAGATAGAGAGATAGAGAGAGAGATAGATAGAGAGATAGATAGAGAGATAGAGAGAGAGATAGAGAGAGAGAGAGAGAGAGAGAGATAGAGAGAGAGATAGAGAGATAGAGATAGAGATAGAGATAGAGATAGAGAGAGAGAGAGAGAGAGAGAGAGAGATAGAGATAGAGATAGAGATAGAGATAGAGATAGAGATAGAGATAGAGAGAGAGAGAGAGAGAGAGAGAAGAAGTAACAACAATTTTAAATTCTACTGTGAAATTACTAGATTTTTTTTCTAAAGCAAATTATAGAACAGGAAGACTGACACCTCAGAGATAATCCTTATCTCCGGTAACATCGTCCTTAAGAGAAAATAACTGGTACTGAACATGTTTAAGACAAAAACTAGTACTACAGAGATGCAGGACTTCTGAAATACGACAACAAGTATTTCAGAAGAACGAACGGTTAGTATACAGCACACAACATGGGGCAAGACAAAAATGACACCAAGTCAGCCAATCAGCAGACATGACAGTCATTAATAACAAGAAAATGTCCCAGTTACTGAGACTAGGCTCGGTAAAATCCATACCAATACTGCGGCAGCGTGTAGGAGCCATTAACAACGCTGAAAGACTGCTAGCGTTGCTCACCAGTGGACTGAGTTGATACATACTGGGTGTGTATTACGCAGTGTATTGTTGAGAATATCTTATGAAAAAGAAACCGCTCCATATATAATGCCATTTTCCGGGATTTGTACTGAAACTGGACAAGTATTATTTGAGTGGCCAGAAGAGGAGAATGAGGTGTGTGAGTGTTGGTTTATGGAGCGCAGCTCCTGCAGCATGATGTATTAATACGTCACAGTTTGTTTTGTAGGGATGGGGTTGTTTTTTGTAAGTTTATACCATAGGTTAGTGTATTGGTTTAAGTGCTCTAATGTTTACCTGTAAGGCCCTAGTGTTTACCTGGAGTTTACCTGGAGAGAGTTCCGGGGGTAGTGTGCAGAGGCCTGTTAATTAAGTTTTGGGAGAGTACTCTTACAACCTGCAGAACGGGGTAGGGAGTATCACGGAGCCTGTTTATAAATATTTATGTTCTTTTACTCACTAGTAAGAGTGTGCTAGTGAGGTAATGTGAGTATTCTAAAGGTGAACTGGAGTGATGATGATGATGGTTGTAGTAGCGTAGACTGTATATGTTACTTTAATATATTTTTGTATACGTGAGTTTTTGTGTTATTCTTTATAATAAATTGACTAATTATCGTTCCACATTAAACGTGAAGGTACAAGCTGGCCCTCGAGTGGTTTCTTTTTCTATTTTAAATAATATAAATGCCCCTTGACTAGGCAGGTCATTTACCCTTCAGGGGCTAGGACTTTTAATTTACGCAGCCAAAAGTCGTAACAGTGTGTGAGATGAGATCAAAGGTTCTGGGAAAGATGCTGGGGAAGATGGGGATGGGGTTGAGTTTGTCGTGGGGAAATTGAGGGTATGTTTGGAAGAGAGGTATTACTCTCTCTCTACCCTTCCCCCACACACAAAATACAGGCCAAGTGTCTATCGACAAGTGCTTTTGACAACTACTAACGAACTAACACTCCCCCACACACTCCACACACACACACTCCACACACACACACACTCCACACACACACACACTCCACACACACACACACTCCACACACACACACTCCACACACACACACTCCACACACACACACTCCACACACACACACTCCACACACTCCACACACACACACTCCACACACTCCACACACACACACACTCCACACACACACACACTCCACACACACACATACACTCCACACACACACATACACTCCACACACACACATACACTCCACACACACACATACACTCCACACACACACATACACTCCACACACACACATACACTCCACACACACACATACACTCCACACACACACATACACTCCACACACACACATACACTCCACACACACAATACACTCCACACAATACACTCCAACACACACACACACACTCCACACACACACACACACACACACTCCACACACACACACACACACACTCCACACACACACACACACACACACTCCACACACACACACACTCCACACACACACACACTCCACACACACACACACACACACAGTGATTATCAGGAGGAGAGTGGTGGAACACCTGGAACGGAACAAAATTATAAATGAAAACCAACATGGGTTCATGGAAGGCAAATCTTGTATCACAAACCTGGAGTTTTATGACAAGGTAACAGAAGACACGAGAGAGAGGGGCGGGTTGATTGCATTTTCCTTGACTGCAGGAAGGCCTTTGACACAGATCCTCACAAGAGATTAGTGCAGAAGCTGGAGGATCAGGCGCATATAACAGGGAGGGCACTGCAATGGATCAGGGAATACCTGACAGGGAGGCAGCAACGAGTCATGGTACGTGAAGAGGTATCACAGTGGGCACCTGTGACGAGCGGGGTCCCGCAGGGGTCAGTTCTAGGACCAGTGCTATTTTTGATATATGCGAACGACATGATGGAAGGAATAGACTCTGAAGTGTCCCTATTCGCAGATGATGTGAAGCTGATGAGAAGAATTAAATCGGATGTGGATGAGGCAGGACTGCTAAGAGACCTGGACAGGCTGGACATGTGGTCCAGAAACTGGCTTCTCGAATTCAACCCTGCCAAATGCAAATTCATGAGGATTGGGGAGGGGCAAAGAAGACCGCAGACAGAGTATAGGCTAGGTGGACAAAGACTACAGACCTCACTCAGGGAGAAAGACCTTGGGGTGACCATAACTCCGAGCACGTCACCGGAGGCACACATCAACCAAATAACTGCTGCAGCATACGGGCGCCTGGCAAATCTGAGAATAGCGTTCCGATACCTTAATAAGGAATCGTTCAAGACACTGTACACTGTGTATGTTAGGCCCATACTGGAGTATGTAGCACCAGTCTAGAACCCACACCTGGTCAAGCACGTCAAGAAGTTAAAGAAAGTACAAAGGTTTGCAACAAGGCTAGTCCCAGAGCTCAGGGGAATGTCGTACGAGGAAAGGTTGAGGGAAATTGGACTGACGACACTGGAGGACAGAAGGGTCAGGGGAGACATGATAACGACATACAAGATACTGCGGGGAATAGACAAGGTGGACAGAGATAGGATGTTCCAGAGAGGGGACACAGAAACAAGGGGTCACAACTGGAAGCAGAACTCAGACGAGTCACAGGGACGTTAGGAAGTATTTCTTCCGAGTCGTCAGGAAGTGGAATAGCCTAGCAAGTGAAGTAGTGGAGGTAGGAACCATACATAGTTTTAAGAAGAGGTATGACAAAGCTCAGGAAGCAGAGAGGACCTAGTAGCGATCAGTGAAGAGGCGGGGCCAGGAGCTGAGTATCGACCCCTGCAACCACAATTAGGTGAGTACAGTTCCACACAAGAGATTAGTGCAAAAACTGGAGGACCAAGCAGGGATAACAGGGAAGGCACTACAATGGATCAGGGAATACTTGTCAGGAAGACAGCAGCGAGTCATGGTACGTGGCGAGGTGTCAGAGTGGGCACCTGTGGCCAGCGAGGTCCCACAGGGGTCAGTCCTAGGACCATTGCTGTTTCTGGTATTTGTGAACGACATGACAGAAGGAATAGACTCCGAAGTGTCCCTGTTTGCAGATGACGAAGTTGATGAGAAGAATTCATTCGATCGAAGGCCTGGCAGAACTACAAAGGGATCTGGACAGGCTGCAGACCTGGTCCAGCAATTGGCTCCTGGAGTTCAACCCCACCAACTGCAAAGTCATGAAGATTGGGGAAGGGCAAAGAAGACAGCAGACGGAATACAGTCTAGGGGGCCAGAGACTACAAACCTCACTCAAGGAAAAAGATCTTGGGGTGAGTATAACACCAGGCACATCTCCTGAAGCGCACATCAACCAAATAACTGCTGCAGCATATGGGCGCCTGGCAAACCTCAGAACACCATTCCGACATCTTAATAAGGAAACGTTCAGGACCCTGTACACCGTGTACGTTAGGCCCATATTGGAGTATGCGGCACCAGTTTAGAACCCACACCTAGCCAAGCACGTAAAGAAACTAGAGAAAGTGCAAAGGTTTGCAGCAAGACTAGTCCCAGAGCTAAGAGGTATGTCCTACGAGGAGAGCTTAAGGGAAATCAACCTGACGACACTGGAGAACAGGAGAGATAGGGGGGACATGACATGCAAAATACCGAGAGGAATTGACAAGGTGGACAAAGACAGGATGTTCCAGAGATGGGACACAGCAACAAGGGGGACACAGTTGGAAGTTGAATACACAGATGAATCACAGGATGTTAGGAAGTATTTCTTCAGCCACAGAGTAGTCAGGAAGTGGAATAGTTTGGGAAGCTATGTAGTGGAGGCAGGATGCATACATAGCTTTAAGCATAGGTATGATAAAGCTCAGGGTTCAGGAAGAGTGACCTAGTAGCGACCAGTGAAGAGGCGGGGCCAGGAGCTTGGACTCGACCCCTGCAACCTCAACTAGGTGAGTAACTAGGTGAGTACACTCGCACACAAACTCACCCCCCCCCCACACACTCCCCCAACACATACACACTTACTCCATACACACACTCACTCCTCCCCCCCCCCACACACACACTCCCCCCACCCTATACACACATTTCCAGGTAATTAAGAATGGCAACATCAATGATCTTAGCATGTACACTCAGAAAACTAAATGGCAACGCTTCTTGCTTGCCCTTGCCTTTCCCGTCTCGTCCATGAGGTGTATCCAGGAATTCTAGCAAAATTTTTGGGAGTCTCGTCTTCCAAAAATGTCTCAACAACGGCGATCATGTCAGGAAGATGACTGTTCCCGAAATTGTGCATAAGCTCACCAACACTGGTAATTAAGCTGTGAGTTAGAGACAAGATACTGATAGACTGGCTTTCTCTCCCTCTTCATCCCTCTCTCTTTCTCTCCCCAGATGGGTTTAGTTTAGCATTGGAAAGCCGTATTTAATATCTACAAGGAAGACATCAGGTCCAGAGTTTAATAGGTTCCTGGGGAATTTAAAAAGTTTTGAATCAAAAATCATAAAATTTCTATTGTAGCATAAGCATCAGAGGACAATGTGCTTAATAAAGTTGAAATTGTAGCTTTTAGCAACTAACAGCGTATAGAGAAAGATAAAGTGAAGCATTGGAAGACACAGCAGTTTGTGCCGCCTCTCTCGCCTTGATTGGGCCCCTTGAGGACGTCTATTTGCCCACCAAGGTTCGTGTTGTCAGTGTGTGTATGTCTAGAGTTTTCCGACCGGATGAACATTTCTGGCAATTTCTAGCACTTGACATGTCTGAATAAAGACAATCTATACACCACAGCACCATGCAAACTAACTATTGCCTTGTTTGTCCAGATGTGTAGTAGCCATAACACGATTCCTGCAGTTGTAACCATGTTCTCTTCAACAGTATTGTCAAGGAACTTTACCTCCTGTTTTGTTACCTCACTGTCAGCCACGCTGCTCCATACCATACACCTGCCTACATCACACTGGCTAAGCTATTTCCTGATGATGCTAATCTTGAGGATCATCTCTCTTCCCTCTCGTTTTTTACGAGTTTTTATTAATATATAAAGCACTGATAAATAAATACACGAATATTTCGAGAGATTATAAGAATATATCAGCGAGTCAAATATTTAAAAAAATCCAGACTCGGGTAATTTATTTGCTTCTCCGGGTGCAGGAGAGAGATTTAATGGCACGAGGTAAGGCCCTTGCCTCTTCATTTCTTTTTCCCCTCGTATATATTTCTTCCATTAAATTTCTTACACCAACCAACCCTCTCTCATCATTCTTAGTTAATTTCATTCGAATACACCAGATCTTTCCTTCCCACCACCCTCCACCTCTCACGATTCCATGGATATTATCCCCAAAATTCGCTGTTCCCTAACTTATCATTCCCTCCGTACAATTTTTTTAACATTCTTCCGTATCTCGAGTTTTGAAAATCTCTTGTTCACCTTTACCACAAACACCACACAACTGTGTTGTTTCTCTTGCAAGCATCACCTGAAGTCCCGTGTGTTCCTTTGGTCTGATTCCAGGTCTCAAGCTACAAAAAAAAATATCAAGCAACAGAGAGCTTAGAAAGATAAACAACAGTGAACGATGCGGAGTGCAACGCCAGATATTAAGGAAAGCATCACTGGATGCTGCTGGAAGTTGGGATGGCCCCCATCGCTGTAAAGGCACTTGCCAACATGCTTAGGGATGTAACATCAGACAGGGAGACTGCCCGTCTCCAAGCTGCGAGTGCACATCACTCAGGGAACTTCCTCCAAACAGTGCCCATTTCAGCAATGGGAACACACCTCGACCCTAAGACTCTCTGTAGTGCAGTGGCTGTCCGACTCGCTACCCCAATTCACACGGAATATACGTGTACTTGTGGCAAAGCGTAAACCGACCAGTATGGTCTACATGGTCTTAATTTCTCCAAAACCAAAGGTTGGCATGCAAGACACAAGTCAACGACATCACAAAAGAGAATCCTTGCTACAGCTGGATGCTCAGCCGAGAGGGAGCCCCGATCACTAGCAGCCAACAATACTCACAATCCAGCAAACCACACTGACGGGATCAACATCTGTCCTTGGAAGAATGTCAAGGTCTTAGCATGGGACTATACCTGTGTGTCGACACTGGCATCCATTACAGTGTCAGGCGACTGGGAGGAGCTGCTGATCACAGGGAGGAGTGCAAGATCGGCAAGGACAGAGACATAAACAAGCATTATCAATTTGTCCCTGAGGGATCAGAGACCTTGGGATCATGGGGAAAAAAATGGCACACGCTTCCTTAAAGAGCTGGGTTTCAGACTCGACATCACCAGGGACCCGAGGGAGGCCACTTTCATGTTCCAGCGCCTCAGTGTGGCCATTCGGAAGGAAAACGCTTGCTGCATACTTGGCTTGCGTCCGGCTTCAGAGGAGCTGGAGGAGACTCATAATCTCTGATATAATGTACCAATGTATTCATATTTGTATTTTTATTTTTATTATCACACTGGCCGATTCCCACCAAGGCAGGGTGGCCCGAAAAAGAAAAACTTTCACCATCATTCACTCCATCACTGTCTTGCCAGAAGGGTGCTTTACACTACAGTTTTTAAACTGCAACATTAACACCCCTCCTTATTTTTGTCAATATATATATATATATATATATATATATATATATATATATATATATATATATATATATATATATATATATATATATACACACACAAGACAAGCCACGGGGTGGAAATCTTTAGCTCAAGTACTTTCACGCTTCTCAGTGCGTCATCAGGAGCTATGCAAAGTTGCAAAGCATAATGAGCAATCCTGAAGTAGTTCAAGCTTTACTGTAGACATCCTAGAAAAGTTCGATAATTGATAAAGGGAGTGCAACACTGCAAAGCCGTATCCTTAAGTGATGAGAGGTTTTAACAAGTGCAGCTTGGAAGAGCTGGCCTACGAGTAGACACACTTTAGCTTAGAACGGCACAATACTGCATACATTGCTGATATTTCCCTAGATACGTCGGGAGAGTAACCTTAATGTCTATTGTCCGCAGAATAACTTTAATTTTCCTGAAGATGACCTGACGCTGCCTTGTGCGCCTGGAAATGTACTGTTATAGGCCAGAAGATGCTTAGTACTAGGCCTGAAGGTGTCTGGTAGTAGGCCTGTGCATGACTTGTTTCTCTGAAGGCGTCCTAGAGCAGCCCAGATGTGTTAAAAAAATTTAAAGATATCTTGTAATGACCCTAAAGACATCTTCTAGAATTCCTGAAGATATTCTGGAACGGTTCTGAAGATGGCCTGCTGCAGTGTTCCTACTTTCTTGTGTTATGTTCTTATGTCTTGCAGTGGCCCCTGAAGATGTCTTGCAGCAGTCCTGAAGATATCTTTCAGTGGCCCTGATGTCTTGCAGTGGCCCTGAAGATGTCTTAATTTCAGCAGCATCTTAGAGAAAAACCTTTTTCCTTGTGATTTTTTTTTTGGGGGGGAGGGTAATTAAGTTGAAAGTTGAGCATTTAGCTGGTTCGTGTAAAATGAGAAACGAAACGAGAAAAAAAAAATAGGAAATTAAGGGGAAGGAAGGTTTAGAGGAAGCCGGGAAAGAAGAAGGCTTGAGGGAGAATTACTGGAGGAAATAAGTGTGGAGGGAGTTTGGGGGAAGACTGGAGGGATGCTAGACGGACGATTGCTACTGAAAGGCAGATGATGGCAGCCAGAAGGAAAACTAACATGAGGAAGGATGAAGGGAGAGGGAGGGACGCTAGATTAATGAATGTTAGAGAGAGAGGAGGTCTAGAGAAGGACAGAGTAAGGCAAGAGGAAGGTCGGACGGAGGAAGACTAGTAGAAGGTCGGAGGGAGGAAGACTAGTGGAAGGTCGGAGGGAGGAAGACTAGCGGATGGTCGGAAGGAGGAAGACTAGTGGAAGGTCGGAGGGAGGAAGACTAGTGGAAGGTCGGAGGGAGGAAGACTAGTGGAAGGTCGGAGGGAGGAAGACTAGTGGAAGGTCGGAGGGAGGAAGACTAGTGGAAGGTCGGAGGGAGGAAGACTAGTGGAAGGTCGGAGGGAGGAAGACTAGTGGAAGGTCGGAGGGAGGAAGACTAGTGGAAGGTCGGAGGGAGGAAGACTAGTGGAAGGTCGGAGGGAGGAAGACTAGTGGAAGGTCGGAGGGAGGAAGACTAGTGGAAGGTCGGAGGGAGGAAGACTAGTGGAAGATCGGAGGGAGGAAGACTAGTGGAAGGTCGGAGGGAGGAAGACTAGTGGAAGATCGGAGGGAGGAAGACTAGTGGAAGATCGGAGGGAGGAAGACTAGTGGAAGGTCGGATGGAGGAAGGCAGACGGAAGGATGGAATGAACAAGACCGGCGGAAGGAATGTAAGAGGGTGAAATATTTAAGTGAATAAAACATGAAGGAAATATAATAGGGAAAGGAACCAAGAATGGAGGAAAGCGGGGCGAGGAATGTTGGAGAGAGAAAAACTGGAGGGAGGAAGGCTGAGGAAGTAAAAAAGACTGGAAGAGGGTGAGTTTCCAAGGACAATCTGGCACTAGGGTACACAAAATCCTGCAATCAGATTTGGCTAAAGCGATTCCTAGATACACAGCGGTGATGGTGTGTGTGTGTGTGTGTGTGTGTGTGTGTTACTCGCCTAGTTGTACTCACCTAGTTGTGTTTGCAGGGGATCGATTCATAGCTCCTGGCCCCGCCTCTTCAATGGTCGCTACTGGGTCACTCTCCCTGAACCATGAGCTTTATCATACCTCTGCTTAAAGCTATGTATGGATCCTGCATCCACTACATCGCTTCCCAAACTATTCCACTTCCTGACAACTCTGACTGAAGAAATACTTCCTAATATCCCTGTGATTCATCTGGGTCTCCAACTTCCAACTGCGTCCCCTTGTTGTGTCCCATCTCTGGAACATCCTGTGTGTGTGTGTGTGTGTGTGTGTGTGTGTGTGTGTGTGTGTGTGTGTGTGTGTGTGTGTGTGTGTGTGTGTGTGTGTGTGTGTGTGTGTGTGTGGTGTACTCGTGTAATTTACCTAATTGTGGTTTCAGGGGTCGAATCACAGCTTCTGCCTCATCCCCCCCCCCACCCGCTCTTCACTGGTCGCTACTAGGTCGACTCTCTCCCTGCTCCATGAGCTTTATCATACCTCTTCTTAAAGCTGTGTTTTGATCCAGCGTCCACTACATCACTTTCCAGACTATTCCATTTCCTGACAACTTTATGACTAAAAAAATACTTCCTAACATCCCTGTAACTCATCTGAGTCTTCAACTTGCAATTGTAACCCCTTGTTATTTTGCCCGTCTCTGGAACATCCTGTCCCTATCCACCTTGTCAATTCCTCTCAATATCTTTTTATGTCGTTATCATGTCCCCGTTATCCTTCCTGTCCTCCAGGACATGCCTCTCTCCTCGCAGGACATGCTTCTTAGCTCCGAGACTAGTCTCGTTGCAAACCTTTGCACCTTCTCTAATTTCTTGACGTTCTTGTCCAGGTGTGGGTTCCAATATAGTCCTCGTTGTTGCCTCCCTGTCAAGTGTTCTCTGATTCATTACGGTGTCTGTTATACGTGCTTTTGCACTAATCTCACGTGTAGAACTGTGTCGAAAGGCTTCTTGCAGTCCATGAAAATGCAATCAACCCACTCCTATCTTTCTTGTCTTACTTCTGTCACCTTGTCATAAAATCCAGTAGGTCTGCTGATTGTCGTGTATAAGCCTGTTCCTTTCTAAGTGTTCCACCACTCTTCTGATAATCTTCTCCATGACTTTGCATACTATACATGTCAGTGACACTGGTCTGTAGTTTAATGTCGCGCGTCTGTCTTCGTTCTCAAAAATTGGGACTACATTTGCTGTCTTCAGCACCTCAGGTAGTCGCCCTGTTTCAATGGATGTATTGAAAATTTTTGGTTTTGGGCACACAACGCCTCTGCTCCCTCTCTTTAGGACCCACGGAGGGATGTTGTCCGGTCTAATCACCTCTTCACCTCCTCCTCGGTTGTGTGCATTGTGTCCAGCACTTGCTATTGTACCCCACCATTCCAGCTTTCCGGAGTCTTTTCTGTCTAGTGAAAATACTCTTAAACCTCGTGTTGAGCTCTTCACATACTTCTCGGTCGTTTCTTGTGAACCCCCCACCTTCCTTCCTCAGCCTGATTACCTGGTCCTTGTCCCTTCATATCCTTTCATATTCGTTTCTGGATCTCTGACTACTCTAGTGTGTGTACTCAGAGTATAAAGCATTTATTTAGCCGAGTTTACAGGTGATCTTACAAACCGTCTGATGTGATTACGTTACGTACTTTATGCCGAGTACCATTTCATATGACGTATGAGTGTCGTGCATGTTTTACCTCTCTACTGATCTGCTGGTATCATTGTGTCACCTGGTAGTCTCCCCGCTAGTCCTGTGTGTGTTCCTCCTCTATTTCTCTGACTCTGTTGTATTTCCTTTTATCTTTAGGGTCACTTGGCAATTCAGTGTACACTTGTGTTACCTTGTTCTGTTTGTCACGCTAAATTTACCTTAATTTATCGGGAGTTTTATCGCTTAATGTCTCCTCTCAACACACACAATACTTCCACTCATCACACACGAAGTTATATGTACAGCATTCACCATACCATGTACCATATTGCACTCACCACACACAGTCCTATGCTTTCATCATGACTCACGAAATCGTAATGACAAGATTGCAAACAAACCATATCACGGGTGGGGTTAGAACCCGCGATCAGAGAGTCATAAAACTCCAGACAGCCGTGTTAGCCACTGGGCCAGCTAACCACAATAAGATTCACCCAACTAGGTATATTTATATACCATAGGAAGGTTAGCATAGGCTCCACTGTGGATAAATCTTATTGAAGCTAGCTGACACAGTGGCTAACGCGTCCGTCTGGAGTTTTATGACTGACCGCGGATTGTAACCCCACCCGTGGTATGGTTACGTCCTATTCTGTTTTAACTACACAATATTATATTACACTCACCACATGCAGTTCTGTGTTGTACTTGCCATATAATTTTATACTGCACTTATATGCAGTACAACATGTTGTATTCACCATGAGTGTTATGTAACACTCATCCCTATGAAGTCCTGCCCAAAGGGTAGTTATTACAGTAAATCATCAGTGGGGGTCATCATATGACTAAGACCCCGCGTTAGGAAACAAGTCCTGTTTCCTGACAAATCTTACCTAATTAGCCTTGGTGGACGAGAAGTCTTCATAAATACACTGCCTTAAGGGGCACGTCAGTTCCCCTGTCTTCTATTATATTATTTTCCCCCCCTATAATCTACCTTGTCCATAATTACTATCGCATTTGCTTTGTCAAGTTACACAATGAATTAAGGAAAGATCCTGGACTTCACCTTACGAAAGCAGACAAAGCAAATGCGATAGTAATTATGGAAAAGGTAGATTATAGGGGAAAAATAACACATTATTAGCAGACAGGGGAGCTTACGTGCCTCTTAACCCACACTGTCTAATTTACACGACAAGGGTGACTCTAGATGTCGTCCCAAGAATGATGAGACTGCGCGGCATAATCATTCTTTTACGATGCATTGCATAATTTTTTTTTCCTTATATACTAAAACGCTAAAATTAGTTTCCTCGTTTGGCGTTTTACGGATAACTTATCCTATGTGATTTGATTTTAATTTATATAAAATATATGACTGGCAATCTAAAATTCCAGGGTAAAGATACCCAAATATTTCTTAAGTGTCTCATTTATCAGCTTTTCTGTTTTCTAAATCATTTATACGATGCTTTTAGTATTCCATGTGAGTGAACACACTAACGTACTACCCAGTAAATTTGTAAATAAATTTTAGTGCCGACAGAAACACGGAAAAATCAGACGTGCCAAATTATAGAATAAGCGAATTTCGAGCTTAATGTTTGCTGGTCGAAGAACCAGCGTGATAAGATATTCTAATTCGAATTTATATATCGAGTGGACAGACGATGTCCGTAAATCTACAACTGATTTACTTGGAAGACTTTTGACTCAACACTACTCGTTTTAATCACTAAATTACTCCTTATATTTGATCAATTATACTGTAGCTCTCTCCAACTCGGTGCTGCATGTCGATTCAGAGTGCATGGAAACTCAACTGCCGCACTTTCCAAGTCAGAAATATCCCTCTTTATCAGAACACTTTCACTTGCAACCGAACACGAATACATAAAAAAAAAATCAGATTTTCACCCCATCATCAAAAGCGGAAAGAAGCCACAATTATCTACTCCATCAATTCCCCTCAAGGAAGGTTCCTTGATGTTGGTGAGGGGCTCTTGATTTAGGGAATTGGATCTGTGCTCCAGTTCCCCGAATTAAGCCTGATTGCCTTCCACATCCCCCCCCAGGCGCTGTATAATCCTCCGGGTTTAGCGCTTCCCCTTGATTATAATAATAATACTCCATCAATTACCATTCCAAGACCACTTAATACCTTTACAATGTCCACATACCAGTGAAAATTCCCCAACAATAATATCCGATACCAAGTCATCTTCAGACAGTTTTATATATTAAACACACTAGGCTCAGTAAAATCCAACTATATAAGTTATTGGTCATCAGAAATGCATGTCAGTGGTCGTCAACACCGGGTACACGTTCGTTTTCTTTGACACTTGGTGTACGTCGGTAGTCATCACACTGGGTGCACCTCAGTTGTCAACACACACTCACTGGGTACACCTCAGTTGTCAACACACACACACTGGGTACACCTCAGTTGTCAACACACACACACAGGTCCCAAGGTGGTAATTGCAGTGATGTATAACTCACCACAGAACAGCAGGAGGCCAAAGCAAAAGTATGTTGAGAGTAAAAGAGCGATGGTTGACACACTGGCTGCAGTGGCCAGAAGGGCTCATGCTAGCAGGGCTAAGCTACTGATCATGGGTGACTTCAATCACAAGGAAATTAACTGAGAGATCCTGGATTCACATGGGGATCAGAAACGTGGAGGGTTAAGATGATGGCGGTGGTACTGGAAAACTTCATGTACCAACACATAAGGAACACTACCAGAGAGAGAGAGAGAGAGAGAGAGAACAGGATGAACAAGCAAGACTGGACCGAGTATTCACACTGAGTAGTGCAGATACTGAGGACATCACATTGTGACAACAATATGCAAGGCAGTTGAGGAGAGGTTTGTACCCAGTGTAACAGAAATAACGAGAAAGCCAGGATGAACCCTTAGTTCATCCAAAGGGGTAGAGGGGCCAAAACTAAGAAGTATAGAAGGAAAAGAACCCAGGAGAATAAGAAGAGCAGTTGTAGAGCCAGAAATGAATATGCACAGGTAAGAAGGGAGGCCCAACAGCATTACGAAGATGACATAGCAGCGAATGCCAAATCTGACCCGAAGCTGTTGAACAGGCACATCACGAGGAAAACAACAGTCACGGATCATGTAATTAGGCTGAGGAAGGAAGAAAGGAAGGTCACAAGAAACAAGAGCGAAGTATGTGAGGAGCTCAACATGATATTCAAAGAAGTTGTTCACAGAGGAGACAGCAGGGACTCCAGAAAGACGAAGAGGTGGGGCACACCATCAACGGTTTGGAGACAATACATACAACCGAGGAAAAAGTGAAGAGGCTGCAAAGCGAGCTAGATACCTCAAAGGCGATGGGGGCAGATAACATCTCTCCATGGATACTGAGAGAGGGAGCAGAGGCTTATGTGTACCAATAACAACAGTCAACACGTCTATTGCAAAAGGTGAATACCTGAGGTATGGAAGACAACAAATGTAGTCCAAATTTTTAAAAAAGAGACAGACACGAAGTATTAAACTACAGGCCAGTATCACTGATATGTATAGTATGGAAAGTCATGGAGAAGATTATCAGAAGAAGAGTGGTGGAGCAAATAGAAATGAATGAGATTATCAACGATGGCCAGCACGGTTTCAGGGATGGGAATTCCTGTCACAAACCTACTCGGGTTCTATAACAGGGTGACAGCAGTAAGACACGAGAGAAAGAGGACTGTAAGAAGGTGTTTGACACAGTTCCACACAAGAGATTAGTGGAAAAGCTGGAGGACCAGGCAGGGATAACAGGGAAGGCACTGCAATGGATTAGGGATTACCAGTCAGGAAGACAACAGCAAGTCATGGTACGTGGCGAGGTGTCAGAGTGGCTGCCTATGACGAGTGGGTTTCCACAGGGGTCAGTCCTAGGACCGGTGCTGTTTCTGGTATTTGTGAACGACATGACAGGAGGAATAGACTCAGAAGTGTCCCTGTTTTCAGATGATGTGAAGTTGATGAGAAGAATTCAGTCGGACGAGGACCAGGGAGAACTACAAAGGGATCTTGACAGGCTGCAGGTCTGATCCAGCATCTAGCTCCTGGAGTTAAACTCCAGGAGGTAGATACTGAATCAGACGTGCAGCCTGTCAAGTGTAAAGTCACGAAGATTGGAGAAGGGCAAAGAACACCACAGACGGAGTACAGTCTAGGGGGCCAGAAACTACAAACCTCACTCAAGGAAAAGGATCTTGGGGCGAGTGTAACACCGGGCACATCTCCTGAGGCGCAAATAAGCCAAATAACTGCTGCATCATATGTGCGCCTAGCAAACCTAAGAACTGGATTCCGACATCTCAGTAAGGAATAGCTGAGGACCCTGTACACCGTGTAAGTTAGGCCCGTATGGAGTATGCATCACCAGTTTGGAAATCACACCTAGCCAAGCACGTAAGGAAACTAGAGAAAGTGCAAAGGCTTGCAACAAACCTAGTCCCGGAGCTAAGAGGTATGTACTACGATGAGAGGTTAAGGGAAATCGACCTGTCGACACTGGAGGACAGGAGAGATGGGGAGGATATGATAACATATAAAATACTGATAGGAATCGACAAGTGAAGAGGCGGGGCCAGGTGAGTACAACTAATAGAGCACACTGGGTGCACTTCAGTTGTCAACCCACACTGGGTGCACTTTAGTTGTCGTCAACCCACACTGGGTGCACTTCAGTTGTCGTCAACCCACACTGGGTGCACTTCAGTTGTCGTCAACCCACACTGGGTGCACTCCAGTTGTCGTCAACCCACACTGGGTGCACTCCAGTTGTCGTCAACCCACACTGGGTGCACTCCAGTTGTCGTCAACCCACACTGGGTGCACTCCAGTTGTCGTCAACCCACACTGGGTGCACTCCAGTTGTCGTCAACCCACACTGGGTGCACTCCAGTTGTCGTCAACCCACACTGGGTGCACTCCAGTTGTCGTCAACCCACACTGGGTGCACTCCAGTTGTCGTCAACCCACACTGGGTGCACTCCAGTTGTCGTCAACCCACACTGGGTGCACTCCAGTTGTCGTCAACCCACACTGGGTGCACTCCAGTTGTCGTCAACCCACACTGGGTGCACTCCAGTTGTCGTCAACCCACACTGGGTGCACTCCAGTTGTCGTCAACCCACACTGGGTGCACTCCAGTTGTCGTCAACCCACACTGGGTGCACTCCAGTTGTCGTCAACCCACACTGGGTGCACTCCAGTTGTCGTCAACCCACACTGGGTGCACTCCAGTTGTCGTCAACCCACACTGGGTGCACTCCAGTTGTCGTCAACCCACACTGGGTGCACTCCAGTTGTCGTCAACCCACACTGGGTGCACTCCAGTTGTCGTCAACCCACACTGGGTGCACTCCAGTTGTCGTCAACCCACACTGGGTGCACTCCAGTTGTCGTCAACCCACACTGGGTGCACTCCAGTTGTCGTCAACCCACACTGGGTGCACTCCAGTTGTCGTCAACCCACACTGGGTGCACTCCAGTTGTCGTCAACCCACACTGGGTGCACTCCAGTTGTCGTCAACCCACACTGGGTGCACTCCAGTTGTCGTCAACCCACACTGGGTGCACTCCAGTTGTCGTCAACCCACACTGGGTGCACTCCAGTTGTCGTCAACCCACACTGGGTGCACTCCAGTTGTCAACCCACACTGGGTGCACTCCAGTTGTCGTCAACCCACACTGGGTGCACTCCAGTTGTCGTCAACCCACACTGGGTGCACTCCAGTTGTCGTCAACCCACACTGGGTGCACTCCAGTTGTCGTCAACCCACACTGGGTGCACTCCAGTTGTCAACACACACACACACACACACACACCACACACACACACACACACACACACACACATACAAAAACACATCTTTCTGGGTATTAGATTAACTGTAAATTGAAAATAACTAATGTAACACTATAAACAAGCATATTTATTTCACTAATAATTAACATAATAAACCAATTTATTGAACAGTTTGAAAGGGTAAATTTACATCTTATCTGCAACTTCATTATTTTCACTCTTTCAGTGAGATGGATGTGAAGCCTCCCTCTACTAAGTATTACTTTGGGAAGGCAATAAAGTACATCTTGATTTTGTTCCACAGTGCAGGGTAGCGGTCGGATTTTTTTTTTTTTTTTTTTTTTTTTTTTGTAACCAAGTCTTGATATCATTATTTGATTTTTGCCTCAACTCAGTGTCATTTTGGAGTGAAATCAGTTCTTCCTCCACCATTCCTGTTCCCTCATTGCTGATATCTAGGAATGAAATGATCACCTAGAATCTGAAATCTTTCAGACATGTTTATGTAGCTAATTCAGTTGTGCACAATGCATTCGTAGGCCATCGTCTGGTATACTCTTCTCCAATTCGGAGAGGTTCAGAAACTGGAAGAGCTGACGATAGGCTATGTCAGGTTTGAGAGTTATTCAAACGTAACATAGCCTATCGTCAGCTCTTCCAGTTTCTGAGTCTGATTAGACTAACCTTAATGTTAACGCTAATCAGAAACTGATGCCTCAGGAGCGAACTAGAATGAGCGAAGACAATTACGTACACTTTTATCACCTTGAATCCACAGGTAATCTTTAATAACTCTAGTCATAAATTCATGGGGAATTTCCTTATGTTGGGTCAGCACCACCAGCAGTCGTACCAAAAAAAGACAGAATAAATTTTGATAAATGGAGAAATTTCTAAATCTCGCGCTAGCTGAATAACGCAAGTGATGACATCTGAAAGTCTGTTTGCATTTTTTCTATTTTCTTTATTATAGTGATAGTCAATGCTGATTCGCTGGCTGCATGTAGTACCAATGAGAGAGGGTGGGAGAGAAAAAGCGAGAGAGAGAGAGAGAGAGAGAGAGAGAGAGAGAGAGAGAGAGGGGGGGGGCAGAGAGAGAGAGAGAATGATGAGAAAGGAGTCAGTTCAGAGGCTTCCTGAGCTTTTGAACATGGGAGTATATAGATTAAACGACCACTGAACCTTAATTAAAAAAAGAAACAAGGATCGGTACTCGATGCACTGGTTGGATAAACAATCTAGGCGGAGTAATTGGTGTTGGACACGTACGTGTGGGTGAGGGAAGGGCCCAGGGCTCTGGTGGGGGATGAGGGGAAAGCCCATTGTGGAATGAGGAAGAGATGGGACAGAGGCATGAGGTGGTGGTTAGGAAAATAAAGGGGAAAGGGGGGGGGATGGGGAAATAGGAGGGAGGATGGCAGGGAAAAAGAGCATCAGACACAGAATGTTTCCTACCGTTAATTGATCATGCTTGAGTTTTTGCAATACATTTAATGTAAACAAAGAAGCAGACACAGAGCTCTCTATAAAACTCCAGATTTGTTTGCCAATGACAGACTTTTTTTAAATTTGTACATCGAAATCTCAAGATGCACCTTTCTCATTCACCAGTCACAGACCTAAGCATCATCTAATTATGACCCCATGTCGAGAGACAAGGAAGCTTACTGACGAACAAATCGCCATCACAAGGAACTTAATTAGTGTACTCACTAGTTAATTACAGAAAAGCTTTCCAACAACGCCAAAAATGTGGTGTTGGGAAATATTACTGCCACTGTTCACAGATAACACACAAATATATAGCTTGGTGGTTCTCACCTCGCTACAACAACCAGAGTTAAATCTCAGCATCATTCCTTATACGCTCCAAAATATGTTGAATGCAATGATTGGAATATACCTCTGCAACACCCTCATCCAGGTGGTTAACCTTTTTAACCACCTTTATGATGTAGCACTTATTGATGTCATTATAATAAGTGCCCTCTTGATTCCCGTCTTCGACTCTGTTTCTCTTACCTTTTCAGTTCTATAGTATTTTGTACGTCCTGATCACACGTTCTTCGATTTCCTGTTTCCTGTTGTAGTGAGGTTAAATAGGTAGATTTAGGCCCATGCTGGTGCCGTGTACTCAATAATAAATTCGACACAGTTCGTATAAAAGTCCGGAAAATTGGAGATTCTTCTAAATATTTATGTTTTTCACACGCACTAACACCTCTGATGTTATTCTGTTAATGTCTGCTTAGAGAGATTTGCTTGAAACTTTGCTAAACCATTAGCTTGTTTTACCTTGTCTTCTGTCATCTCCGATTTTCAATATTTTGCTCAAGTCGGGGTTAAGTTTTAATCCCAAGTGCTCTTGGAATTAAACGTCTCGCTAAAGCATTTTTATGAAGGCATTTGCGGTTTTCCTGTCTTCGGGAAGTATGAATTCCTGTGAAATTTTCAGTATATATCTGATCATTACTCTCTCATTACTTCAGCTGATGGTCACACAAACTGAGGCACTCAGTGGAGTAATGAAAGTCTCCCAGCACATCCGAAAACCCCAACACAACATGATCTCATCTCTCGCACCGACAGGGAAGCGGACTTCCAATTTACTAAAGAGTAAATCCAAAAATTCATCACCATAACCCTCCAATGGAAAACGTGTACATTTGCACTCCCAGTACTACCTCCATTACTACCTTGTAAGACAAGCAACAACCCTAACAGAGTTACGACGACTTATAAAGGCAGATGAATTGCTATACTCGACAGGGACAATTTATCATACAAAAACAATTTACCTACTTAGTGACTACAATACGTTCATCTTATTCAGTGGCCACATTATAGTCACATCCGCTTATCATGCCACTTTGATGTCTTTGTCAATGGAAACTTACACTTGATTTTCCTCGTAAGTATATCAACTTAGAACATTCGCTTCCTCGAGCCCAAAATTGTCACGTGAACTTCTGAATCATTTGCTCGTAATTGTGTACCAGTTATCGAGAAATAATGAATGCCCCTAATTAATATATGGCTCCATTTTCTTGATCACATCTCCGGAGATACAATTATTTGTGTAATTCTGGGATATTTTCCATTGTTCGTGCGGTGTATTCATTCAAATGGACAATCACACATGACTAACGATCTGACACCAAACTGACTCACGAAATCGTAATGACACGATTGAAACATCATGCTTAACATTACGTACTTGTGATATATTCCTATTTGGCACAAACTAAACAGCATTTGGGTATTTCCAAAGAACAACTCAAAGTTCGTGAGAGTCCTCGGTCACAGGACAAGGTAGTTTTATTTTACTGTGCCATCAAAATAACGTGTATTAGGAATAAATGTGTTGTCTCCCTGCCTATCCTATGTACGGTCTGGTGGCGGTGGCGGTAGTGTTGGCGTTATGGGTGGAGCAAGTTGTGGTGGTGATTGCGGTGGGGCTGATGGTGTCTGGGAGGGTGATTACAATGGTCGTGGTATCCTCATTCTGAGCCCTTCATCACAACCACCATAATCACCACAACCATTGTCAGATGGATGTGAAGTGCTTGGTAACTGTGCACTAGGTTTGGTGTGACCCACTTCCCGACCTGGTAGTTTACCGCAGACATTTCAGTTTCACTGGCAAATTGGTCTTCATTTGCATGATAGAACTGATGAACTGGCTAAGTTATATACTTTAAAAAAAAGAGTAGATAATCTTGGTTTGACAGTCAGCAGTTTAAGAACAATAATACGAAAGGAACTTCTACTGAATTTTATTGACTTAAGACTGAGGGAGACTGACACCAGTCAGTCCATCTATCATCATTCTCTCATGCAGGAGGAGCCACATGTCTATGGTGCATCCAACAAAATAAGCCGACTCTTGGAAGTCACTACTGCCCGGCTCCGGCTGGGTAACAAGTATTTTTGGGAGGTAAATCACCACCACCAGATATAGACCAATTGTAATAAAGTTGGTAGAATTACCGACAATATGTAAAGTAAAAGGACACAAGTGCAACTAATGTGACATTTATTGTGGCAACGTTTCGCTCTCCAGGAGCTTTATCAAGCCATTCAATGGCTTGATAAAGCTCCTGGAGAGCGAAACGTTGCCACAATAAATGTCACATTAGTTGCACTTGTGTCCTTTTACTTTACAGATATAGACCAAACGAAATGTAAACTTTGCCAGATGGACTATTGTCACACTTTGCGTCATTATGTACTGAAGTGCGTCACACCCTGCGTCATTATGTACTGGAATGCGATAAAATTAATGAATTCAGAGACAACTCACTCAAAAATTTCAAGATATGTCAAATTATTTTATCCACAATGGTACATTACAAATCATTCTGAAAAAAATACCATAACTTAGCTCACTGTAAACAAAGCTAATATTTGCATTAATAACTTATTGTAGTTGAGATCACGTGTAGACGTGTGAGTGGTTCATTACCTTTGTAACTTGTTTAACTATCGGAACTTTGCGGCCCAGTCCCTAGACCCGTTGTGTACCTCTGTAATCTCTATTATGCACTCCATACTCACAGAATGTGTATGGGGTGCACAATAAAAATATCAAACTATAACTGGCGAATAGTGTGTGTCACTATCGCTAGAATCATCACTTACCTTATCAAGGCAAGTCCTCATCACTGAACTCGTCCTCACTGCTTAAATCTTGACCAAAACGAAGAGAAACCTTAAATTTCCGCTTCCATAATTATCAGTTGGTAGCTTGTTGGTTGGCCCCGGCAGAGGAAGGCATGTAGTCTCAACATTTGAGTCGTTATTAGTAACGTTTCCAGTGTCACTGTCACCCACATGAACACTAAACTCACTAAACTAAGTCTTCAGCACTATCCTCAGTACTATTTTCACCCAAAAAGGTTAAACCTCTTTAAAGAAAGGGTTTCCACGACGGTATGACATGATAAACAATGTCATCGCTTACGATGCACCACACACCACGACTGTTTCTGTACTGCTCTCACACAGCGCTGCCTGGGAAGTGTAGTTCTTAAATATTTGATTTTTGGATTTAACATTCATAATTGTGTTACTTTGTCATGTAGTTTTTCTAGTAAATGCATTGCTATATATTTCCTTATGTTTTTTTCTGTTACATTTTGTTGTTACTGGCATGATTTTTACAAGGAAGACACATTTTTTTATTCCAGAAAAAAAAAAAAAACAAAAAAAAAAAACAACAACAACAACAACAACAACAACAACAACAACAACAACAACAACAACAACAACAACAACAACAACAACAACAACAACAATAATTTATTTATTTATTTACTACAAGTACATGTACAAGGTATACAGGCCTACCTGACATCAATGACATACTGCTATATAGAAAGTCGCTTGTTATGCAGAGCATTTCGGGCAAATTAGGTCAGTTTTGTCCCGGGATGCGACCCACACGAGTCGACTAACACGCAGGCACCCAATTTACTGATGGGTGAACATAGATAACCGGTGTAATGAAACACGTCCAGCGTTTCCACCCCCTTCGCCTTGAATCGAACCCGAAATCGAACCCTCACCGTGTGAGGCGAGACCTTTTGCCACCAGGCCACGGGGCACTATACTTAACCAGGCCGATCCCAGGCATAAATTTTTGTCAATGTCAGTTTAAGAATATATATTTACATTCTTCTAAGCACTTAAGACTGGAAATCCTGAAAGTCTTAAGGAAAAAAAATCCTATCGTAGTGCCTCTGTTGATCCTGTTGACATGAAAGGAAAAAGCATATTAAGAAATGATAAAAAAATGAGCCTCTTTCCTAACGTGTGTAGTAATACATCGTGAAATGGTACACGATTGTCTATCTCCTTCTCTACTGTGAATTTGATTGTTGTTCCCAAACAATTGAGTTCATGATCTTCTGAATGTTAGGATGCGGATGGATTTCAGACGTTCCATGCATAATTTAGCTAGGACTGCGCCAGTAGGTCAGCCCTTGTTTAATGTAATTTGTTTGCGTGTTCCTGGAAGTTAAACCAGGCATGACACAAATTTCTTATAGGTTCGTAAAATGTTGGCTCAGTATGGGATGGTTCAAATCATCAGATGGGTTCCACTATAAGACTTGAAATGCGGGTACAATGCTGAACTGGGCCGTTACCTCAAAACTTGCATGCCTTTTTTTAACGAAATTGTAGTCCCTAATCGCATTTAGATTTTCTGAATGTTGTAGGTATGATTCGTTGAGCAACGTGCTTAGCTAATACTCCTGAGATTTTGTAAAGGGAATACCAGTCCCTGAGTAGATGGCCCCACAATTGGGCCTCATTGAATTTGCTTATTTTAGGCAGGCCAGAAAGTCTTGCTGCTTTTGTGTTCTTGAGAAGAAAGTGTACGAGTTCGTTGTCCCTGTCGGGTTTCGTAAACATGGTGCGAATATTTTTTGAGAAAGAAATCTGTCTCATTCGTCTATTGGTTTTCCAGTGCGTTAATACACGTGGTTGTGTCGTTAATTTTTTCAGTTTTATTGTTGTACTCATAGAGCTATGATGATGATGATGATGATGATGATGATGATGATGATGATGATGATGATGATGATGATGATGATGATGATGATGATGATGATGATGATGATGATGATGATAGTAGTAGTGGCGGTGACCGGGGCAGCGGTGGAGACGTCGGTGCCGGTGGCGGTGGCAGTGGCGGCGGCAAACTTTGTCAGCAGATCAAAGACACAGCAAGAGAGTGGAAGGCAAGGAGCCGGGAAGACTGAATCTTGTATTAATCATATGTACAGTTTCTATCTCTGTGTGCTGGCTAGCAACTCAGACATAGTAAACAGAGAAGTAGCCACTATTTTTCACGAATAAATTAACCCAACTTTTAGCGATGATGGTGATTTGTTGGCAAAATTTATTGCCGGTGCTGTGTATCTATATAAATTAAGATTTTGTTAATACAGAAATGAATTTATGATTTTTCAGATATATCAAATATAAAAAATATTTTAAAAGGTGACCTGAATATATTGAAAGGGTAATGTTATGATGGAAAATCTGTATAATCATTATTAAAGGACCCCAATGGAAATAAGTCACTCTGTCTGACTTTTTTGGGTTATCCTAGGTTCTCTACACATATGCTGCTATGTATGATAATTCTATGTAACTGTATTTGTGTATACCTGAATAAATTTACTTACTTACTTACTTACTTACTTACTTACTTACATCAGACACATAACTCAGATGAAGCGAAATTCTGATGGGCGAGTTGAACTAATGTGTGAGGCTTAAAACATTGGTAATTGGTACAAAATATAGTTTAAATTAATATTTCACTAATGAAGGTGTACTACTTGTTATGGTATTATTTAACACATAAATAAGATGCATAAATAAATTATGCAGCACCAGTTTGGAACTCACATCTGGAAAAAGTGCAAAAGACTGTAACAAGACTAGTCCCAAACCTAAGGAATATGGTCAATGAGAGAAGTTAAAAGGACTAAAGCTGATTACATTAGAGGACCAGGAAGACTAAAGGTGACATTATTACAACGTACGAAAGTACAATAAAGAAATGACAAGGTGTTTGAGAGGTGGGAATCAGGTACACAAGAACAAAGCCGAAAGTTCAGAACACAGAAGACTCACAGGGATTTCAGAAAGTACTTCTTTAAATTAATCAGCCAGGGAACGACCTAGACAGTGAAGTGGCGGGATCTATACCTAGTTTTAAGATTAAATATGACAGGGCTCACACGGGCACTGAAGGGTGAACTTAGTTTCCAGCAGAGAGGCAGAGCCAGGAGCTGAATCTCGGTTTTTTCAGCCACAGTTAGATGAGTAAACACACACACACACACACACACACACACACACACACACACAGGCTCGTGCGATGACGACGTACAAAGTATTGAGAGGAATGGATCGAGTGAACAAGGACAGACTGTGGCTAACGATGTTGTAATGCAAAACTCATACATAGCTTTAAGAATAGATATGATAGGCTCAGGAAGTCAGGAGAGAGCGAACCCAGTAGCAGCCTGCAGAGAGACTGGGCCAGGAGCTAAACGTCGACCCTTGCAACCATAAATAGTCGAGTTTATACACATGCAGTTACGCACATACACGTGACCATCAACATTAGCAAAAGAGCATCGGGAAGTAAATTAGAACAATTAGAGTTCAATTAACGAATTACTTCAGCCGAGAGAGAAAATTAGACCCGAATTAATAATTAATCTGAGGAACGATTTAGATAGTAATAATAAAAGAATGATTTTTTCCGGCCCCGATCAGCTGGGATATTCATTCAATTATCTGGGTTTTACTAATGAATAAAACTGGCTTTAATCATCTGAGGCAAGTTTGTGTTAGTATGGAATAATGAGTGTACTTTCCAAGAGTTTTAAATGAACGTTTTATCAACCCTGAGTTTTTTTTACCATAAGGAATCATTGATCCTGAGTAAGCTGAGTTTTGTTAAATTCTGTTCAAATGGAAATTACTAAATGATTTTTCTAGACGTTGTAAATACGAGACAAATTAGAGCTTAGAACTACCGATACCAATGCCACCTGATAATACTAAATTGAGAAATCACAGAACGGGTGGGGTTCGAACCCATGGCAGGTGAGTCCTAAACGTCAGGGGGCTCTGATTCGAGCCCCACCAGTTCTGTGATTTGTTTACATTCTTGTCATTACGATTTCATGAATCACTATGTAGAGAATCGTTGATCCTGACGACGTGGGAAGCTACCTACTCTCCCAACACATTACCGAAATCAACAAAACTGGTGATATGAAAAATTAAGATGAATAATATAATCAGTGACAAAAGGATTAGGGAGTTAATTGCAGACATGATGTAGTGAACCCAGACATGATATAGTGCCCCCAGACATGATCTAGTGCCCCCAGACATGATATAGTGCCCCCAGACATGATGTAGTGCCCCCAGACATGATGTAGTGCCCCCAGACATGATGTAGTGCCCCCAGACATGATGTAGTTCCCCAAACATGATGTAATGCCCCCAGACATGATGTAGTTCACCAGACATGATGTAGTGCCCCAAGACATGATGTAGTTCCCCAAACATGATGTAATGCCCCCAGACATGATGTAGTTCACCAGACATGATGTGGTGCCCCCGACAGATGTATTTCCCCCCCCCCAGACATTTGTAAATGCCCCCGACATGATGTGTGCCCCCCGACTGATGTAGTGCCCCCGACATGATGTAGTTCCCCAAAAAATGTTTTAATTTCCCCCCGGACTTGGTTTTTAGTGCCCCCAGACATGATTGTTTAATTTCCCCCCAAAAATGATGTTGTGGGCCCCCCGACATGATGTTGTTCCCCAAAAAAAGATGTATGCCCACTGACATGATGTTTCTGCCCCCCGACATAAAGTAGTGCCCCAGGGCATGATGTAGTGCCCCCAAACAGGGTGTAGTTCCCGCAGGGCATGAGGGAGTGCCCCCCGACCTGATTTTGGGGCCCCCGACAAGATGTAGTGCCCCAGAAAGAGTTGTTCCCCCCGACATGATGTAGTGCCCCAGACTGATGTAGTTCTCCCCGGAAAGATGTAGTGCCCCCAGGGCATGATGTAGTGCCCCCCAAAAAAGGTGTAGGCCCCACACATGATGTTTTGTTCCCCAAAAAAAGATGTAGTGCCCCCCGAATGATGTTGTTCCCCAAGGAAGATGTAGTGCCCCCCGAAAATGATGTAGTGTCCCCAGAATGATGTAGTTTCCCCCAGACATAATGTAGTCCCCCCGAATTTATGTGTGCCCCCAGACGTGTGCCAAAAACCCCCGGGCATGATGAGTGCCCCCCACATGATGTGTGCCCCCCGGGCTGTTGTAGTGCCCCCGACTGACGTAGTTTCCCCAGGAAAGATGTTGTGCCCCCGACCCTGATGTAGTGCCCCCAACATGATGTAGTGCCCCCCGAATTTATGGGAGTGCCCCCCCGACGTTAAAGGTCCCCAGACGTGAGTAGTGCCCCCAGACTGATGTAGTGCCCCGACAAGATGTTGTACCCCCAGACATGATGTAGTGGGCCCCCCGAAAAAGATGTAGGGTTTCCCCCCGACATGTTTTAAATGCCCCCCGGGCCCTGTTTTGTGTCCCAAATGATTAGTTCCCCCAAAAATGATGTAGGCCCCAAAAACATGGTAGTGCCCCCCCGACATGGGTGTAGTGCCCCCCCAAAAATGTTACCCCCCACCCGTTTTAGTTTTCCCCCAAAAATTTATGTAGTGCCCACCCACATGTTTTATGCCCCCAGAATAATGTATGCCCCCGACATGATGTAGTGCCCCCCAAAAAAAAAAAAATTAAAAAAAAAAACCCCCAAGGGCCCCGATTGTTTTTCCCCCCCGGGCTGATGTAGTGCCCCCAGGGAAAGATGTAGTGCCCCCGACAGATGTTGTTCCCCCCGGGCATGTTTAGTGCCCCCCGAATGATTTAGTTCTCCCAGACACGAGTAGTGCCCCCGGGCTTTATTTAGTTTCCCCCAAACTTTATTAGTGCCCCCCACATGAGTTGGGTTCCCCCAAAAAAAGGGGTTTGTTCCCCCCGGCATGATGAGTGCCCCCCGTATGATGTAGTGTCCCCAGCCCTGATGTGGGGCCCCCCGACATAATGTAGTGCCCCAGAAAATGATGTAGTGCCCCCCGACCCTGTGCAGTGCCCCCAGGGCAGGAAAGTTTTTTTCCCCACATGATGTAGTGCCCCAGACATGTTGTGTGCCCCCAGGGCAGGCGTAGTGCCCCCCGAATTGGGTGTAGTGCCCCCCGACATGATGTAGTGCCCCCCGACCTGATGTAGTGCCCCCGGGGCATGATTAGTGCCCCCGGGGTTATGGAGTGCCCCGACGGATGTAGTGCCCCCGAAAAAATGTAGTTCCCCCCGACAATGTGTTCCCCCAGAAAATGTGTAGTGCCCCCAGAATTTTATGTAGTTCCCCAAGACATGATGTAGTCCCCCAGAAATGATTTAGTGTCCCCAGAATGATGTTTGCCCCCCGAGGGTGTAGTGCCCCCAGAAAGTGATTTTAGTGCCCCAAGACGAGATGTAGAAACCCAGACGTGATGTAGTGCCCCCCGAATGATGTAGTGCCCCCCGGGGCATATTGTAGTGCCCCCAGGGAAAGATGTTGTGCCCCAGAATGATGTTGTGCCCCGACGTGAGTAGTGCCCCAGGCGTTTTGCAGTGCCCCCGCGTGATGCAGTGCCCCAGACGTGATGTAGTTCCCCCAGACGTGACGAGTGCCCCCAAAAGTGATTTTTTTTTTTTTTTTTTTTTAAAAACCCCCAGACGTGATGTAGTTTTTTTTTTTTCCCCCCGGGCATGTGTAGTGCCCCCCGGGCATAATGTAGTGCCCCCCGCATGATGTAGTGCCCCCGACGTGGGTGTAGTGCCCCCCGAGTGTGCAGTGCCCCAGACGAGTTTTACTGCCCCCAGCGTGATGTAGTGCCCCCAAAACGTGATGCAGTGCCCCCCGAGTGATGTACTGGCTCCAGACATGGGGCGGGAGTGCCCCCGGGCATGATGTAAAGCTCCCCGACATGATGTAGTGCCCCCCGCGTGATGTAGTGCCCCCGACGTGATGTAGTGCCCCCCGACGTGATGTAGAAAACCTCGACGTGATGTAGTGCCCCCCGAAAAGTGTTTTGTGCCCCCCGACTTTAAAATAAACCCCCCGGGCTGCTTTTTGTGGCCCCCCCTAAAAAATGTAGTGCCCCAGACATTAGTAGTGCCCCCCGACATGATGTAGTGCCCCCAGGGGCGTGACGTAGTTTCCCCAAAACGTGATGTAGAAACCTCAGACGTGATGTATTTCCCCCTTGATGTAGTGGGCCCCCGACAGATTTTTAGTGCCACCAAAAATGATGTAGTGCCCTCAGGGCATGGGTGTAGTTTCCCCCCGGCATGTTTTAGTGCCCCCCGACGTGATGTAGTGCCCCCCTACGTGGGTGTAGTGCCCCCCGACGTGATGTAGGGCCCCCCGAAAGTTGTTTTTAGTGCCCCCAGTGGGATGAAGTGCCCTCAGGGCGTGATGTTTGTGCCCCCAGAAATGATGTAGTGCCCCCAGGAAAATGATGTGTGCCCCAGGGAAAAGATGTAGTGCCAAAAAGAATGAGGGAGTGCCCTCAGCCCTGATGTAGTGCCCCCCGGGATTTTTGGGAGTGCCCCCAGCTGATGTTGTGCCCGAAACCTTTTTTAGTGCCCCCAGGGCATGATGTAATTCCCCCGACGTGTTTTAGTGCCCCAGACATATGTAGTGCCCCCCGAAAGATGTAGGGGCCCCCAGATATGAAAGTAATTTCCCCCGAATGTTAGTGCCCCCAGACGTGATGTTGTTCCCCCAGAAATGTGTAGTTTCCCCAGATGATGTAGGGGCCCCCGGGCGTGTTTTTAGTGCCCCCAGACGTGATGTGAAACCCCAGACGTGTTTTGGCCCCAGGAAGATGTAGTGCCTCCAGACCTAATGTAAGTGCCCCCAGGGCATGATGTAGTGCCCCAGACATGATGTAGTGCCCCCCGGGCGTGATGTAGTGCCCCCAGGGCGTTATGTAGTGCCCACAGGGCGTGATGTAGTGCCCCCCGACGTTTTGTAGTGCCCCGACGTGATGGAAATGCCCCCCGACGTGATGTTTGACCCCCGACATGTTTTAGTGCCCCCGGGGCGTGATGTAGTGCCCCCAGACATGTGTAGTGCCCCCAAGGGCGTGATGTAGTGCCCCAGACGTGATGTAGTGCCCCCCGCCTGATGTAGTGCCCCAGACGTGATGTTTGGCCCCCAGCATGAGTTGTGCCCCCCGACATGATGTAGTGCCCCCGCATGATGTAGTGCCCCCAGACGTGAAGTAGTGCCCCCCGACGTGATGTAGTGCACCCAACCCTTGATGTAGGGAAAACCCTTTGACGTGATGTAGTGCCCCAGACATGATGTAGTGCCCTCAGACGTGGGGTGTGGCCCAAAAGGGCATGATGTAGTGCCCCCCGACAAGATGTAGTGCCCCCCGACTGAAGTAGTGGCCCCGGGGGTTTAAAGTAGTGCCCCCCGACGTGATTAGTGCCCCCAGGGGGGTGATGTAGAAACCTCAGACGTTTATGTAGTGGCCCCCCGGGCATGATGTAGTGCCCCCCGACTGATGTAGTGCCCAAACCCGACATGAGTAGGCCCCCAGACGTGATTTTTAAATGCCCCCCGACGTGAAGCAGTGCCCCCCGACGTGATGTGTGCCCCCAGACGTGAGTAGTTCCCCCCGACGTGATGTAGTGCCCCCCCCTGTGATGTGTGCCCCGGGCGTGATGTAGTGCCCCCCCCGAAAGTGATGCAGTGCCCCCCCGGGATTTATGTAGGCCCCCCCCCCCCCCCCCAAAAAAATCCCCCCGAATGTTTTAGTGCCCCAGGGCATGGGTTTGTGCCCCCCGACAGGAAAAGTAGACATTTTTTTTGTAAAAAACCACACGTGAAAGTAGTGCCCCCCGGGCGATGTTTGTGCTCCCCGAAAGATGTAGTGCCTCCAGGGCATTTATGTAATGCCCCAAAGTGATGTAGTGCCCCCAAAATGATGTGAGCCCCCCGACATGATGTTGTGCCCCCGTATGATGTAATTCCCCGACAAAATTTGTGCCCCCGAAGTGAAGTAGTTCCCTCGGGCATGATTAGTCCCCCAAAAGGGGATGTAGTTCCCCAGCGTGGGTGTAGTGCCCCCGACGTGATGTAGTGGGCCCCCGGCGTGATGTAGAAAGTCAGAAAAGTTTATGTAGGGCCCCCCGACATGAGTAGTGCCCCCCGGGCATAATGTAGTGCCCCCGGGGCTTTATTTAGTGCCCCAGAATGGTGTAGTTTTAACCCGAATGATGCAGTGCCCCCAGACCTGATGTAGTTCCCCCAAACCCTGATGTAATGCCCCACCCTGATGTAGTTCACCAGACATATGTAGTGCCCCCAGACATGATGTAGGGGTTCCCCCGAAATGAAGTAGTGCCCCCCGACGTGTGGGAGTGCCTCAGAGTGGGTGTAGGGCCAAAAGCATGATGTAGTGCCCCAGGGCTGTTTTAGTGCCCCCCGACTTTAGTAGTGCGCCCCGCGTGACGTAGTGCCCCCCGCCGGGGATGTGTTCCCCCAGACGTGGGTGTAGAAAAACCCCAGACGTGATGTTTGGCCCCCAGACATGTGTAGTGCCCCCCGACATGATGTTGTGCCACCAGACAGATGTTTGTGCCCCTTTGACGTGATGTAGTGCCCCCGGGCAGATGTTGCCCCCCGACATGGTAGTGCCCCCCGACATGATGTAGTGCCAACAATGATGTAGTGCCCCCAGAATGTTTTAGTGCCCCCAGGGATGATGTGTGCCCCCAGACGTGTTTTAGTGCCCCGAAACTGGGTGTAGTGCCCAAGAAATGATGTAATGTCCCCAGAAAGTGATGTAGTGCCCCTAGACTTTATGTAGTGCCCCAGACATGATGTTTGTGCCCCCAGATTTTGATGTAATTCCCCCGACATGATATAGTGCCCCCAGAAATTTTTGTAGTTCCCCCCCGACTTTTATTTTAGTGCCCCCAGACGTGTGTAGTGCCCCCCGCGTGATGTAGTGCCCGCAGACGGGATGGGGAAACCCAGACGTGATGTAGTGCCCCCAGGAAAGGGGGGGGTTTTGCCCCCCCCCAGAAAATAAGGGAGTGCCCCCAGACATGATGTAGTGCCCCCAGAAATGTGTAGTGCCCCAGACGTGATTAGTGCCCCGAGTTATGTAGTGCCCCCAGAGTGGGTGTAGTGCCCCCAGAAGTTTATGTGTGCCCCCGAGTGATGTAGTGCCCCCAAAACGTTGGGTTTTAGTGGGGCCCCAGAATGAGTAGTGCCCCCAGACTGATGTAGTGCCCCCAGAAATGATGTAGTTTCCCCCAGACGTGATGTAGTGCCCCCCGGGGCGTTTATGTAGTGCCCCCCCCGTGATGTAGTGCCCCCAGACGTGAGGGAGTGCCCCCGACATGATGTTGTGCCCCCCGACATGATGTAGTGCCCCCGCATGATTTTTGTTCCCCCCGAGTGATGTTTGTGCCCCCAGGGGCGTGATGTGTGCAACCCCGGGGCGTGATGTTTGAAACCTTAGACGTGATTTAGTGCCCCCGACCCTGATTGTAGTGCCCTCAGAGTGTGTAAATGCCCAAAAAGGGCATGAGGGGTGCCCCCAGATATGATGTAGTGCCCCCAGACATGATGTAGGGGCGCCCGGGGCGGGAGTAAATGCCCAGGGCGTGTGTGGCCCCCAGAGGGGTGTAGGGGAAAACCCCAGACGTTTTGTATTTCCCCCAGAATGATGTAGTGCCCCCCGAATGATGTAGTGCCACCGACATGTGTTTGTGCCCCAGACGTGATGTAGGCCCCCAGACGTGATGCAGTGCCCCCAGACGTGATGTAGTGCCCCCCAAGTGTTTTAGTGCCCCCCGAAGTGATGTAGTTTCCCCCCGATGTGATGTAGTGCCCCCTGACGTGTGTAGTGCCCCGACGTGTTTCAGTGCCCCCAGGCATGATGTAGTGCCCCAGAAAAAAGTTGTGCCCCCGGGCTGATGTAGTACCACCAGACATGATATTTGTGCCCCGGCTTTAGGGATTTACCACGAAAGGGGATGTAGTGCCCCCAGACAGTTTTAGTGCTCCCCGGGCAGATGTAGTGCCCCCCAGGGAAAAGTTTTAATGGCCCCCCGACGTGTTTTAGTGCCCCCCGAATGATTTAGAGCCCCCGACATGAAAGTAGTGCCCCCAGTTTTTTTGTAAATTTCCCCCGACAAAGGGTATAGTGCCCCCCGGGCGTGAGGGGTTCCTCAGACATTTTATGTAGTGCCCCCAAAAGTGATGTTTGTGCCCCAGAAAGTGAAAGTTTGTGCCCCCAGGCCCTGATGTAGTGCCCCCCGGGTTTATGTAGAAAGCTCAGACGTGATGTAGTGCCCCAGAATGATGTTTGTGCCCCGGGCATTAAAGTTGTGCCCCCCGGGCATGATGTAGTGCCCCCCGACATGATGTGTTTACCGACCCTGATGCAGTGCCCCAGGGCAGATGTAGGTTTCCCCCCAAAATGATGTAATGCCCCCCGACATTTATGTAGTTCCCCCAGACATGATGTAGTGCCCCCCGACATGATGTAGTGCCCCAGACATGATGTAGGCCCCCGACGTGATGTAGTGCCCTCAGACGTGGGTGTAGGGGGCCCAAAAGAATGATGTAGTGCCCCCCCACATGTGTAATGCCCCCCGAAAATGATGTAGTGCGCCCGACGTGAAGAGTCCCCCCGAAAGTGTTTTAGTGCCCCCCCGACGTGATGTAGAAAAACCCCAGCGTTTATGTAGTGCCCCCAGGGCATGATGTAGTGCCCCGGGCATGATGTGTGCCAACCCGAATGATGTAGTGCCCCAGACGTAAGTAGTGCCCCCGACGTGATTGGGCCCCCTGCCCCCCACGTGATGTTTGTGCCCCCAGAGTGATGTAGTGCCCCAGACGTGATGTAGGCCCCCAAAACGTGATGTAGTGCCCCCAGACGGAGGTAGTGCCCCCCGCATGATGTAGTGCCCCCCGGGCTTGGGTGTAGTGCACCCAGACGTGAGTTGTGCACCAGGGCGTGATGGGAGAAACCTTGACGTGATGTAGGCCCCCCGACGTGATTTTAGTTTCCTCAGACGGATGTAGGGCCAACAGACATGATGTATGGCCCCCCGACAGGGTGTGTGCCCCCAGCATGATGTAGTGCGCCCCGACGTACGTAGTGCCCCCGACGTGATGTAGGCCCCCGGGCGTGATGTAGAAAACCCCAGACGTGATGTAGTGCCCCCAAAACATGATGTAGTGCCCCCGACATGATGTTGTGCCACCAGAAATGATGGGAGTTCCCCAGACGTGATGTTTCCCCCAGACGTGACGGGAGTTTCCCCCCGAGTGTGTAGTGGCCCCCCGACGTGATGTAGTGCCCCCCGACGTGAGTGTGCCCCCGCGTGATTTTAGTGCCCCAGGTATGTAGTGCCCCCCCCAAAAATGTAGTGCCCCCAGACATGATGTAGTGCCCCCCGACATGAGTAGTGCCACCCGGAAAATGATATAGTGCCCCCCGGGGAAGATATAGTGACCAAGACGTGATGTGTGCCCCCCCCGACATGATGTAGTGCTCCCCCGAAAGATGTTTTAAAAAAAAAAAAAAAAAAAACCTCCGACATGATGTAATGCCCCCGGCGTGGGTGTAGTGCCCCCCGACATGATGTAGTGCCCCAGACATGATGTGTGCCCCCGTATGAAAGTAATTCCCCCGACAAAATATAGTGCCCACAGACGTGATGTAGGGTTTCCCCCAAGGGCATAATGTGTTTACCCCCCAAAACCCCGATGTAAGTGCCCCCAGACGTGATGTAGTGCCCCCAAAAGTGATGTAGTTTCCCCCCGGGAAAGAGGGAGTGCCCCCAGAAAAGATGTTTTGTGCCCCAGACTTTATTTTAGTGCCAAAACCGACATGATATAAATGCCCCCCGCAGATTTTGTGACCCAGACGTGAAAGTAGCCCCCCAGAATTTTATGTAGTGCTCCCCGACTTTATGTAGTGCGCCCAGACGGGACGTAGTGCCCCCAGACGTGATGTAGTGCCCCCAGGCGTGATGTAGGGAAACCCCAGACGTGATGTAGTGCCCCCAGAAAATGATGTTTGTGCCCCCCGACTGAAGTAGTGCCCCCAGACATGATTTAAAAGCCCCCCGAAGGATGTAGTGCCCTCAACATGATTTTATTTCCCCAGACATGATGTAGTGCCCCCAGATATGATGTATTCCCCAAAACAAGATATAGTGCCCCCCGACGTGATGTAGTTCCCTCAGCTGTGTGTGCCCCCCAAAAAAAAATGTAGTGCCCCCCGACGTGATGTAGTGCCCCAGACGTATGTAGTGCCCCCCGCGTGATGTAGAAAGCTCAGACGTGATGTAGTGCCCCCCGACATGATGTGTGCCCCCGGGGTGATGTAGTGCCCCCCGCTTTTTGTAGTGCCCCCCGGTGAGTTTGTGCCCCTTTGGGGTGATGTAGTGCGCCAGAGTGTTTTAGTGGCCCCCCGGGGGGTGTAGTGCCCCCCAACGTGAAAATAGTGCCCCCGACAGATGTGTGCCCCAGACGGATGTAGTGCCCCCCCGACATGATGTAGTGCCCCCGACCTGATGTAGTGCCCCGGCATGAAGTAGTGCCCCCCGGGGTGATGTAGTGCCCCCGACGTGATAAGTGCCCCCCAAAGTGATGTAGTTCCCCGACGTGATGTAGTGCCCCCCGGGCTTGGTTTTAGGGGCCCCCCAGGGAAAGATGTTTGTGCCCAGACGTGAAAGTAGTGCCCCCCAGTGATGTAGTGCCCCAGCCCTGATAAAAGTGCCCCAGGCGTGATGTAGTGCCCCCAGAAAGTGTTTTAGTGCCCCCAGACTGATGTAGTGCCCCAGACCCTGATTTTAGTGCCCCTTGGGAAAGATGTAGTGGTCCAGGGCGTGACGTAGTGCACCAGACGTGATGTGTGCCCCAGAGTGATGTGGGAAAAATCAGACATGATGTAGTGCCCCGACATGATGTAGTGCCCCCCGAAAATGATTTTGGCCCCCCGAATGATGTAGTGCCCCCCAAGTGATGTAAATGCCCCCAGACGTGATGTATTTCCCCAGGGGCGTGATGTTTGAAAAACCCTTTGCGTTATGTAGTTTCCCCCGAAAATGATGTAGTGCCCCCAGACGTGAGGGAGTGCCCCCAGCTTTATGTTGTGCCCCCCGACATGATTAGTGCCCCCCGGGCTGATGTAGTCCACCCGACATGATGGTTTGTGCCCTCAGACTGATGTAGGCCCCCAGGATGATTTTAGTGCCCCCAAAATGATTTTAAAGCCCCCCGGGCATGATGTAGGGTTTCCCCCAAAAATGATGTTTTTGCCCCCCAAAAATGATGTAGTTCCCCTAGGGCTGATGTTGGCCCCCAAAATGTTTTAGTGCCACCAGACTTTATGTAGTGCCCCCGCCCTGATGTAGGCCCCCAGGGGGGTGTTTCAGTTCCCAGACGTGATGTAGTGCCCCCAGGGCGTGATGTAGTGCCCCCCGAGTGATGTAGTGCCCCCCGATGTGATGTGGCCCCCTGACGTGGTGTATTTCCCCCAGAGTGATGCAGTGCCCCCAAAGGGATGATGTAGTGCCCCCCGACATGATGTAGTGCCCCAGAATTTATTTAGGGGCCACCCGACATGATATGTGCCCCCAGGGATTGATGTAGGACCACAGCGTGATTTTAGTCCCCCCGACATGTTTTAGTGCTCCCAAAACATGAAAGTAGTGCCCCCAGGGCATGTTGTAAAGCCCCCAGACGTGATGAGTGCCCCCAGAATGATGTAGAGCCCCGACATTTATGTAGTGCCCCAGATATGATGTAATTCCCCAGACCCGATATGTGCCCCCCCGACGTGGGTGTAGTTCCCTCAGACATGATGTAAATTCCCCAAACGTGATTAGGCCCCCGGGGTGATGTAGTGCCCCCCGACGTGATGTAGTGCCCCAGACGTGATGTAGAAAGCTCAGACGTGTTTTAGGCCCCCAGACATGATGTAGTGCCCCAGACATAATGTAAATGCCCCCCGACATGAGTAGTGCCCCCAGGGCATGGGTGTAGTTCACCAGACATGGGTGCAGGGCCCCGACTTTATGTAGTTCCCCAAAAAATGATGTAATGCCCCCCGAAATGATGTTTGTTCACCAGACTGAAGTAGTGCCCCAGACATGATGTAGGTCCCCCGACATGATGTAGTTTCCCCCCGACGTGGTGTAAATGCCCTCGCGTGATTTTTGGGCCAACAGACATGATGTTTGGGGCCCCCAGCATTATGTTGGCCCCCGCATGATGTAGTGCGCCCAGACGTGACGTAGTGCCCCCAGCGTGATGTTGTGCCCCCAGGGCGTGAGGGAGAAACCCCCAGGTGTTTTGTTTCCCCCCGGGCATGATGTAGTGCCCCAGACATGATGTAGTGCCCCCGACATGAGTAGTGCCCCTAGAAAGTGATGTAGTGCCCCCAGACATGAAAGTTGGGCCCCCAGACATGTGGAGTGCCCCCCGACATGATGTAGTGCCCCAAAAGACATGATGTAGTGCCCTCAGACTGTGTATTTCCCCCCGGGAGATGTTGGGGCCCACAGCGTATGTAGTGCCCCGAAACCCTTTATGTGTGCCCCCGACATGATGTAATGTCCCCCGGCGTGATGTAGTGCCCCTAGAATGATGTAGTGCCCCCCGACTTTATGGGAAATGCCCCCAGATTTGATGTAATTCCCCGGGCATGATTTTAGTGCCCCCGACGGTGAATGTAGTTCCCCCAAGGGAACAAAAAAGGGGTGTTTTGGCCCCCAGACTGATGTAGTTTCCCAAGGGCGGTGGTGGGGGAGTGGCCCGCAGGGCGTGATGTAGAAAACCCCAGGGCGTGAGGTTTGTGGGCCCCCCGGCATGATGTAGTGCCCCCAGACTTTAAAGTAGTGCCCCCAGCATGAGTAGTGCCCGACATGTTTTGTGCCCCCCGAGTGATGTTTGTGCCTCCCGCGTTATGTGTGCCCCCAAACGTGTTTTAGTGCCCCAGGCGTGATGTAGTGCCCCCGGGGGCGGGTGTTAGGCCCCCAGACGTGATTTTGTGCCCCGAAATGATGTGTGCCCCCCGGGCGTGATGTTTGGCCCCCCGACATGTGTAGTGCCCCCCGACGTGTTTTAGTGCCCCAGACGTGATGTAGTGCCCCCAGACGTGATGTAGTGCCCCCCCGACGTGATGTAGTGCCCCCCGGGCATTTATGTGGGGCCCCCCGGGGCATGTTTTAGTGCCCCCGGGGCTTTATGTAGTGCCCCAGACGTGATGTAGTGCCCCCCGACGTGATTAGTGCACCCAGACGTGATGTAGAAACCTTGACGTGATGTAGTGCCCCCCGACATGATGTAGTGCCCCCAGGGCGGATGTAGTGCAAAAAGGCATGATGTAGTGCCCCCGGGCATGATGTAAGGTTTCCCCCGACAGATGTAGGTTTTCGCCCGCGTGAAGTAGTGCCCCCCGACGTGATGTAGTGCCCCAGAGTTTAGTAAAAAACCCCAGGACGTGATGTGGGGGCCCCCGGGCTGATGTAGTGCCCCCCGACTGAGTAGTGCCCCGACAGGGTTAGTGCCCCCCGACGTGATGTGTGCCCCAGACGTGATGCAGTGCCCCGCGTGATGTAGTGCCCCAGACGTGTTTTAGTGCCCCAGACTGATGTAGGCCCCCAGATGTGGGTAGTGGGCCCCCCCCGTGATGTAGTGCCCCAACGTGATGCGTGCCCCCCGGCATGGTGTAGTGCCCCCCGACATGATGTGTTTCCCCCCGGACATGATGTAGTGCCACCCGACATGATAAGTGCCCCCCGGCATGATGTAGTGACACAGCGTGATGTAGTGCCCCCCGACATGAGGGGTGTCCCAGACATGATGTAGTGCCCCAGAATGGTTTTTGCCCCCAAAAAGTGATGTAGTGCCCCCCGACTTTATGTAGAGCCCCCGACATGATGTAGTGCCCCCCCATATGATGTAATTTCCCCCGACAAGATATTTGGGCCCCCGAACCCTGATGTAGTTCCCTCAGAAATGATGTATGCCCCCAAAAGTGATTTTAGTGCCCCCAGACGTGAGTAGTGCCCCAAAACGTGATGTAGTGCCCCCGGGGTGAGGAGAAAGCTTTAGGGCGTGATGTTGTGCCCCCCGAATGATGTAGTGCCCCCAGGCATAAAGTAGTGGGCCCCCCGACATGATGTAGTGCCCCAAGGGGCATGATGTAGTTCCCCCAGACATGATGCCCCTGCCCCAAGACATGATGTAGTTCCCCCAAAAAAGATGTATGCCCAGACATGATGTAGTTCACCAGACATGATGTAAATGCCCCCAGAAATGATGTAGGTCCCCGGGAAAAGATGTAGTGCCCCGAGTGATGTATTTCCCTCAGGGCGTGATGTAGAGCCAAAGAAAATGTTTTAGTGCCCCAGACATGATGTATCCCCCAGAAGAAGTATGCGCCCCGACGTGACGTAGTGCCCCCAGCGGGGAGTAGTTTCCCCGGGGGTTGGGTGTTGAAAAAACAGACGTGATGTAGTGCCCCCCGACATGTGTAGTGCCCCCCGACATGATGTAGTGCCAAAAGATTTATGTAGTGCCCCCAGGGCGTTATGTAGTGCCCCCCGACGTGATGCAGTGCCCCAGACCCTGAGGGAGTGCCCCAGGGGATGTAGTGCCCCCGCGTGAGGTTGTGCCCCCAAAACGTGAAATTTGTGCCCCCAGACGTGAGGTAGTGCCCAGCATGTTTTAGTGCCCCCAGACATGTTTTAGTGCCCCCAGCTTTATGTAGTGCCCCAGTCGTGATGTTGAAACTTAGACGTGATGTAGTGCCCCCGACGTGTGTAGGGCCCCCCAAAACGTGATGTAGGGCCAAAAAAAGACATGATGGGAGTGCCCCCAGACATGAAGTAGTTTCCCCCCAGACTGATGTTGTGCGCCCAGACGTACGTAGTGCCCCCAAGGGCGTGTGGGGTGGGCCCCCCGAGTGATTTAGAAACCCCAGGGCGTGAGGGAGTGCCCCAGACAGAAAGGGAGTGCCCCCGGGCATGATGTAGTGGGCCCCGACATGATGTATGCCCCCAGACGTGATGTAGTGCCCCCCGGCGTGACCCCAGTGCCCCCCGAAAGTGATGTAGTGCCCCCCGACGTGATGTGGGGCCCCCAGACGTGATGTAGTGCCCCCCGACGTGATGTAGTTTCCCCGACGGATGTAGTGCCCCCCGGGCTTGATGTAGTGCCCCCCGCATGATGTTGTGCCCCCACATTTATGTTGTGGGCCCAGACTGTATAGTGCCCCCAGGGGATTTAAAATAGTTTACCCCGACGTGAGGGAGGTGCCCCCCCCCCGGGCCCTGAGTAAATGCTCCCAGCATGATGTAGTGCCTCCGGACATGATGTAATGCCCCCGGGCGTGATGTAGTGCCCCCCGCATGTTTTAGTGCCCAGGGAAAAGATGTAGTGCCCCCCCCTATGATGTAATTTTTCCCCAAAACAAAAATATAGGGGCCACAGGACGTGATGTAGTTCCCTTAAAACATAAAGTGTGCCCCAAAAGTGATGTAGTGCCCCCGACGTGATTAGTGCCCCCCGAAAGTGATGTGTGCCCCCCGACATGATGTAGTGCCCCAAAACTGATGTAGTGGGCCCCCAGACATGATGTAGTGAAACCCGGGCATTTTATATAGGCCCCCCCGGGGAGTATAGTGACCCCAGACGGGATTTTAGCGCCCCCCAATTGATGTAGTGCCCCCCAGAAAATGTTTTAGTGCGCCCCGACGTGAGTTTGTGCCCCCCGACGTAGTGTGGCCCCCGGCGTGATTAGAAAACCCCAGACGGGGCCCCCCCCCCCCCCCCCCCCCCCCCCCCCCCCCCCCCCCCCAAAAATGATGTAGGCCCCCGGGCATGATGTAGTGCCCCTCCAAAGGGACATGATGTTTTTGCCCCCAGACGTGATTAGTGCCTCGACTGATGTAGTGCCCCAGAATGATGTAGTGCCCCCAGGGGTATGAGGGAATTTCCCCAGACAAGTATTGGCCCCCAGACGTGATGTAGGGGGCCCCGACTTTTTGTAGGGGGCCCCCAAAACGGATTTGTGCCCCCAGACGTGTTTTTAGTGCCCCAGACGTGATGTACTGGGCCCCCCGACGTGGTGTAGGGAAAGCTCAGGGCGTGATGTTGGCCCCCTTCAAAGATGTAGTCCCCCAGACGTGATGTAGTGCCCCCAAAAGTTATGGTTTGTGCCCAGAGTATGTTTGTGCCCCTTTGACCCTGTTTTAGTGCCGCCAGCGTGATGTAGTGCCCCCAGACGTGATGTAGTGCCCCCCCCGTGAAGTTGTGCCCCCAGACATGATGTAGTGCCCCAGACGTGATGTAGTGCCCCAGAATGGGTGTTGTTGCCCCAGACATGATGTGTGCCCCCCGGGTTTATGTAGTGCCCCCCGACGTGAAGTAGTGCCCCAGACGTGATATAGTGCCCCAGACGTGATGTAGTGCCCCCAGACGTGATGTAGTGCCCCCCCGACATGTTTTAGGGGCCCCCGACTTTATGTAGTGCCCCAGGAAAGTGATGTTGTGCCCCCCGACGGATGTAGTGCCCCCCGACGTGATATAGTGCCCAAAGTGATGTGTGCCCCCGACGTGATGTAGTCCCCCGGGCATGATGTAGTGCCCCCGGAAATTGAAGTAGTGCCCCTGGGTTTTTGTAGTGCTCCCAGAGGGACGTAGGCCCCCAGACGTGTGTGTGCCCCCCGACCCTGATGTAGAAACCCCAAACTTTTAAAAGGGAAAAAAGAAAAAAAATTTGGGCCCCGGGGTTGTAATTTTTTTTGGCCCCCAATTTGGGGGGAAAAATTTTTTTAAAAGGGGAAAAACCCCCAAATTTTGGGGGGTTTTGGGGGAAAAAAAAAAGGGCCCCCCTTTTTTTTAAAATTTTTTTAAAAAAAAGATTTTTAAATTTTAAAGGAAATTTAAAAATTTTTAAAAAAAAAAAAAAATTTTTAAAAAAAAAAAAACCAAAAGGAAAAAATTGGGCCCAAAATTTTCCCAAACCTTTTTTCCCCCCCTTTTTTTTTTTCCCCTTTTAAAATTTTTTTTGGGTTTTTTTTTCCCCCCCCCCCCCCCCCCCCCCCCCCCCCCCCCCCCCCCCCCCCCCCCCCCCCCCCCCCCCCCCCCCCCCCTTGGGGGCCCCCCCTTTTTTTTTTTAAAAAAAAAAAAAATTTGGTTTAAATTCCAAAAAAAAAGGGGAAAAAAAATTTTTTTTTTGTTGGGGAAAAATTTCCCCCCAAAAAAGGCCCCCCAAAAAAAAAAAATTTTTTAAAAAAAAAAAAAAAACCCGGGGGGGAAAAAACCCCCGGGGAAAAAAAAGGGGGGGGGGTTTTCCCCCCAAGTTCCCCCTTTTTTTAAAAAATTTTTTCCCCAAAATTTTTAAACCCCTTTTGGGGGGTTTTCCCCCGGGGGGTTTTTTCCCCAAAAGAAATTTAAAAAGGGGGAAAAAAAAAATTTTTAAAAAACCCCAAAAAAAGGGGGGGGAATTTTTCCCCCCCTTTTCCCCCCCCCTTCCCCCCAAAAAAACCCCCCAAAAAACCCCCCAAAAAAGGGGCCCCCCAAAAAAGGGGGGAAAAAGGGTTTCCCCCCCCCGGAAAGGGCCCCCCTTTTTTTCCCCCCGACATGATTGTTCCCCCCCTTTTTCCCCAAAAAGGTTTTTCCCCCCGGGGGGGCCCCAAAAGGGGGGAAAAAAAAAAAAAAAAAAGGGGGGGGGGGGGGGGGAAAAGGGAAAAAAAAAAAAAAGGCCCCTTTTGGAAAACCCCGGGTGGCCCCCCTTTTTGGGCCCCCCCCCCCCAAAAAAAGTTTTCCCCCCGGGGGAAAAGGTTTTAAAAATGGTTCCCCAAAAAATTTGGGCCCCCCCGGAAAAAAGGGGGGGCCCCCCTTTTTTTTGGGGGGGGGCCCCCCCCTGGTTCCCCCCCCAAAAAAAGGGTTTCCCCCCAAAAACCCCCCCCCCAAAAGGTTTCCCCCAAAAAACCCCCGGGGGGGAAAAAAAAACCCCCCCAAAAAAACCCCCCCCAAAAAGGGGCCCCCCAAAATTTTTTTGGGGAAAACCCCCAAAAAAACCCCCCCCCTTTTTTTAAAAAACCCCCAAAAAACCCCAGACTTTTTAAAAACCCCCAAAATTTTAAAAAAAAAAAAAAAAAAAAAAAAGGGAAATTTTTCCCCAAAATTTTGGGCCCCCCCCCTTTTGGGCCCCCCCCCAAAATTTCCCCCCCCAAAAAAAAAAGGGGGGGGGGGAAATTTTTTTAAAAAAAAAACCCCCAAAAAAAAAATTTTTTAAAAAAAAAACCCCCCGGGGGGGGAAAAAAGGGGGGGGAAAAAAAAAAAAAGGGAAAAAGGCCCAAAATTGGGAAAAGGGAATTTTTCCCCCCCCCAAAAAACCCCCCGTTTTTCCCCCCCCCCAAAATTTGGCCCCGGGGGGGGGGTTTTTCCCCCTTTTCCCCCCTTTTGGGGCCCCCCCCTTTAAAAAAAGGGGTTTTTTTTTGGGGGGGTTTTCCCCCCCCTTTTTTCCCCCCAAACCCCCAAAATTTTCCCCCTTTTTTTTCCCCCCCCCGGGGGGGGAAAAAAACCCCAAAAAGGGGGAAAAAAGGGGGCCCCCCCCCTTTTGGGGGGGGAAAAAAAAGGGGGGGGGGGGTTCCCCCCGGGGGGGGCCCCCCCAAAAGGGGGGGGAAAAAAATTTTTGGGGCCCCCCCAAAAAACCCCCCCCGGGGGGCCCCCCAAAAAACCCCCCCCCCCCCCCCCCCGGGGGAAGGCCCCGGGGGCCCTGCCCCAAAATTTCCCCCCTTTTTCCCCCCCCCGGGGTTTTTCCCCCCCCCGGGGTTTTCCCCCCGAATTGGGCCCAGGGGAAACCCCCCCCCGGGGGAAAAGGGGGGGGGGGGGGGGGGAAAAAAAAAAAAAAAAATGGGGAAAAAAATTTAAAAGGGGGGGAAAATTTTTTTGGGTTTTTTAAAAAAAAAAAACCCAGGGTTTCCCGGCCCCAAAAAAAAGGCCCAATTTTTCCCCCCCCCGGGGGGGGGGAAAAAAATTTTTTTTTTTTTTTTTTTTTTTTTTTTTTTTTTTTTGGGGGGAAATTTTTCCCCCTTTTTTTTTAAAAACCCAAAAAGGGGGGGAAAAAGGGGGGAAATTTTTTTCCCCCAAAACCCCCCGGGGTTTGGGCCCCCCGGGGTTTCCCCCCCTGATGTAGTGCCCCCCGGGGGGGGCCCAAAAAAAAGGGGGCTTGGGCCCCCCCGGTTTTTTGGGGTGGGGGAAAAGGGGGGAAAAAAAAAAAAGGGGGGGGGGGGAAAAACCCCCCGGGGTGGGAAAAAAAATTTTCCCCCAAAAATTTTTCCCCCCTTTTTTCCCCCAAAAAATTTTTTTCCCCCGGGGGTGGGGCCCCCCGGGGGGGAAAAAGGGGTTTTGGGGGTTTTGGGGGGGGGAAAAAAAAAAAAGGCCCGGAAAACCCCCCCCCAAAAGGGGGGGTTGGGCCCCCCAAAAAAACCCCCCGGGGGGGGGGGAAAAGGGGAAAATTTTTTTCCCAAAAAGGGGGGAAAAAAGGGGGGGCCCCCCCCCCTTTTTTGGAAAAAAAGGGGTTTTTGGGGGGGCCCCCCCGGGGGGGGTATGTTTGGCCCCCCCAAAACCCCCCCCAAAAACCCCCCCCCCCGGGGGGGGGTTGGGGAAAAAAACCCCCCTTTTAAAAATTTTCCCAAAATTTCCCCCGAAGGGTTGGGGGGGGAAAAAAAAACCCCCAAAAAAAAGGGCCCCAGGAAGTGGGGAAAAGGGGCCCCGGGGGGGGGGGTTTTGAAAAACCCAAAAAGGGGGGCCCCCAAAAAATTTTTCCCCCAAAAGGGGGAAAAAAAAGGGCCCCCCGGGGGGGGGGGGGGTTTTTTTTTTTTCCCCCGACGGGGGGCCCCCCCCCCGGGGGGGGGGGTTGGGAACCCCCCCCCCAAAAAAAAAAAAACCCCCCCCCCCCCCCCAAAAAACCCCCCAAAAAGGGGGGGGCCCCCCCCTTTTTTTTTAAAAAAAAAATTTTTCCCCCCTTTTTTAAAAAAAGGGGGAAAATTTTAAAAAAAGGGGGGGGGGGGGGAAAAAAAAAAAATTTTTTTGGGGGGGAAAAAAAAGGGTTTTTTTAAAAAATTTTTTGGAAAGGGGGGGGAAAAACCCCCCAAAAAAAAGGGGGGGGGGGCCCCCCCGGGGGGGGGGGGGGGGGGAAAAAAGGAAAAAAAGGGGGGGGTTTTAGTTTAAAAAATTTTTTTTAAAAAAAAAAGGCCCCCCCCCAGGTTAAAGGGGCCCCGGGGAAAAAAATTTTTTCCCCCCCCTTTTTCCCCAAAAAAAAAAAAAAAAAGGGGGTTTAAAAAATTTTTTGGCCCCCGGGGAAATTTTAAACCCCCCGGGGTTTTTAAAAAAGGGGTTTGGGGGAAAAAATGGGGCCCCCCGGGGGCCCCCTTTTTAAGGGGGGGGCCCCCCCCCCAAAAAGGGGGGGGAAAAAGGGGCCCCCCCCCCCAGAAAATTTCCCCCGGGGGGGCCCCCGGGGAAAAAATTTTTCCCCCCCCTTTTTTTGGGGGGGGGGGCCCCCAAAGGGGGGGGGGTTTTTTTAAAAAAAGGCCCCCCACTTTTCCCCCCTTTGGGCCCCCCCCCCGGGGGGAAAAAAATTTTTAAAAAAAAATTTTTCCCCCCCCTTAAAACCCCCAAAAAAGGGGGAAAAAAAAAAATTTTTTTTTTGGGGCCCCCAAATTTTGGGGGGGGGGGGGAAGGGGTTTTGGGGGGGGGGGGGGCCCCAAAAAAGGGGGGAAGGGTTTTTGGGGGGGAAAGGGGGGGAAAAAAAGGGGGGGGGGGGCCCCCCTTTTCCCCCCCCCCGGGGGGGGGGGGCCCCCCCCAAATTTTTTTAAAAAATTTTTTCCCAAGGGCCCCTTTTCCCCAAATTTTTTTCCCCCCAAAAAGGGGGCCCCCCCCCTAAAATTTTTTTTTCCCCCCTTTTTTTAAAAAAAGGGGCCCCCAAAGGGGGGGGAAAAAAAAAACCCCCCTGATGGGCCCCCCCCTTTTGGGGGCCCCCAAAAACCCCCCCCAAAAATTTTTTTTTGGGGGGGGAAAAAAATTTTTGTTCCCCCCCTTTTTTTTTTTAAAAAAAATTTAAGGGGGGGGGGCCCCCCCCCCCTTGGGGGCCCCCAGGTTTAAAAACCCCCCTTTGGGGGGGGGGGGGGGGGAAAAAAAAAATTTGGGGGCCCCCCCCAAAAAAACACATGTCCCAAATTTGCACATGTGCCCCTTTGATTTATCCAACTCATGAGAAGAGCCTAATTTGAAGTCTTTGATCAGATTCGGGGCACTGGACCCCCATTCCCCTTTCACTAAAAAAAGTTTAAATTCCTTCTAAAAAAAAGGCATCGCCCTTATTAAAACAAAAAACCCCTTTAAAAAACCTGTAATGGATTTTCTTTAGCCCTTTGTCCCTTCAATAAGCACATTTCAAAAGGTTTTTAATGCAAGATCCAAAATTGAAACACCCTTTTCATAACCTTTGTTCATATCGTGATGATAGTTTTAGAAACCCACTTTTAAAATTTAAGACCATTGCGGGTCGGGTTGTTTTTGTTGTGGACTTTTGGGCCCCAAACCCCAGTGGCGGGCTGGAGGCGAAACGTTTTACGAGGGGGGTGGGCCCGGGGCTTTGTGCATTTTCCCTTAAATTTTCACCCTGTGGGTTATAATATACAATTCTTGTACAATTTCAAACTCCCAAACTACACTACAAAATACCACCTTTTCCCGGCCTATATATATGCCCCCCGCTCCACCTCGGTTAGGGGTACTTTGCAAGGGGTCCAAGTGGGGCCAAAAAGGGTCGTCGTAAGCTTCCCCCTATTTTTTTTTGTGCGGGTTATTTGTGTTTTGGGGTTTCCCAGTCCGGGAAAGGGTTGCCTTTTTTTTTATTTATTTGCAGCCACCCACGGGAAAAATTACTGTTTAAAATTTTTTCCCCCCAAATGAACCCAAACCCAAAAGGCTTCAGGGAACAGTAATTAAAATCCCCAAAAACTGAAACTTAAATTTTTTTAAACTCGGTGGAGCCCGTACAAATTTAACTTAATAATTACCGGACTAATTGTTTTTTAGAACATTTCATGGAAACTGTTTTAAAAAGAGATTTTTTAAAAGAAATCACGAAAATTTATTTTGCGGGTTTAAAAGGGACATAAGACATGCCACAAAAAACTTCCTGGGGTGTAAAACAAAAACCCGAGATTTTAAAAATCTACCAGCAGTTTCTAGGGAAGGTTTTCCCACTGAGCCCAAAACCCGACACTTCCCCGGCTAAAGAGAATTTTTTTTTTTTTTTCCTCATATAATGAAAATACCAAACTTAAGAGATCTATTCTTCACCTATAAAAAAAAAAGCACAAAAAAACTACACAGGAACCGGGAAGGGGGAAAACCGTTTTCCTTTTTTCCCTGGGGATTTTGGGAATTGAAATTTTTCCCCCTGAATTACAACCTGATATTGTTTGAAAACCTTTAAAAAAACCCCTTGAAATGGGCAAAACCCTTTTTTTTTAAAAAGCTTTGTCTGTGTTTTATAACATACATGAGCGGGGAACATGTTTCGTTTACAAGTTACTTTAAATGTTTTTTCGGGTGAAACGGGAGTCCCCATTTTTCCCCCTCCCGAAGGAAAACACCTGGAAAATCCTCCCTGTAAAGATCTTTCATTGAGGGCCGTTTTTTTTTTCCCCCCGTTTTTTTGGTACCTCTCTTCATGAAAAATTATTTTAAAATTTTTCCATGGTACTGCTTCAGGTACTAAAAAAAAACAGGGCCTAAATTTTTCCTTATTTTTAAGTACCTTAGAAAAAAACAAAATTCTAACACCCCAAAATATTCCCCCTAAATGTACGGGCTTGTAAAAGCGAGTTAATCCGGGTTTTAAAACCCCTTTTTTACCCGGGGCTTAATTTTTTTTAATTTTTTGAGGGAAAAACCCAAGGTATAGAAAAAAGGAAAGACGATTTGGGGAAAAGCAAATCCAGCAAGCCCAACAAACAAGCAGCCCCACAAAATTTTTGCATCCGACAGTTCACTGATACGGGAAAAGTGGGTATAAACAGTCAATAAACAAAAAAAAGGGTTTTAAAAAAAGGGCTTTTTATTTTTTTTTTAAAAAACCCCTTTAACCCCCAAAATAGACCCTTCAGAAACCCAAATCGGGGAGACCCGATCCTCCCCCCTGCAAACGAAAAGGCAGTCACGCTACCTCCAGTCCCAAACCCAAAGTCACAAAACAGAGGGAGGAAATTTCTAATCACGTAAAACACAGTGAAAACCCACACAACAAAACCACTGACTCCCATAACAAAAAAAGTAAATTTAAAACAAGATACTAAACCAAACCCCAATAAATTAATTTAATAGTCATGTGAGAAAATCCAAACACCCCTGCGAAAAGGGAATCAAAAATGAACGGGAAAAGAAAATAACAGAAAGTGTTCTGACGTCTTTAAATCCAGTCCGTTGATGTATTTTTTTCCATTCCCCCTTGAAAATTTTACGAGTAAAAAATTTCAAAAGGGGAATAAAAAAGGGGTGGGGGGAATTTTAATTTGAAGGCGAGTAATGACCCCTTGTTTTGGGTTTAAAAAAAATTAAAAATATTTTTTTTCCCCTTTTTGTTTTAAAATCACTTTATTTAACTAAAAAATGTGACGAGGATTTACCAAGAATTAAAACACTTTCGGGCCCAGCTATTTCTCGCATAGTATTCCAAAAATGATGTGGGGACCACAACCTTTTTAAAAATTTTCCACGCGCCCCCAAAAAACCAAACAATTTCCCTCTAAAGATTTGTTTGTAAAAAATAACTCCGAAAACCCCCCAATATCTTGTGAAGAATGGGGTCGCTAAACGGGGGAATATGTTCTCTAAAACGGGGAGACATTTTGTACAACAAAAGGGGAAAACTTTATTTTTGAAACGTTTCGCCCCCCAGTGGCTTCTTCAGTCCAACAGAAAAACAGGGAAGATGAGAATACTTTGAGGAAAATCATCCTTGACCTGGATAAAAGGTGTTTCCATCACCCAAATCGGGAAAACGAACATAAAAACTCCAGGCTGAGGGACTGAAAACCTCAAACTACTAGTCCCTTTTTCCCCTTTCCCCCCGTTCTCTGCATTGGACTGAAAAAACCGGGGGCTGGCCAAACGTTCCCACAATAATAAATTCCAAATAAACCCCAAAAAGCCCTTTCTTCACATTAGGTTTTCTAAGCAATTTACAGCATATCTAAAAACAAAATTTTTTCCCGGGTTGTTTTTTGTTTTTAATTTAACAGAAAAAGGGCTAAAAAGGTAAACAAATCAAAAAACAAAATAGTTAAAAAAACACGTCAAAAGGGCCCTTTTAGTCAATTTAACAAATTCCAACTTTAAACTATTAACAACAGTTTAAAAATTTTTAAGGGGGTTTTATTTTTCCTTTTGGGAAATTTTTTTTTTTCACCCAGTGTTTGTTGTGGTTTTGGGGTGTGTTTTTGTGTGTGTGTTTTGTGTTTTGTGTTGCGCGTTTTTGGTTGTGTGTGTGTGTGTACTCACCAAAATTGGGGGTTGCGGGGGCCCGAAAACTCAGCTCCTGGCTGTGTGTGTGGGGTGTATTGTATGTTGTTAGTGGGGTGTGTAATGTGTGGGGTTAAGTGTGGGGTAATTGTGTGGGGGGGTTGTGGTGGTGTGTGTTTTGTGCGGGGTGTTTGAGTACTCCCCCCATTGAAGTTCGGGGGTGGGAGCCCGGGCCCCCTGGCTGTGTGTGTGTGGGTTGTGTGTGTGTGTGTGTGTGTGTGTGTGGGGGTGGTGTGTGTGTGTGTGTGTTGTGGGGGGGGGGGGGGGGTTTTGTGTGGGGTATGTGTGTTTTAAATGTGAGTGGGGTTGTGGGTGGGGTTATGTGTGGTGTGTTTGTGTGTGTGTTTTGTGGGTGTGTGGTGTTTTGGGTGTTTGGGGTTTTGTGTGTGGTAACCACCTAGTTGTACCACCTAGTTGAATTGGGGGGTCGAGCCCAAGCTCCGGGCCCCCTTTCTCTCACTTTTTCGCTACAGGTCACTCTCCCTAACTTTTAGTTTTGTCATCCCTCTCCTTAAAGCTATTTGGTCCCCCCTTTTTTTTGGGTGTTCCATCTCTGGAACATTCGTCCTTTGTCCACCTTGCCCAATTTCCTTTGGGCAGAAAATTTTTTTTATTCTTATAAAGTCCCCTCTATGTCTCCTGTCCCCAGTGTCGTCAGGTTGATTTCTTTTAACCCTTCCTCGAAAGGACATTCCCTCTTAGCTCTGGGACTAGTCTTTTGCAAACCTTTGCAATTTTTTTTAATTTCTTTTACGGCTTGGCTATGTGGGTTTCCCCTGAACGAGTCCTTTTTAAAAGATTTTTAGAATGCTGTTCTGAGGTTTTCTAGGGCCCATATGCTGGGCAGTTATTTTGGGGTTATGTGACTTCAGGAGATTGGCCTGTGTTATACTCACCCCCCAAAGCTTTTTCCCCTTTATGAAGGGTTTTTAGTGGGCTGGGAAACCCCCAGGCTGATTTAAATTGGGCCCCAAAGGCCCTGATGAGTGCCCCCCCGATATGATGTAGTTTTCCACCAGACATGAAAAAAAGTTGGGCCTTTTGGGCATGTTTTAATGCCCCTAAGGCATGATGTAGTGCCCACCAAAACGTGATGTATGCCCCCAAAAAAAGATGTTAAATGCCCTAACAAAGATTGTTGTGCCCCAAGACATGATGTAAGGGCCCCCCGACGTGAAATTTGTTTCCCCCAAAACATGATGTTTGCCCCCAACAAAGATGTTTGTCCCCCCAAAATAGTAATTCCCCAGACATGAAAATAGTGCCCCCAGACGTGAAGTAATTTCCCCCCGACAATTTATGTAGTGCCCCCAATTTTGATGGGGAGCCCCCCAGACGTGATTGTAGTGCCCCCAAAGTGATGTAAATGCCCCCCCGTAACGTGAGTAAAAAACCTCAGACGTGACGTAGTGCCCCCAACAAATGTAGTGCCCCCAAACAAAAGTATTCCCCAGACATTAAGTAGGCCCCCCAAAAGGGTGTAAGGGCCCCCCAAAGTTATTGTATTGCCCCAGAAGTTATGTATGGCCCCCCGACGGGTGTAATTCCCCCCCAAAGAGGTAGTGCCCTCAGACGCGAGGGAGTGCCCCCCCCGGGGGTAAAGTATTTCCCCCCGACTTTATGTAGTGCCCCCATTTCGGGATTTATGCCCCCAACGTGAATTTTTGGTGCCCCCAGACATGGGTGCAGTTGCCCCCAACAAAGTGTGCCCCCAGAAAATGGGGGTAGTGCCCCCAAACGTGATGTAGTTCCCCAAGACTGATATAGAAACCTTTGAAAGTATGTAAATTTCCCCAAGACGTGGGTGTGTGGCCCCAAAGTGGTTTTATCCCCCCCAAAAAGGGGCGTGGTGTAGTCCCCCAGACGTTTATTTTGGCCCCCAGAAAAAAAGAGTAGTGCCCCCAGACCCTGATTTTAGTGCCCCCCGACCCTACGTAGTGCCCCCAAACGTTATTTTGGGCCCCCGAAAGTGATGTAGAAACCCAGACGGGGTGTATGCCTTTCCCGACTAAATGTAGTGCCCCCAGACCCTGATTAGTGCCCCACCAGGGCTTTATGTAGTGCCCCAGACATATGTAGTTCCCCCAGGAGATTTTAGTTTCCCCCGACGTGAAGCAGTGCCCCCAGACGTTAGTATGGCCCCCAGAAAAGGATGTAGTGCCCCCAGCGTGATTTAATACCCCCCCTCCCAAAGTTATGTAAATGCCCCCAACGTGATTAAATGGGCCCCCAGGACATGATGTAATGCCCCCAAAAAAGAAAGTATGCCACCAGCCAAAATGTAATGCCCCCAGGGATGATGTAGTGCCCACAAGGGCGTGATTTGTGCCCCCCAGACTGAGGGATTCTCCCCGACATATGTTGGGCCTCCAACAGATGAAAAGCCCAACCCGAACCCTGATGGGAGTGCCCCCAAACATGAAAGGGAGTGCCCCCAGACATGATGTAGTCCCCCCCAAAAGATGTTAAAATTTCCCCAAAACCTGAAATTTGTGCCCCCCAACGGATGTAGTTTTCCCCCCCGACATGATTTAGGCCCCCAGACGTGATGTATTTCCGCCCAAAAAAAAGTGATGTTTTGCCCCCAGAAAATGACGTAGTGCCCCCAAAATGATGTAGTGCCACCAAAACCCTTTATGTAGTTTCCCTCAGGACATGATGTAGGGCCCCCAGGCATGATGGAAATGCCCTCCCCCCAAATTTTATTATGTCCCCCAACGTTATGTAGTTCCCCCCAGGGCGGGTGTAGTTTCCCCCAGCCTGAGTATTGCCCCCAGACATGAATTTTGTTCCCCCCCCCCGAATGATGTTTGTGCCCAACCCCCCGACATGATGTAGTGCCCCATTCAACAGATGTAAAATGCCCCCAGACCCTGATGTATGGCCCCCCGTCAAGATGTAGTGCCCCCAGACATGATGTAATGCCCCCAGACGTGATGTATGGCCCCCAAACATGATGGGAGTGCCAAACCCGCATGAGTATTCCCCCAGAATATTAATTTTTCCCCCCAAGAAAATAGTGCCCCCCGACTGATGTATTGCCCCCCGACGGTGATGTAAATTTCCCCCCCGACGTGATGTTGCCCCCCGACTGATTATTCCCCCAGACTGATGTAAATGCCCCCCCCATGATGTAAGGCCCCCCGGGCGTGACGTAAATGCCCCCCCGAAAATTGTGCCCCCAGACGTGATGTAGAAACCCAGACGGATGTATGCCCCCAGACAAGATTAAATGCCCCAGGGAGCATGGGTTTAGTGCCCCCCAGACATGATGTAGGGGCCCCTCAGACATGATGTAGTGCCCCCCCGGCATGAAGTAGTTTTCCCCCAGACGTATGCCCTTGGCCCCAAAAACGTTATTATTCCCCCCGAAAGTGGGTGAGTGCCCCCAGACAAAGTAATACCCCCCAGGGCGTTATGTAGTGCCCCCCGACTGATGTAGTGGCCCCCCGAACATGATGTAGGGGCCCCCCAAAAATTATGTAGTTCCCACCAAAACTGATGTAGTGCCCCCAGGGATGATTAGGGGCCCACAGACGTGTGTAAATGGCCCCCCAGGGCATGATTTTAGTCTCCCAGACATTATGAAATGCCTTCCCGACATATTAAAAGCCCCCAAACGGGGGAAAGTAGTGCCCCCAGGACAAAAGGTATGCCCCCAGACATGATGTATTTTCCCCCCCAATATGAAAATTCCCCCCAAAATGATAATTTTGCCCCCAGACGGGTGTAGTTTTCCCCCCAAAATGTGTAGTCCCCCAGAAAGTGATGTAGTGCCCCCAGACCGTGATGTATGGCCCCCCAAAATGACTAAAGCCCCCGACAGAAGTTAGTGGCCCCCAAAACATGAAAGTATTAACCCTCAGGGAAAAAAGTAAATGCCCCCCGGGATGAAGTAAATGCCCCCAGATGTGATGTAAATGTCCCCAACGGAAAAGTAGTGCCCCCAGACGTGATTATCCCCCCGACATGAATGTATTGGGCCCCCGACATGGGGTAGTCCCCCCGAGATGATTTAGTGCCACCAACATGAGTAGTGCCCTTTAGACAAGGGGTTAGTGCCCCCAGACATTAAAGTAGTGCCCCATTATGAGTGTAGTGCCCCCAGACATGATGTAATGCCCCCCGAAAGTGATGTATTTCCCCCCCGACATGAAGTAGTGGGCCCCCAACATGATTTAAATGCCCCCAGATATGAAAGGAATTCCCCCAAAAAGATATAGTGCCCCCAGAAAAGAAGTTTTTCCCCCAGACGTGATTTTAGTGCCCCCAAATGATGTTTGTGCCCCTAGACCCGATGTAGTTCCCCCCAACGTGATTAGTGCCCCCCCAACCCTTAAAGTAGTGCCCCTCCCACATTTCTAGACTCCCCACTCTTTCCCTTTCCCTTTTGTTCCCTTTTCCCCTTTAAAGCTCACCAAGGGAATTTGGTTTTTACAACCACTTAATTTTCCGGGCAGTAGTTTCCACTCTTTTCAAACGGGCCCAAAGATTTAAATTTTTGGAATGATGTTTTTTTTTGTGTACTGCATCGTTAAAAATCATGGGATACTCAATGAGTCGTGAAATTTTGTATCTCAATGAGTCTTTTGAAAGTTATATAAAAACCCAAAAGGGCTGGAAAGTTAGTATACTCAATGAGGGCTTTGGAAAATTTTGAAAACTTAAAAGATTGTAAAGGTTTGACCTGGTAAATTTTGAAAAAAGGTTTAAGTAAAAATTTTAATGCAATTATACTTAGTAGGTTTTATTTGGGGAACGTGTTCACGTACAACGTAACCCTTATTCACAAAGATAGAGGTTAAAAATATAAAGAAAAAAATTTTTAAGTGGATCATGTTAACGTCTACCAGGGTGACATAACACCAAAGATAAAAATGAAAGATGTCGAAAATGATTAACGTTATAATCTAAATGTATTTTTGATTGGACTAATTCTTTCAAAGAGAGAGAAAAAATATTTCATTATTTATCTGCCCCAAAATTGTTTCTACAAATTGTCTGACCCTTCAATTGTTAACATTTCGAATCATTTATTAAGGATAATGATAGCAATACCGACAGGTTGATAAGACACATGTGCAAAGTTGCACATGTGTCTGACTTATCAACTCATGAGAGAGAGCTAATTTGAAGTGTTGAGTCAGATTCAGGGCACTGGACACCATTACCTTCACTATTAAAAAGATATTCCTTCTCAAAAGCATCGTCATTATTAGAAAAATAACTCATTAAAACTGTAATGGATTTTCATTAGCCTCGTTGTCTCTGTCAATAAGCACATTTCAGAGGTTATTAATGCTATGATCCACAGCTGTATCATCTATCATAACCTTTGTTGCATGATCGTGATGATAGATTTAGCAGCCACTGTTGAAATTAAGACACATGTGCGGCGTTCGGTTGTCTTTGTTGTGGACGTTTCGCCATCCAGTGGCTGGCTGGATGGCGAAACGTCTACGATGGGGATGCCCGGGCGTTGTGCATGTGTCTTATTTCATCCTGTCGGTATTATATACAATTCTTGTACTACTACTACTACCACTACTACTACTACTACCACCTCTTCCTGCCTATATATAGCCGTCCTGCTCCACCTCTGTTAGTGTGACTTTGTCAATGGTCCAAGTCGGGCCGAAACGTCGTCGTAAGCTTCTCTCTTTTATGTGCGGGTTATTTGTGTATTGTTCCAGTCACGGTATTGTCCCTTTTTGTTATTTATTTAGCAGCCACCACTGAGAAGTTACTGCTGAAATTTTCCACCACCAAAGCTTCAGTGGAACAGTAATTAAATACCTCAACTGAACTTGATTGTAAACTCGTGTGGATGTCGTACAAATTTAACTTAATTATTACCGTGACTAATTGCTTTTATTAGAACATTTCATGTGAAACTGATTTAAAGAGATTGTTAAAGTAATCACGAAATTTATTTTGCCTGTTTAAAGTACATAAGACATGCCACCAAAAACTTCCTGTGTGTTAAAACAAAAAAAGAGATTTTAATATCTAGCCAAACAGTTCTATGGAGAGGTACGACTGAGTCTAAACCGACACTTGCCTGGCTAGAAGAGAATTTTTTTTTGTATTTCCTCATATAATGTAATGAGCAAACTTAAGAGATCTATATCTTCACCTATAAAAACAACGCACATAACTACACAGGAACATCTGAATCTGAAAATTCCAGATTTCTTTTTTCTGTGGAGTTATGATACGTAATTTTCCTGAATTACGATCCTGATATTGCTGCACCTTATTAAACTTGTATGGGCAGACTTTTTCTTTAAAGCATGTCTGTGTTTTATAACATACATGAGCTGGAACATGTTTCGATACGAGTTACATTATGTTTTTTCAGTGAAACGTGGCAGTCGCCATTGTCCTCTCCCGAAGGACACACTCTGGAAAATCCTGCTGTAAGATCTTTCATTGATGGCCGTCTTTTTTTCTCGTTTGTTGGTACTCTCTCTTCATGAAAAATTACTTAAAATTTTCATGGTAGCTGCTTCAGGTACTAAACAAAACATGCCTAAATATTCTTATTTTTAGTACCTTAGAAATACTAATTCTAACACTCAAAATATTCCGCCTCAATGTACAGGCTTGTGAAGCAGAGTTATCCAGGTTATCCAGTTATCCGGGCTTAATTATTTTTAATTTGTTGACGAACACCCGAGGTATAGAAAATAGTGAAAGACGAGTTGGAAAAGCAAATCCAGTCAAGACTCACAAACAAGCAGACATATTTAAGCAGACATCGACAGTCGACTGATACAGGAAAGTAGGTATATAAACAGTCAATAAACAAACAAAAGCTTAAATTAAGTCGTTTATTTTATTTTATTAAAGCCCTTAACCAATAGATCATTCAGAGAATCAATCGTGGAGACCCGATCCTCCCTCTGCTAATCGCAAGGCAGTCACGCTACCTAGCAGTACTCAACTAATAGTCTACAGACAGAGGAGAGGCAATCTAATCACGTAGACACAGTGACAACACACAGACAGACACTGACTGCATATACACAAAGTCAATTAGACAGAGATACTGACAAACCAATAAATTAACTGATAGTCATGTGAGAAAATCCTAACAGTCCTGCGATAAGAGATCAAGATGAACTGGAACGATATAACAGTAGTGTTCTGACGTCTTTATATCAGTCCGTTGATGTATTTGTTCAGTACCTGAAAAGTTACAGAGTAAAAATTCGAAAGGGATGAAAAGAGTGAGGGATTTTAGATTTTGAAGGCGAGTAATGACTCTTGTCTTGGTTATAAAATTAACAATATTGTTGCCCGTTTTTGTTTTAAAATCAGCTTTATTTAACTAGATAATGTGACGAGGATTTACCAAGAATTACAACACGTCGGGACCAGCTATTCTCTGCATAGTATTGCCACATGATGTCGGGACCACATGTTCTGTAAATAATGTTGCCACATGACGTCGTTACCACATGTTCTCTAAAGAGTGTTGTCAAATAACTCCGAGACCACATATCTTGTGAAGAATGTTGTCGCATGACGTTGGGATATGTTCTCTAAACAGCGAGACATTTGTACAACATATGGGAATCTTTATTATGGAAACGTTTCGCCACCCAGTGGCTTCTTCAGTCCATACAGAGAAGAACGATGGAAGATGAGTAGTACTTTGAGGTAATCAGTCCGTGAGCCTGGAGTCAATGTGTTCCATCATCAATCTGGAAACGAACATATCAACTCCAGGCTGAGGGACTGATAACCTCAAACTACTAGTACCTCACCTTC
>NC_069408.1:64974853-65006520 GCF_026875155.1 Cherax quadricarinatus
TGATGTAGTGCCCCCAGACGTGATGTAGTGCCCCCAGACGTGATGTAGTACCCCCAGACGTTATGTAGTGCCCCCAGACGTGATGTAGTGCCCCCAGACATGATGTAGTGCCCCCAAACATGATGTAGTGCCACCAGACATGATGTAGTGCCCCCAGGCATGATGTAGTGCCCACAGACGTGATGTAGTGCCCCCAGACATGATGTAGTGCTCCCAGACATTATGTAGTGCCTCCAGACATGATGTAATGCCCCCAGACGTGATGTAGTGCCCCCAGACATGATGTAGTGCCCCCAGACATGATGTAGTGCCCCCAGATATGATGTAATTCCCCAGACATGATATAGTGCCCCCAGACGTGATGTAGTTCCCTCAGACATGATGTAGTGCCCCCAGACGTGATGTAGTGCCCCCAGACGTGATGTAGTGCCCCCAGACATGACGTAGTGCCCCCAGACATGATGTAGTGCCACCAGACATGATGTAGTACCCTCAGACATGATGTAGTGCCCCAGGCATGATGTAGTGCCCCCAGATGTGATGTAGTGTCCCCAGACGTGATGTAGTGCCCCCAGACGTGATGTAGTGCCCCCAGACATGATGTAGTGCCCCCAGACATGATGTAGTGCCCCCAGACATGATGTAGTGCCACCAGACATGATGTAGTGCCCTCAGACATGATGTAGTGCCCCCAGACATGATGTAGTGCTCCCAGACATGATGTAGTGCCCCCAGACATGATGTAATGCCCCCAGACGTGATGTAGTGCCCCCAGACATGATGTAGTGCCACCAGACATGATGTAGTGCCCCCAGATATGATGTAATTCCCCAGACATGATATAGTGCCCCCAGACATGATGTAGTGCCCCCAGACGTGATGTAGTGCCCCCAGACGTGATGTAGTGCCCCCAGACGTGATGTAGTGCCCCCAGACATGATGTAGTGCCCCCAGACATGATGTAGTGCCCCCAGACGTGACGTAGTGCCCCCAGACGTGATGTAGTGCCCCCAGACGTGATGTAGAAACCTCAGACGTGATGTAGTGCCCCCAGACATGATGTAGTGCCCCCAGACATGATGTAGTGCCACCAGACATGATGTAGTGCCCTCAGACATGATGTAGTGCCCCCAGGCATGATGTAGTGCCCCCAGACGTGATGCAGTGCCCCCAGACGTTATGTAGTGCCCCCAGACGTGATGTAGTGCCCCCAGACGTGATGTAATACCCCCAGACGTTATGTAGTGCCCCCAGACGTGATGTAGTGCCCCAGACATGATGTAGTGCCCCCAAACATGATGTAGTGCCACCAGACATGATGTAGTGCCCCCAGGCATGATGTAGTGCCCACAGACGTGATGTAGTGCCCCCAGACATGATGTAGTGCCCCCAGACATGATGTAGTGCCTCCAGACATGATGTAATGCCCCCAGACGTGATGTAGTGCCCCAGACATGATGTAGTGCCCCCAGACATGATGTAGTCCCCCCAGATATGTAATTCCCCAGACATGATATTGTGCCCCCAGACGTGATGTAGTTCCCCCAGACATGATGTAGTGCCCCCAGACGTGATGTAGTGCCCCCAGACGTGATGTAGTGCCCCCAGACATGACGTAGTGCCCCCAGACATGATGTAGTGCCACCAGACATGATGTATTACCCTCAGACATGATGTAGTGCCCCCAGGCATGATGTAGTGCCCCCAGATGTGATGTAGTGTCCCCAGACGTGATGTAGTGCCCCCAGACGTGATGTAGTGCCCCCAGACATGATGTATTGCCCCCAGACATGATGTAGTGCCCCCAGAGATGATGTAGTGCCACCAGACATGATGTAGTGCCCTCAGACATGATGTAGTGCCCCCAGACATGATGTAGTGCTCCCAGTCATGATGTAGTGCCCCCAGACATGATGTAATGCCCCCAGACGTGATGTAGTGCCCCCAGACATGATGTAGTGCCACCAGACATGATGTAGTGCCCCCAGATATGATGTAATTCCCCAGACATGATATAGTGCCCCCAGACATGATGTAGTGCCCCCAGACGTGATGTAGTGCCCCCAGACGTGATGTAGTGCCCCTAGACCTGATGTAGTGCCCCCAGACGTGATGTAGTGCCCCCAGACATGATGTAGTGCCCACCTCCCACATTTCTAGACTCCTCCTCTCTTTCCTTTCTTTCGTTCCCTTTTCCTTAACGCTCACCAGGCAATTTGAGTTGTGTACATCCACTAGATTGCTCGACAGTAGTTACCACTCTTACAGCGGCCAAAGATAATTACAGGAATGATGATTTTTCTTGTGTACTGCATCGTTAAAAATCATGGTATACTCAATGAGTCTGTGAAAGTTAGTATACTCAATGAGTCTTTGAAAGTTAGTATACTCAATGAGTCTGTGAAAGTTAGTATACTCAATGAGTCTTTGAAAGTTAGTATACTTAATGAGTCTGTGAAAGTTAGACCTGGTAAATTATGAAAATTGTTGAAGTAACTTGTAATGCAATTATACTTAGTAGGTGTATAGGGAACGTGTTCACGTACAACGTACCATATATTCTCAATGATGAGAGGTGATGCTATACAGAGAAAAGTTTGAAGTGTATCATGTTAACGTCTACGAGGGTGACATAACACCAAAGATAAAAATGAAAGATGTCGAAAATGATTAACGTTATAATCTAAATGTATTTTTGATTGGACTAATTCTTTCAAAGAGAGAGAAAAAATATTTCATTATTATATCTGCCCCAAAATTGTTTCTACAAATTGTCTGACCCCTTCAATTCTTAACATTTCGAATCATTTATTAAGGATAATGATAGCAATACCGACAGGTTGATAAAACACATGTGCAAAGTTGCACATGTGTCTGACTTATCAACTCATGAGAGAGAGCTAATTTGAAGTCGTTGAGTCAGATTCAGGGCACTGGACACCATTACCTTCACTATTAAAAGATATTCCTTCTCAAAAGCATCGTCATTATTAGAACATAACTCATTAAAACTGTAATGGATTTTCATTAGCCTCGTTGTCTCTGTCAATAAGCACATTTCAGAGGTTATTAATGCTATGATCCACAGCTGTATCATCTATCATAACCTTTGTTGCATGATCGTGATGATAGATTTAGCAGCCACTGTTGAAATTAAGACACATGTGCGGCGTCTGGTTGTCTTTGTTGTGGACGTTTCGCCATCCAGTGGCTGGCTGGATGGCGAAACGTCTACGATGGGGATGCCCGGGCGTTGTGCATGTGTCTTAATTTCATCCTGTCGGTATTATATACAATTCTTGTACTACTACTACTACTACCACTACTACTACTACTACCACCTCTTCCTGCCTATATATAGCCGTCCTGCTCCACCTCTGTTAGTGTGACTTTGTCAATGGTCCAAGTCGGGCCGAAACGTCGTCGTAAGCTTCTCTCTTTTATGTGCGGGTTATTTGTGTATTGTTCCAGTCACGGTATTGTGCCTTTTTGTTATTTATTTAGCAGCCACCACTGAGAAGTTACTGCTGAAATTTTCCACCACCAAAGCTTCAGTGGAACAGTAATTAAATACATCAACTGAACTTGATTGTAAACTCGTGTGGATGTCGTACAAATTTAACTTAATTATTACCGGGACTAATTGCTTTTATTAGAACTTTTCATGTGAAACTGATTTAAAGAGATTGTTAAAGTAATCACGAAATTTATTTTGCCTGTTTAAAGTACATAAGACATGCCACAAAAACTTCCTGTGTGTAAAACAAAAACGAGATTTTAATATCTAGCCAGCAGTTCTATGGAGAGGTACGACTGAGTCTAAACCGACACTTGCCTGGCTAGAAGAGAATTTTTTTTTTGTATTTCCTCATATAATGTAATGAGCAAACTTAAGAGATCTATATCTTCACCTATAAAAACAACGCACATAACTACACAGGAACATCTGAATCTGAAAATTCCAGATTTCTTTTTTCTGTGGAGTTATGATACGTAATTTTCCTGAATTACGATCCTGATATTGCTGCACCTTATTAAACTTGTATGGGCAGACTTTTTCTTTAAAGCATGTCTGTGTTTTATAACATACATGAGCTGGAACATGTTTCGATACGAGTTACATTATGTTTTTTCAGTGAAACGTGGCAGTCGCCATTGTCCTCTCCCGAAGGACACACTCTGGAAAATCCTGCTGTAAGATCTTTCATTGATGGCCGTCTTTTTTTCTCGTTTGTTGGTACTCTCTCTTCATGAAAAATTACTTAAAATTTTCATGGTAGCTGCTTCAGGTACTAAACAAAACATGCCTAAATATTCTTATTTTTAGTACCTTAGAAATACTAATTCTAACACTCAAAATATTCCGCCTCAATGTACAGGCTTGTGAAGCAGAGTTATCCAGGTTATCCAGTTATCCGGGCTTAATTATTTTTAATTTGTTGACGAACACCCGAGGTATAGAAAATAGTGAAAGACGAGTTGGAAAAGCAAATCCAGTCAAGACTCACAAACAAGCAGACATATTTAAGCAGACATCGACAGTCGACTGATACAGGAAAGTAGGTATAAACAGTCAATAAACAAACAAAAGCTTAAATTAAGTCGTTTATTTTATTTTATTAAAGCCCTTAACCAATAGATCATTCAGAGAATCAATCGTGGAGACCCGATCCTCCCTCTGCTAATCGCAAGGCAGTCACGCTACCTAGCAGTACTCAACTAATAGTCTACAGACAGAGGAGAGGCAATCTAAACACATAGACACAGTGACAACACACAGACAGACACTGACTGCATATACACAAAGTCAATTAGACAGAGATACTGACAAACCAATAAATTAACTGATAGTCATGTGAGAAAATCCTAACAGCCCTGCGATAAGAGATCAAGATGAACTGGAACGATATAACACTAGTGTTCTGACGTCTTTATATCAGTCCGTTGATGTATTTGTTCAGTACCTGAAAAGTTACAGAGTAAAAATTCGAAAGGGATGAAAAGAGTGAGGGATTTTAGATTTTGAAGGCGAGTAATGACTCTTGTCTTGGTTATAAAATTAACAATATTGTTGCCCGTTTTTGTTTTAAAATCAGCTTTATTTAACTAGATAATGTGACGAGGATTTACCAAGAATTACAACACGTCGGGACCAGCTATTCTCTGCATAGTATTGCCACATGATGTCGGGACCACATGTTATGTAAATAATGTTGCCACATGACGTCGTTACAACATGTTCTCTAAAGAGTGTTGTCAAATAACTCCGAGACCACATATCTTGTGAAGAATGTTGTCGCATGACGTTGGGATATGTTCTCTAAACAGCGAGACATTTGTACAACATATGGGAATCTTTATTATGGAAACGTTTCGCCACCCAGTGGCTTCTTTAGTCCATACAGAGAAGAACGATGGAAGATGAGTAGTACTTTGAGGTAATCAGTCCGTGAGCCTGGAGTCAATGTGTTCCATCATCAATCTGGAAACGAACATATCAACTCCAGGCTGAGGGACTGATAACCTCAAACTACTAGTACCTCACCTTCCACCGTTCTCTGCATTGGACTGAAAAAACCATTGGCTGGCCAAACGTTCCCACAATAATGATTCTCAAATGATGCAAAAGCGTCTCATTCTTCAGCATGTAGGTTTTCTAAGCAATTTACAGCATATCTATAAACATAGTTGTCACGTGATGATTTATGTGTTATTTAACAGAAAAATGGCTATAAAGTGTACATATCAAAAACAAAATAGTTGAAAAACACGTATTAAAGCCTTTTTAGTCAATAACAAATTCCAACATTAAACTATTAACAACAGTTTAAGAGATTTTAATTGTTTTAGTTTCCTTTGGATTTTTTTTCACCCAGTGTGTGTGTGTGTGTGTGTGTGTGTGTGTGTGTGTGTGTGTGTGTGTGTGTGTGTGTGTGTGTGTGTGCGTGTGTGTGTGTGTGTGTGTGTGTGTGTACTCACCTAATTGTGGTTGCAGGGGTCGAGACTCAGCTCCTGGCTGTGTGTGTGTGTGTGTGTGTGTATGTGTGTGTATATGTGTGTGTGTGTGTGTGTGTGTGTGTGTGTGTGTGTGTGTGTGTGTGTGTGTGTGAGTACTCACCTAGTTGAAGTTGCAGGGGTCGAGTCCAAGCTCCTGGCTGTGTGTGTGTGTGTGTGTGTGTGTGTGTGTGTGTGTGTGTGTGTGTGTGTGTGTGTGTGTGTGTATGTGTGTGTGTATGTGTGTGTGTGTGTGTGTGTGTATGTGTGTGTGTGTGTGTGTGTGTGTGTGTGTGTGTGTGTGTGTGTGTATGTGTGGTTGTGTTGTGTGTGTGTGAGTACTCACCTAGTTGTACTCACCTAGTTGAAGTTGCAGGGGTCGAGTCCAAGCTCCTGGCCCCGTCTCTTCACTGGTCGCTACTTGGTCACTCTCCTGAACTTTGAGCTTTGTCATACCTCTCCTTAAAGCTATGTGTCCCCTTGTTGTTGTGTTCCATCTCTGGAACATTCTGTCTTTGTCCACCTTGTCAATTCCTCGCAGTATTTTGTATGTCGTTATCATGTCCCCTCTATGTCTCCTGTCCTCCAGTGTCGTCAGGTTGATTTCTCTTAACCTCTCCTCGTAGGACATTCCTCTTAGCTCTGGGACTAGTCTTGTTGCAAACCTTTGCAATTTCTTTAATTTCTTTACGTGCTTGGCTAGGTGTGGGTTCCTGAACGATTCCTTATTAAGATGTTAGAATGCTGTTCTGAGGTTTGCTAGGCGCCCATATGCTGCGGCAGTTATTTGGTTGATGTGAGCTTCAGGAGATGTGCCTGGTGTTATACTCACCCCAAGATCTTTTTCCTTGAGTGAGGTTTGTAGTCTTTGGACCCCTAGACTGTATTCCGTCTGCGGTCTTCTTTGCCCTTCCCCAATCTTCATGACTTTGCTCTTCGTGGGGTTGAACTCCAGGAGCCAGTTGCTGGACCAGGTCTGCAGCCTGTCCAGATCCCTTTGTAGTTCTGCCTGGTCTTCGATCGAATGAATTCTTCTCATCAACTTCACGTCATCTGCAAACAGGGACACTTCGGAGTCTATTTCTTCTGTCATGTCGTTCACAAATACGAGAAACAGCACTGGTCCTAGGACTGACCCCTGTAGGACCTCGCTGGTCACAGGTGCCCACTCTGACACCTCGCCACGTACCATGACTCGCTGCTGTCTTCCTGACAAGTATTCCCTGATCCACTGTAGTGCCTTCCCTGCTATCCCTGCTTGGTCCTCCAGTTTTCGCACTAATCCCTTGTGTGGAACTGTGTCAAACGCCTTCTTGCAGTCCAAGAAAATGCAATCCACCCACCCCTCTCTCTCTTGTCTTACTGCTGTCACCATGTCATAGAACTCTTCTCCATGACTTTGAATACTATACATGTCAGTGACACTGGTCTGTAGTTTAGTGCTTCAGGTTTGTCTCCTTTTTTAAAGATTGGGACTACATTTGCTGTCTTCCATGCCTCAGGCAATCTCCCTGTTTCGATAGATGTATTGAATATTGTTAGGGGTACACATAGTGCCTCTGCTCCCTCTCTCAGGGCCCATGGTCCTGAGAGAGTGCTACTCACAGTGCTACTCACGCATCACCTATCTCACACTGCTACTCACCCATCACCTACCTCTCAGTACTACTCACCCATCACCTACCTCACAGTACTACTCACCCTTCACCTACCTCACACTGCTACTCCCTCATCACTTTCCTCAGAGTAATACTCGCCCATCACCTACCTTACAGTATTAATCAACCATCACCTACCTCACAGTACTGCTCACCCATCACCTACCTCACAGTGCTACTCACCCATCACCTACCTCACGGTAATACTCACCCATCACCTACCTTACAGTAATGCTCACCCATCACTTATCTTACAGTATTACTCAACCATCACCTGCCTCACAGTACTACTCACCCATCACCTACCTCACAGTAATACTCACCCATCACCTACCTCACAGTACTACTCACCCATCACCTACCTCACAGTAATACTCACCCATCACCTACCTTACAGTAATACTCACCCATCACCTACCTCACATTGCTACTCACCCATCACCTACCTCACAGTAATACTCACCCATCACCTACCTTACAATACTACTCACCCATCACCTACCTCACAGCACAGCTTTCCATCACCTTCCTCACAGTACTACTCACCCATCACCTACCTCACACTACGGCTCACTCCTCACCTACCTCACGGTAATACTCACCCATCACCTACCTTACAGTAATACTCACCCATCACCTATCTTACAGTACTACTCAACCATCACCTGCTTCACAGTACTACTCACCCATCACCTACCTCACAGTAATACTCACCCATCACCTACCTCACAGTAATACTCACCCATCACCTACCTTACAGTAATACTCACCCATCACCTACCTCACATTGCTACTCACCCATCACCTACCTCACAGTAATACTCACCCATCACCTACCTTGCAGTACTACTCTCCCATCACCTACCTCTCAGCACTGCTTTCCATCACCTACCTCACAGTACTACTCACCCATCACCTACCTCACACTACGACTCACTCCTCATCTACGTCACAGTAATACTCACCCATCACCTACCTTACAGTACTACTCAACCATCACCTACCTCACAGTACTACTCACCCATCACCTACCTCACACTGCTACTCACCCATCACCTACCTCACAGTAATTCTCACCCATCACCTACCTTACAGTACTACTCAATCATCACCTATCTCACAGTATTGCTCACCCATCACCTACCTCAGAGTAATACTCACCCATCACTTACCTTACACAATTACTCAACCATCACCTACCTCACAGTACTACTCACCCATCACCTACTTCACACTGTTACTCACTCATGACCTACCTCACAGTAATACTTACCCATCACCTACCCTACAGTGCTACTCAACCATCACCTACCTCACAGTACTGCTCAACCATCACGTACTTCTCAGTACTACTCACCCACCACCTACCTCACAGTGCTACTCACCCATCACCTACCTCACAGTAATACTCACCCATCACCTACCTCACAGTAATACTCACCCATCACCTACCTCACAGTAATACTCACCCACCACCTACCTCACAGTAATACTCACCCACCACCTACCTCACAGTACTACTCACCCATCACCTACCTCACAGTAATACTCACCCACCACCTACCTCACAGCACTGCTTTCCATCACCTACCTCACAGTAATACCCATCACCTACCTCACACTGCTACTCACCCATCACCTACCTCTCTGCCAACAAGCATCACATAAATCATTCAACTAATTTTCCCAGTGATAAATAACACTAAGTGTTATTCCCCCGGTTCATTCCTCGTCTCGGCTGCCTCGTTCCTGCTTCCCACAATGCCAATATCTTTCCAGGTAGACCATCGCCCGGTCAATACTTCTCATGCTTGACGGCTGCTTCTGGCTAATAATTCTCTCCAATGAATCCTCGGTTATATCGTAAATTTTGCCAGTGTTTCGTAGCAAAACTTGGAATTCTTATATTTGTGTAGCGCAAGTTATCCGACTTGCTTAAGTTTATAATTTGGGCAAAGTTTGGACAGGCAAGAGTGAGTATTGCGGAATATATTTTGGGAGTCCGTGACTGGGGAAGTTTTCGTGCCTGGGGAAGTTTTGATGCCTGGGGAAGTTTTCGTGCCTCGGGACGTTTTGATGCCTGGGGAAGTTTTCGTGCCTGGGGAAGTTTTCGTGCTTGGGGATGTTTTCGTGCCTGGGGAAGTTTTCGTGCCTTGGAAAGTTTTCGTACCTGGGCCAAGTCTTCGTGCCCGGTTTTGTGTCACCGCCGGGATTAGTTTCAGTAGTGTGTTTAATTTACGTGCCTGGTCTAATTGCCGAGACTAGTTAGTTTTCACGCCTAGTTTAGTTTACACGCCTAGTCTAATTTACCTGTCTTGTGCAATTTGCGAGACAGGTCAAGTAACTGAGTCTGGGCTATTTTGTTCCTGGTTTAGTTTCCATGTCTGTCTAGTTTCCGTACCTGGTTTAGTTTCAGTACCTAGTGTATTTTTAGTATTTAGTCTATTTCCAGTGCCTAGTCTATTATTAGTGAATTGTCTGTTTTCCGTGACTAGTCTGTTTTCAGTGACTAGTCTAGTTTCAGTACCTAATCTTGTTTCAGTGCCTAGTCTAGTTTCAATGCCTAGTCTAGTTTCAATGACTAGTCTAATTTCAGTAACTACTCTAGTTTCAGTGCCTAGTCTAGTTTCAGTGGGTAGTCAAGTTTCAGTGGCTAATCTAGTTTCAGTGACAAGTCTAGTTTCAGCTACTAGTCTAGTTTCTGCGACTAGTCTAGTTTCAGTGCCTAGTTTCAGTACCTAATCTTGTTTCAGTGCCTAGTCTTGTTTCAATGACTAGTCTAGTTTCAATGACTAGTCTACTTTCAATGACTAGTTTCAGTGAGTAATCAAGTTTCAGTGGTTAATCTAGTTTCAGTGACAAGTCTAGCTTCAGCTACTAGTCTAGTTTCAGCGACTAGTCTAGTTTCAGTGCCTGGTCTAGTTTCAGTGCCTAGTCTAGTTTCAGCTACTAGTCTAGCTTCAGTGCCTAGTCTAGTTTCGGTACCTAGTCAAGTCTGGGTGGCTATCCTAGTTTCAGTGACAAATCTAGCTTCAGCTACTACTATAGCTTCAGTGCCTAGTCTAGTTTCAGGGACTATTCTAATTTCGGTGGCCAGTCTAGTTTCAGTGGCCAGTCTAGCTTTAGTAGCTAGTCTAATTTCAGTACTTAGTCTAGTTTCAGCGACTAGTTTCAGCAACTAGTCTAGTTTCAGTGCCTATTCTAGTTTCAGTGCCTAGTCTAGTTTCACTGCCTGGTTTCACTGCCTAGTCTAGTTGCAATGCCTAGTCTTGTTTCAGTGACTAGTCTAGTTTGTGACTAGTCTAATTTCAGTGAATATTCTAATTTCAGTGATTATTCTAATTTCAGTGCCTAGTTCAGTTTCAGTGACTAGTCTAGTTTCAGTGACTAGTCTAGTTTCAGTGACTATTCTAATTTCAGCGACTAGTCTCGTTTCAGTGCTTAGTCTAGTTTCAGTAGCTAGTTTCAGTAACTAGTCTAGTTTCAGTAACTAGTCTAGTTTCAGTGCCTAGTCTAGTTTCAGTGCCTAGTCTAGTTTACATGTCATGTCCAATTTGCGCGACGAGTTTGTGGCTGGTTTAGTTTCCACGTCTGTCTAGTTTCTGTTCCTTCCTAGTTTCCGTGCCTGGTCTTCTTTCCGTGCCTTATCTAGTGTATAAACCTAGCTTTGTTTACAGATAAATAATACCCATCTAACTTAATATTACAAATACGTGAATCTAACCTGTTGAGTAACAGTTGGGTATTTTTATTGTTGAAACGTTTTATCTATGCAGGTTTCTTCAGTCAAATACAGCGGCAGTAGGAGTAGCAGTAAAGGTGTAATCAGTCCATCAATCTTGAAGAAATAATATTTGAGGTGATCAGTCCATCAGCCTGGAGAAGAGTTCAGCTCCATGGTCTGGAATAAGGTGGTCAGTCCCTCAGTCTGGAGAAGAGTTCAGCTCCATGGTCTGGAATAAGGTGGTCAGTCCCTCAGCCTGGAGAAGAGTTCAGCTCCATGGTCTGGAATAAGGTGGTCAGTCCCTCAGTCTGGAGAAGAGTTCAGCTCCATGGTCTGGAACAAGGTGGTCAGTCCCTCAGCCTGGCGAGAGTTCAGCTCCATGGTCCGGAACGATGTGAAGAGAAAGCGTTAGAATGCGAGTCTTAAATATTGTTGAAGCTGCGTTGAAGATCTTGAAGACATTGCAGGGAATAAGCATTTTAAGAATCGCATCCCACTAGCTTGTGACGGGTCAATATTAAGGAATATTTCCCAGCTTCTTTACATCTTCAAATGAGATGAACTATTTTGGAACTGCTGTTGTTTTGTGCTGCAGTTGTAACAGCTGCAGTTATACCATGAAACGTCGCATCTCCATGACCTGGGATAATACTGTGATCTATGTTGTCTCCTACGTATTGAACAAAACTGTCAGGAAGGAACCTAGGTATGCTAGTAACAGCGGATGGTGCAGCTGAACGCTGGAAACATTGTACTTCCACAAATGAGCCTGAGAATCCCATTTAACCTTTTGTGTCAACCAGAAATAACGAACTTGTGTTATTATGTGGCTGTCCTCTTAACCGTAGGTGTCGTGGTGGCAGTGACACCCGACAACGTACAGCCTGGCCCATTAAAACCACTTTCATCTCCTCACGTTCACCTGTAACAGGTGTAGTCAATAGGATTCGTAAAATCTCAGAGAGGTAATTTACATTACATTTAATATTACAAATATCTTCGACTGAAGCATATGTGACAGGAACGACGGCGATATCCTTAATAACAATTTTAATAATTTCAACTGCAGCTGATATTATACTTCTCTTGTCTTCTTCGGTATCTATGATTATATCAATTTCTATGTTCCTTTATCTTTAATTTCAAAAACTTATTGGTTAGGAATTTCATTGTTATTTCGGAACATTACCATCCACTGTTTATGACTGAAAGCGTCGCCACAACCTTTCCACCCAACCGTCAACCCACTCGTCACATTCTGTTAATATCAGTAAGTGTTTGCTTGAAACCAAGCAGTTATCTTTCTCTATAATTCGAAGTTATCTCACCACAGAAAAATAAAGTCACTTTTAAATGAACATGATTTTTCACTTACTCTTAAGAGCCTAGAAGTACTTCATACCTCAGTCGCTGTTGAGTCTGGTTTACTGAAGAATGTAGAGGTTCACAAACAGCGCCCTACATTTACTATACACTGTCCAAGAGCAACATGAAGCTCCGATAGTTTACTTTCTTTACATGCTCTTTCGTTTCTCAATATATATTTTTCATCAGCTACATGAATAATGGCTTCTCAAAGAAGACACTTTTCTGTCACCCATTGTGGATCACGAGATCACCGACTGCCAAAGAACCTGTAGCGCTAAATGTTATTGCTCTAAACAGACCCATAAAGATAGTTTTCGTACATTTAATGCATTACTTATAAAGATAGTTGTCAATGTAGATAAACTTATTCAAAATTACTGAAAAAATCTTGAAATTGTGAAAAGTTTGTCCTACAGTAATATTTTACGCTTTACTGGAAAGGTAATTTCAGTCAAAAAGACTTTTATGGCGAACCAATTCAAATATGTATAATAAATTGAGGGAAAGGCAAAACGATAATCCTGTTCTTCATGAGGATGTTCATGTAGGAAGGGTGGCCATATTTACTTACGGAGCTGCCCGGTAGTGGTAAATACTTTACTATCGTCTTTTCTTAGTTTTTTTCAGTAGGAATCCGTCGACAGAAATGCAAATACAATTATTTCTAGGTTCAGGCTATTTTTGGCGTGTTCAAGACACCTCCATTTGAATGTCTTTACAACAGTAAAACGATGACTGATCAAGAAGACGAGCTGGAATAGGATCTTGGCCTAGTTTATGTATGTACTAGTTTATCCACGAGTAATGATCATAAGAACTGGGCCTGATTTAGGGATAAGTAGTGTCCTACAAGAGTAGAGACATGGACTAGTTTAGAGATGATTAATTTCATACTGAGTACGAGCTTTACCTAGTTTTGGGATGACTGATGTCCTAGAGCGATGGTTCCTGCAAATGTTCACTTCAAGAGTTCACATGAGAAGTGTTTTGTAAGTGTAATTCCACCACAACAATAAACACTCCGAGACTCCGAGACTCCGAAACACTGCGCCATTTCTCTGGAGTCGATACAGAAATGAAAACAATTTTAGATTTACAAATAGGCTCCTGAAACTTTTATATTTCTTTGGTCAACAACAACAAAAACTCGTTATGATATTTGAGGGTATTTAGGGCATTTTTGGGTTGGTGAATTCGAAAATGGCAGTAGTTTTTTTTCAAATTGGCTCTAGTTTGTGAGATATTGTATACCTACCCTCAATTAACAGGGAACTTAGCCATAACGCATGTATATGTATACTTAATGACAATTTGTATATAACGACCGTTGTTATTTTGTGTATGGTCAATGTGAGAGGTTTCAATCTATAAAACCAAGACAGGTGGGAATATCCTGATTTCTAGTCAGGAAGAAGACCTGTGCCACACAGTGAAGATGTTGCCATAGAAATGTTTACAACACTGTAATCATTATTTTACTACATGTAAACCAAACAATAACCAAATTCTGTAAACTCAGCATTGTAATCCTTATAGAGAATAAACTTTGAATTTCAATTGTCAGATATTGAAGAAACTCAGGGTTTAGGATGTAACACAGGTGATAGCAGTGGCAGTTAACATGAAGCAAGCATCTCAACACCCCAGTCTGTCAGAGAAACATCAGAGCTTTCAACATCCAGACTACAAGAAGAGAACAGTCTACACTAAGCAACTAAAGATGAAAAACTTGTATGCTGCAATAACATCCCTGGAATACTACTTCGAATTGGACTTGAATATCGACTAGGAGATTGGCAGTTCTTTATAGACAACTCCATTAGAAGCTTGAAATGTGTCTTATTGCACAATGGTAACCAATGTGCATCTATTGCAATTGTTTACTCAACAAAACGGTGATGACAAACACAAGAAAATAGCGCAAACAACGTTTTTACATGCGGTAATCAGTGGCATCTAAATCACCTTACCATGTTAATCTGTTATTATATAGCATATATTACATGATTTGACTTTGGCACGATCTAAAAAAAATCACTTCATAGCGATTTTTAAGTTAGCCAATCATGTAAAACCGATGACATATTGAGAATCAGCACCACAAACTTACCCTAAAGTCTTTGTAATATAATTGATCAGAAAATGGGTTAGGTACGACATAATTATATATATATATATATATATATATATATATATATATATATATATATATATATATATTATATATATATATATAATATATATATATATATATATGTCGTGCCGAATATGCAAAACTGGTTAATTAGCAAGAACTCATTTAAAATTAAGTCCTTTCTAAAATTTTCTCTTATTCGTTTAAAGATCTATTTTTTAATTAATGTTGATGTAAAAATATATATTTTTGCACCAAAAGGTACTTAGAAAACTTACCTAACCTTATTATAACAAGAGCAATTTATTTTAGCCTAACCCAACTAAATATATTTTAGATTTGTTTACTATAATTTAATAGTAAACAAACACAATGAAATATATTTTTTTCGTTAGGTTCAGAATGACTTTGGCGAAATTATTGCATACACAAATTTTCACTTGTCCTATATGGCAAGATGAGCGTTGCTATTTAAGCCAAGATCGCAAGTTCTGCCTATTCGGCACGACATATATATATATATATATATATATATATATATATATATATATATATATATATATATATATATATATATATATATAGTGCCGAATAGGTAAAACTTGCGAGTTTGGCATAAGCAGCAACTTTCTTCTTGCCTAATAAGACAAGCGAAAATCTGTGTATGCAATAATTTCGCAAAAATCATTCTGAACCTAACTAAAACAAATATTTCTTTGTGTTTGTTTATTTTTAAATTATTGTAAACTTACCTGAAATATATTTAGTTGGAACAGGCTAAATTAAATTGCGCTTGTTATAATAAAGTTAGATCAGAGGATGGGTAATAATGTCAGAGTAATCGTGTATATTAATTTACCTTTTCCGTATTGTCAAAGGAATTTAATTAATTTAAATTAGGAATTTAATTAATTTATATTAGGAAAGAGGGATGGGGGAAGAAAAAAGGCATTAGGAGGAGTGAGAAAAGAGGCATCAGAAGAGGGCGTGAGGATAGAGGCATCAGAAGAGGGAGTGAGGATAGAGGCATCAGAAGAGGGAGTGAGGATAGAGGCATCAGAAGAGGGAGTGAGGATAGAGGCATCAGAAGAGGGAGTGATGATAGAGGCATCAGAAGAGGGAGTGAGGATAGAGGCATCAGAAGAGAGGAGTGAGGATAGAGGCATCAGAAGAGGGAGTGAGGATAGAGGCATCAGAAGAGGGAGTGAGGATAGAGGCATCAGAAGAGGGAGTGAGGATAGAGGCATCAGAAGAGGGAGTGAGGATAGAGGCATCAGAAGAGGGAGTGAGGATAGAGGCATCAGAAGAGGGAGTGAGGATAGAGGCATCAGAAGAGGGAGTGAGGATAGAGGCATCAGAAGAGGGAGTGAGGATAGAGGCATCAGAAGAGGGAGTGAGGATAGAGGCATCAGAAGAGGGAGTGAGGATAGAGGCATCAGAAGAGGGAGTGAGGATAGAGGCATCAGAAGAGGGAGTGAGGATAGAGGCATCAGAAGAGGGAGTGAGGATAGAGGCATCAGAAGAGGGAGTGAGGATAGAGGCATCAGAAGAGGGAGTGAGGATAGAGGCATCAGAAGAGGAGAGAGGCATCAGAAGAGGGAGTGAGGAGAGAGGCATCATAAGAGGGAGTGAGGATAGAGGCATCAGAAGAGGAGAGAGGCATCAGAAGAGGGAGTGAGGAGAGAGGCATCAGAAGAGTGAGTGAGGAGAGAGGCATCAGAAGAGGAGAGAGGAGAGAGGACATCAGAAGAGGAGAGAGGAGAGAGACATCAGAAGAGGGAGTGAGGATAGCGGCATCAGAAGAGGGAGTGAGGAGAGAGGCATCAGAAGAGGAGAGAGGAGAGAGGCATCAGAAGAGGAGAGAGGAATCAGAAGACGAAGCAAGGAAAGAGGCATATGAAATTGGAAAATAAGAGTCATGTCGGAGGAAAGAGTTATCAGAAGGAGGAAAGAAAAACTAAGACATCAGGTGAGGACGTGAGATAAGAGGCATCAGAGGAATAAGGGAGGCAAGAGTTGTCAGAAGAGAGGCAGAACGTAGGCAGAAAAAGGGTTTCCTTTACATTATTTATAAAGTATTTTTTTTACTCAGTACCCTAAACTTCCACCGTCGGATGCCCCTCGTGGAAGGAGAGGAAGAAGCAGTGGAAGGAGGAAGAGAGGAAAGAAGACAGCATTAACAAGGGAAGAAATAAGGCAGAATATTGGAGGCAGGGAGCGAATAGTGGAGGGAGAGAGAAAAGGAAAGAGCGTAAGTGGAGGGAAGAAGGTAGGAAGAGACTGGTTCCAGTTACTAGATTGTTATGGCTGGATTCCATGACAGCTCATAGTTCTTGCCTAGAGAGGGAGAGAGAGAGAGAGAGAGAGAGAGAGAGAGAGAGAGAGACAGACAGACAGACAGACAGACAGACAGACAGAGGGAGACAGAGAGAAAAAGAGAGAGAGAGAGAGAGATGAAGGAAAGCATCGATGAAGATGTAATAATGAGGGAGAGGTTTGAGAAAATTTTATATATAGAAATTGCATATTATAAAATGTGTGCGTGTGTGTGCTTGTATTTTAGATAAGTATACAATAATTTAATAATAAACACAGTGAAATATACATATAATTTACGTTCCACAGCAGGATTTGCAGAAATAAATTTCCCGGAGTCTACCTGGAGAGTGTACCGGGGGTCAACACCCCCACGTCTCAGTCCCTGACCAGGCCTCCCACTCCTACTAGGTATCGCAGTGCAATCACTGCATAAACTGGCAATAAGATAACAAAACACGTAATACTGCAATAATAAAACCAGCAGAAATGAGCATAATAAAACAGGAACAAGTCTCATTACTAGACATGTTCAGGGGAGCAGCAGAACTTACGCCTTGACAATAATGCACTGAGTCTCACAGCAATAACCAGTTTACTAAGACCAGTCCCAGTAGCTTCACTGATACCCAGACTGTGGCAGTACAAACACATCGAAAGAGGGTGAGTGTCAAGGCTTGACTTTATTACATTAATAATTTGACTTGTTAGTACAATGTGCCGCTACTTCAAGGAATTCTAACACATTTCACAGATACAACTAATGCTGTGTTCAGCTGGTCTTCCTTCAAAGTGAATTACAGAAACGACTAAAAGCAGTTTCAACAAGTGGCGTAATAATGTATACGAATGAATGGGACTATGAACCCAAAACCTTGTATCTTGAACGTCAATGACCTGATATTTACTGTGTACACCAGAATGGGTAACGAACTGGCAGTGTTTGGCAGGTGAATGATAACCAAGTGTGATTTAACAAATGGAAAAAGAAATTTATATCTCACCCAAGCTAGCACCTGTTGTCACCTAACACCGACCCTCCCCGTGCAGGATATCAAAAAACCTATTTTTAGAAAGCTGGAAAACTCTCTGGACACACCAAACCCCAGTTGTTGCTTTTTCCTGACGTCAAGCAAGACGTCAGGAAAAAGCCGCCGAACAGTACAGTTGCAAATATAGGAAAATGGACAGTGTGGAGGTATCGACTATACACTTCTTATCGCCGCTCAGGAGAGAATGAAGAGTTCCATTGCAAGGTAATTTATCAATCCACCTTGACGCGAGACTGAGCCTATCAAAACGCAGTGCCAGAGAAAGGTAAACCAATGAGAACTTATGACAACTGAACTCTCACAGAGGCTAGCAAACTACTACTGCGAAGGTACTTTGTGATTTGCTTAACTCTGGGACCTACACAAATACATAAATGAAATGAAATGAAAATTATAATAAACCGAATGATGACTGAGCTTGAAGGATTATGGTTTAGGCAGGTGGGACTAAGACATCTGGAAAAAGTTATACAATGAACAAAACAAAATTAAATGCAAAACGGGGATGTCATGTGACTTTTTCCGATCCCACACGACCCCTACCCAGCACTTGCTACACACAGCTGTATTATAGTCACCCCCCTACCCCCCCCATAATTCACCCAATACCCACAAGTCACAAGTCTCGGTTTCTATAAATACATCTCACATGTTACTGTCACCAGTGTAGAGCAGAAAGGTAAAGTAGAAATTATATTTTTCGTGGCATACAGAGTGAGGTAGGATACGGGCACAATGTCAGCATGGTAGACCTGTGGGACATGTAAAAAAAATCCTTGGAAGGAAATCCAGTATCACATGCAACCTGTGCTTTTCCAGGCATCATATCTCTTGTGCAAGAATAAACACTGCCTCAAAAAATGACATCGAACTAGCAAGGTACTTGTGGTTTTGCAATAAAGACAGAGATTTGGACAACAATCAGGAAGGTACTCAGGAGGGTAGTAAAAATAAGGAAGAAAATAAAGAGGAACTCTTGGGCAGTCTACCCAAGATATATAAAACATGGGAGAAAGGGATAGAAGTGAAACTTAAAATGCAGAATGCCCATACCACTTACAGATGATTCGAAACTAAATAGTAACCCATTGAAAAAAAATTCAGGAAACAGAAACATCAGCTAGCCCAACCCTTACCCATAGTGCTAACCCAGACCCATCCCCCAGCCCTAGCGCTATTCCAGACTCGGCCCACAGCGCTGGTGCTGACCCAGACTCAGCCTCCAGCCCTAGTGCTGATTCTGATTCAGTCTCCAGCCTTAGTGCTAGTACAGACTCTGCTAGGGACTCTACCACAGCCACTACTAAAACCTCAAATATACAACCATCATTGCACAAGACCAAAGCCCACATTACAGATGTAGTGGAGAAGCCTTCTTGCCGGGAAAGTGCTAGTTTCCTGGAAGCAGGAGGGAAATTGCTCTGGCTTGGTTACTGAGGACTGCAGTACAGTCTTAGAAAATGCAATACTTGAGAACACGCCTACCACACATTCTACTCAACCAAAAGTGAAATGGTGCAGATTCTATGTTTGGGGCATCTTTAAGCATGGAATATCAGGAAAAACAAATGGATAATCAATTTTGAGCACCTCAAAAAAGTTTCGTGATCTACTGTCTAAAGGAGTGTTGTTCTACCATCTGCATATTCTTTCACCTAGAAATGTGCCACATTTCAGTCCTCAAAAACACTGCTACAACACCAACTGCTCTGCATACCATCTAAAAGGGAGCAAGAGGTACAGACCCCATTAGACAAACAATAGTACTTACGACAACCCCACTCCAGGTGATTTATTAGCGGCAGAAAACGAAGAAAGAAAATGGAAGGAAATACAAATAGTCCACGAAACTGGAGCCTTGTTGGACTGGAGGCAAAGCCAGTGACCCCCTTCCCTTCCATGGCTCTCCAGAACCACAACTACTGATGCCAGCAACAAAATTCCCACAGCAAACACATAATATGACTTTGGTTATATTTGCTAAAAGACAAAGCCTTAAGCCATCTACCAACAACAAAATACCTTTCATCAGTGGACTTCTAGAGGAGTCAAATGCAATGTTTGCAGCCTTCACAGAGACCCACACAAAGGATAACTTTGACAACGAAATATGGATAAATGGGTAAAACCTTTTGGCATACAAAATGGAAGAATGTAGCAAATAATGTTACAGCACAAACAATCCCTGGCGGCAGCACAGATGAAAAGTCACACACAAATGAACTACTAAATCTCAGCGATAAACACACCCTAAGTCAGCAGATAGTGGAGCCAACAAGACTTGAAAACACACATGACCTTAGCTTTGGAAATAATGAGGACCTGGTGTGAAACAAAATATCAGAAACAACTAATTCTGATCAAAATCTAATCGAAATTCAGTCTTACATACACATGGGTCCTGGCCAGCAAAATGCACGTAGCTGTGAAGGTGTCTTCGCCAAATACAATTTCAACAACAAGAACATCAATTGGGACCAGGTGAACCATGTCTTAAATGAAACGTGTTGGGAAGATATCTTAAATAACATGGAGCCAAACCAGTGCCTTTAAAGGTTCATCTTCCTGGCAGCTGAATTGTGTTCAAGGTATATTCCCCTAAGAAAGAAGAAGTAAACTGGACAGAGAAAGATGCTCCTTCTTCCTTTCCTCTCTTCACTGCAGCTTCTTCTCTCCCTCTTTTCACTGCTGCCTCTTCCATTCCTCCCGTCACTGCTGCTGGTTCTTTCTCTCCATGCCTATTGAAACCTCCCTCCACTACTCCACTACAACCTCCTTCCATTACTGCTTACACTCTCCACTACCCTTCCTCTTACAGCCTCCACTATTACCTCTTACATCCTTCACTACCCTTCCTCTTACAGCCTCCACTATTACCTCTTACATCCTTCACTACCCTTCCTCTTACAGCCTCCACTATTGCCTCTTACATCCTTCACTACCCTTCCTCTTACAGCCTCCACTACCCTTCCTCTTACAGCCTCCACTATTACCTCTTACATCCTTCACTACCTTCCTCTTACAGCCTCCACTATTGCCTCTTACATCCTTCACTACCCTTCCTCTTACAGCCTCCACTACCCTTCCTCTTACAGCCTCCACTATTACCTCTTACATCCTTCACTACCCTTCCTCTTACAGCCTCCACTATTGCCTCTTACATCCTTCACTACCCTTCCTCTTACAGCCTCCACTACCCTTCCTCTTACAGCCTCCACTACTCTTTCTCTTACAACATCCGCTACTGCTTCTTATACCCTCCACTTTTGCCTCTTGGACCCCACTCCACTGCCTCTTACACCCTCCACTACTTGCTCTTACACCCTCCACTACCCTCCCTCCACCACTGCTCTCGTACCTCTGTACACTAACAATACTCTTTGATCTTTTATGAATTATGTTAACAACTTCCTGTTGTCACTAATGACCTTAATACTTGACCTTTAAATAATAAAAAGGCACAATACCGGGACTAGAATACACAAATAACCCGTACACACGAGACAAACTAATTACGACGTTTCTGTCCAATTCGAAACAATAACTAACCACACTGTGCTACTAGTTAATGGTCCAATTCGGATGGAAACGTCGTCACAAGTTTCAGTCACCTATGTGCGGGTTATTTGTGCTTGACCTTTGTTGACATTTTCCAGTCAGCTGTGTTATTATCTGCATAGTGGTATCTATTGACCTTTCACCTTGCTGCACATTAAACAAACGATATTCAAGTTACAATGTTTAATCTGACTGTGGAAAGAGATGCATTTTCCTCGCCATTTTCAATTCATATAATGAAAGCAATGTTTAGTTTTCATGTACAGACTGTGTAGTGTACACACCTGGCCCTCAGTGTACACACCTGGCCCTCAGTGTACACACCTGGCCCTCAGTGTACACACCTGGCCCTCAGTGTACACACCTGGCCCTCAGTGTACACACCTGGCCCTCAGTGTACACACCTGGCCCTCAGTGTAGTGTACACACCTGGCCCTCAGTGTAGTGTACACACCTGGCCCTCAGTGTAGTGTACACACCTGGCCCTCAGTGTAGTGTACACACCTGGCCCTCAGTGTAGTGTACACACCTGGCCCTCAGTGTAGTGTACACACCTGGCCCTCAGTGTAGTGTACACACCTGGCCCTCAGTGTAGTGTACACACCTGGCCCTCAGTGTAGTGTACACACCTGGCCCTCAGTGTACACACCTGGCCCTCAGTGTAGTGCACACACCTGGCCCTCAGTGTACACACCTGGCCCTCAGTGTACACACCTGGCCCTCAGTGTACACACCTGGCCCTCAGTGTAGTGCACACACCTGGCCCTCAGTGTACACACCTGGCCCTCAGTGTACACACCTGGCCCTCAGTGTACACACCTGGCCCTCAGTGTAGTGTACAACCGGGCCCCTCAGTGTAGTGCACACACCGGGGCCCTCAGTGTAGTGTACACACCTGGCCCTCAGTGTAGAGTACACACCTGGCCCTCAGTTTAGTGTACACACCTGGCCCTCAGTGTAGTGTACACACCGGGCCCCCCCAGTGTAGTGTACACACCTGGCCCTCAGTGTAGTGTACACACCTGGCCCTCAGTGTAGTGTACACACCTGGCCCTCAGTGTAGTGTACACACCTGGCCCTCAGTGTAGTGCACACACCTGGCCCTCAGTGTAGTGCACACACCTGGCCCTCAGTGTAGTGTACACACCTGGCCCTCAGTGTAGTGTACACACCTGGCCCTCAGTGTAGTGTACACACCTGGCCCTCAGTGTAGTGTACACACCTGGCCCTCGTGTGTGTACACACCTGGCCCTCAGTGTAGTGTAACACCTGGCCCTCAGTGTAGTGTACACACCTGGCCCTCAGTGTAGTGTACACACCTGGCCCTCAGTGTAGTGTACACACCTGGCCCTCAGTGTAGTGTACACACCTGGCCCTCAGTGTAGTCCCAACACACCTGGCCCTCAGTGTAGTGCACACACCTGGCCTCAGTGTATTTGTACACCCCTGGCCCTCAGTGTAGTGTACACACCGGGCCCTCATGTAGTGTACACACCTGGCCCTCAGGTAGTTTTACACACCGGGCCCCATCAGTGTAGTGTACACACCTGGCCCTCAGTGTAGTGTACACACCTGGCCCTCAGGTAGTGTACACACCTGGCCCTCAGTGTAGTGTACACACTGGCCCTCAGTGTAGTGTCACACCTGGCCCTCAGTGTAGTGTACACACCTGGCCCTCAGTTTTAGGGGTACACACCTTGCCTCAGTGTAGTGTACACACCTGGCCCCCATGTAGGTGTACACATCTGACCCTCAGTGTAGTGAAACACACCTGGCCCTCAGTGTAGCGTACACACCTGGCCCTCAGTGTGGTGTATACACCTGGCCTTCAGTGTAGTGTACACACCTGGCCCTCAGTGTAGTGTACACACCTGGCCCCCAGTGTAGTGTACACACCTGGCCCTCAGTGTAGTGTACACACCTTGCCCTCAGTGTAGTGTACACACCTGGTCCCCAGTGTAGTGTACACATCTGACCCTCAGTGTAGTGTACACACCTGGCCCTCAGTGTAGTGTACACACCTGGCCCTCAGTGTAGTGTATACACCTGACCCTCAGTGTAGTGTACACACCTGGCCCTCAGTGTAGTGTACACACCTGGCCCTCAGTGCAGTGTACACACTTGACACTCAAAACGTAGTGTTCAAAAAAGCAACCATAAGACTGACCACATACTTCGCTTTTACTCTGATCATCATCAGTATGTCTGCCAAACTGTCAAAAGTACCTGTGATCGAGCCTGAGCCTGGCTGCTTCAACGTTAGCCGATCTGTTCACATTGCAAGTTGCTCCTGACTGTACTCCCCTCAAGGAAGGTTCCTTGATGTTGGTGAGGGGCTCTTGATTTAGGGAATTGGATCTGTGCTCCAGTTCCCCGAATTAAGCCTGAATGCCTTCCACATCCCCCCCCAGGCGCTGTATAATCCTCCGGGTTTAGCGCTTCCCCTTTTTATTATAATAATAATAATAATCCTGACCGTACTTATCTACGTTCATGTTTGCATAGTGATAGCTAACTCAGATTTCTAGTTACATTCCTAGTGCTGGACGCAGTTATAGCAAATCTATATTTTGCATTTTCCTTTAGGGTACTTTCTCTGCGTAACTAATGCATAAACAACTAAGAAACATAACCTGCAAAGTTTATGCTTTTCTAGTTTAACTTAGGCCTACCAGGGTTATTACATGGGGTCAGAAAATAGGCCTAGACGGGTGGGTGTGTTACATGTCCTCATTATCAAACTGGCTAATTTTTGAATCCACAAAACTTAGTATCAGTTCTTTTTATAGATGCGACAATGCTGGATTTAAAATCAGTTAAAAGAAATTTTCTCTAGTTATCGCATGGGAACTAATCACTCCACCATTTTCTCTAATTAAATTAGGTAACGGGAGCATACACAGACTAATAACAAACACAAACTTCCCGCTGGTAAGATATATTAGCGCTGGAAGTATGAATGAAGCCTGGTGAGGTAGACCCAGGTTACGGGAGGAAAGAAAGGTGAAGGGAAAAGGGGCAACGGGAGAAAGGAGGGAGAGAGGAGGCATGGAGGGCGGAAACGTGGAGGGAGGAAGCATGGAAAATCGAAGCGTAGAGTGGGAGAAGGTTGAAGGGGGAAGGGAGGTGGGAAGAATGGAAGGAGGGAGGTGATTTGCGAGGGACAATCTGCCACTCGGGGCCACACAAGATCCTACAATCAGATTTGGCTCAAGAGAATTCTCTATTAAAGCAAATACTGCTGTGAAATCTGATGCGTTGTTGTATATTGTGTATGTGGGGGGGGGGGGGAATGTGTGACCTAGTTAAGTTCGCAAGGATCGAGCCTCGACTACTGGCCCCGCCTCTCTGGTTTCTAGTTTCACACTGTCCTGGTTCTGTGAGCCCTATTCTTTAAGCTATTTTTAGATTCTGCCCCTACCACTTCACGCTCTAGGTTGTTCCAAGTGTTTGCTAACAATCTTATGCCTCGTCTGTGGTTGTAGCGTACAGTTGTGACCTCGTGTACCTCACAACAGTGCCACGATCGCACGTGCAAAGAAAATGATAGGATGGATAATGAGAACGTTCAAAACGAGAGATGCCAAGCCAATGATGATCCTTTTCAAATCACTTGTTCTCTCTAGGCTGGAATACTGCTGTACGATAACATCTCCATTCAAAGCAGGTGAAATCGCAGATCTAGAGAGTGTACAGAGATCCTTTAGTGCACGTATAAGTTCTGTCAAGCACCTTAACTACTGGGAACGCTTGGAAGCACTTGACTTGTACTCGTTGGAACGCAGGAGGGAGAGATATATCATAATCTACACTTGGAAAATCTTGGAAGAAATGGCCCCAAATCTGCACACAAAAATCACTCCCTACGAAAGTAAAAGACTTGGCAGGCGATGCAAAATGCCTCCAATAAAAAGTAGGGGCTCCATTGGTACACTAAAGGAAAACACCCTAAGTGTCCGGGGCCCAAAACTGTTCAACAGCCTCCCATCAAGCATTAAGGGAATTGCCAATAAACCCCTGGCTGCCTTCAAGAGAGAGCTGGACAGATACCTAAAGTCAGTGCCGGATCAGCCGGGCTGTGGCTCGTACGTTGGACTGCGTGCGGCCAGCAGTAACAGCCTAGTTGATCAGGCCCTGATCCATCGGGAGGCCTAGTCATGAACCGGGCCGCGGGGGCGTTGATCCCCGGAATAACCTCCAGGTAACCTCCAGGTAGCCCCGTCTCTCAAGCATTCTCTTCTTGTTCATCAGGTAAATTTTCATGTTCTTCTGTCCTCTAATGTAATCAGGTTTAGTTCCTTGAGCCTCTCCATATAGTTACTATGGAGTTAGTTTCGTTGAAAACCTCTGCACTTTTTTCTCAAGTTCTTTACGTGCTTTACCAGATGCGGGTTGCATACTGACGCGAGTGTTCTGTCCACTTGTATATTGCAGGAGTAAAACGCGAGTGTTCTGTCCACTTGTATATTGCAGGAGTTAAACGCGAGTGGTCTGTCCACTTGTATATTGCAGGAGTTAAACGCGAGTGGTCTGTCCACTTGTATATTGCAGGAGTAAAACGCGAGTGTTCTGTCCACTTGTATAATGCAGGAGTAAAACGCGAGTGTTCTACTTGTATATTGCAGGAGTTAACCGCGAGTGGTCTGTCCACTTGTATAATGCAGGAGTAAAACGCGAGTGTTCTACTTGTATATTGCAGGAGTTAACCGCGAGTTGTCTGTCCACTTGTATATTGCAGGAGTAAAACGCGAGTGTTCTGTCCACTTGTATATTGCAGGAGTTAACCGCGAGTGTTCTGTCCACTTGTATATTGCAGGAGTTAACCGCGAGTGGTTTGTCCACTTGTATATTGCAGGAGTAAAACGCGAGTGTTCTGTCCACTTGTATATTGCAGGAGTTAACCGCGAGTGTTCTGTCCACTTGTATATTGCAGGAGTTAAACGCGAGTGTTCTGTCCACTTGTATATTGCAGGAGTTAAACGCGAGTGTTCTGTCCACTTGTATACGTAAGCGACATTTGTCTGAGTCTATTTATATGTTTATTGACCAATTTCTGCTAATAAACTAGATAATAGTAATGACTGGTAAGATACTTGTTCGCAATATTTCTAAATCTAATTTGTAAAAGCTCCGCTTCTAGAGTTACTTAAAAGTGTTGTATCTGCTTGCTTGGTAAATTCAGAGATTCTAGTAACAACTAGAAACTTTCTAGTCACTCCAACAGTATGTTACTGCAGTGGACGCAACACCAAAATATTAAAGGGAATCTCGTCCGCATTTTAATTGCTTCACACCTGTCAAACAAAATTGTAGCCAACTATGTGGCGTTGTTAGAGCATTCATCTTTATTATTGTTTTAATGACATTCCAGAGTTGTCATTCAATGTAATATGAAATTTCCTTTTTACGATTAACAAAATACCACAGAGATAAAAAATGTGAGTATATATATATATATATATATATATATATATATATATATATATATATATATATATATATATATATAGTGGGACCCATAGCCTCGGAGAAGTGGATAAAAAAGGCTTCAAGGAAAAATATTTGGATTTCTTCCTGAAGCCGTTTGAATATTCCACTTCCCCTACCACCCCATCTTTTCATATTTATTTTTTTTTTTTACTAATAGGAATATTTTATTACATAATATGGTACAGAAGATTTAAGAGATACATTATTGATATAAAGGTGGCATATACGGTACATGTTGTTACGTGTGTATCACCGATTATAAGGCGAAAATCTCATCCAGCTCCTCACAGCTGGGGCGTGTGCCCAAAATACAGCAGGCATTACCCCTTTGAACAGCCGCACTGAGCCGCTGGAACAGAAAACTAGCTGCCCTGGGATCCCTAGTTACCCTGATGAGTCTTTTTCCCAGCTCCTTAAGGAATTTAGATGCACTCTTTCCCCATGAGCCAAGGGTCTCTGAGCCTATGGGAACAAACATATAATGATGGGCAAGTTCTCCATATTTTCTAGACTTTTGGGACTCCCTGAAGCTGGCAGCTGCCCCTCCTTCCTCCCTGGTGTATTGGAGATAGGTATCAGCCAAGGTAGATGCACATGTATAGTCCCACATCACCTGCTTCCCATCTGTCCAGGCTTGAAGGGTGATACCATCTGGACGCTTCTGGCTGCCGTCAGATCTGCATAGTTGGGGTGGCTCCCTTACTGCTGGGCATCCAGCTGTTGTGAGGCTCCTCTTGATAACGTTATTAACCTCCTCATGTCTTGCAATCTTTCCCTCGGATTTACGGCACACAAGACCATGGTACCCGAATCTGTCTGCTGCTTCACTGCCACAAATACACCTGTGTTCGGCGAGAATAGGGGCGGCAAGTCGAAGGGCAACACCGATGCGGATGGTCTGTGGGTCGAGACGTGTGCCAAGGCTGGAGTTGGGAACAGCCAACAGAAAGTCCCCAGCATGAGGGGCTCTCACTGCCAGGAGGCGGGCTCTATCCTTCCCTGACACACACTGAAGCATTGTTGAGGCAATATTTTCCACTATTGGACCATCCCAGTGCGATTGTTTGTAGTTGTTGGGGGGAGCAGGTCTGACTCCAGAGCCCGTTAGATTATCCCAGATCATTGCTCCGTCAATGAATTTTTGGTCCTGGACTCCTATCTTGTCCCTAAGATGTTCAGGGAGAATCGCTGCTACAAGCTCTCTGGATGCAATACACGAGGACAGAAAAGCAGGTAACGCAATCTGTGATGACTTGCGGACACCAATGCCTCCTAGTCTGACTGGAAGTGTAGCTTGGTTCCACTGCCCGTCTTCTAGAGTAAGGTTAAGTACTTTCGTAAAAATCTGCCTCAGAATACTGTCATATTCGTGCAGTATAGGGTTATCATATGAAGGTGCACATCTTAGGAAATATGTCAACCTGGGCAGACTCAAGCACTTTGTGAGAAGGTACAAGGCATCGTGGGTGTCCAGATTGCCTAATAATAGTCTTATATATATATATATATATATATATATATATATATATATATATATATATATATATATATATATATATATATATATATATATATATATTATACATATATATATATATATATATATATATATATATATATATATATATATATATATATATATATATATATATATATATATATTTATATACAGTTGACCCTCGACTAAGGCTATTAATCCGTTCCTGAGAGCTCATCGTTAGTCAAGTAAATTTTCCCCATAAGAAATAATGGAAATCAAATTAATCCGTGCAAGACACCCAAAAGTATTGAAAAAAAAAATTAACACATGAAAATTAACACATGAAAATTAACACTGAAGAAGACATGCACAGTTACATGACACTTACCTTTATTGAAGATCTGGTGATGATTGATGGGATGGGAAGAGGGGAGTGTGTTGATGGTCTTAGTGTTTAGAAGGGGAATCCCCTTCCATTAGGACTTGAGGTGGCAAGTCCTTTTTCGGGGTTACTTCCCTTCTTCTTTTAAAGCCACTAGGACCAGCTTGAGAGTCACTAGACCTCTGTCGCACAACATATCTGCCCATAGAGGCCTGTACCTCCCGTTCCTTTATGCCATTCCTAAAGTGTTTCACAACATTGTCAGTGTCACCATTAAGCACTTGTTCAGGTTTCAGTCCTTCACTGTCTATGTACTCCTTGAATTCCTGCACATATTTTTCAGCTGCTTTTTGGTCCAAACTGGCAGCCTCACCATGCCTTATCCACATATGTATGCCACTACGATTCTTAAATCTCTCAAACCAACCTTTGCTGGCCTTAAATTCACTCACATCACCACTAGTTGCTGGCATTTTTCTAATTAAATCGTCATGCAACTTCCTAGCCTTTTCACATATGATCGCTTGAGAGATGCTATCTCCTGCTGTTTTTCGTTTATCCACACCAATAACAGTCTCTCAACATCTTCTATCACTTGCGATCTCAGTTTCGAAAACATAGTTGCACCTTTGGCAAGAACAGCTTCCTTGATTGCCGTTTTCTTGGCCACAATAGTAGCGATGGTTGATTGGGGTTTTGTGTACAGCCTGGCCAGCTCGGAGACATGCACTCCACTTTCATACTTAGCAATGATCTCTTTCTTCATATCCATAGTAATTCTCACCCTTTTTGCTGTAGGGTTGGCAATAGAAGCTTTCTTGGGGCCCATGGTGACTTATTTTGCAGATGCAATCACTAAAAAGGCTGTGATAATATGAAATGTTCCGATTGTATGCTTGGAAGCGACCGCGGTGGCTGGCTGGCTTGTAAACACTGGCCAGAAGTGGACATGTCTCAGACGGAACGAATAGTGTTGGTCGAGTTTTTTAGCGCTAATCGAGGCAAAATTTTTGCGGTAAAATGTATCGCTAGTCAGATTTATCGTTAATCGATGCCATCGCTGGTCGAGGGTCCACTGCATATTATATATATATATATATATATATATATATATATATATATATATATATATATATATATATATATATATATATATATATATATATATATATATACAACTCAGCTCGGTTTCGGCGTTCAACAGGGCTGTGAAGCAGCTGCCCACGCAGCACGAGTATATATCAAAAACATGTCCTATGAAAAAGCCTTGGTCAAATTGGACTTTGCCAATGCTTTCAACTCAGTCAGAAGGGATGCTGCTCTCCAAGCAGTTTATAGAAATTTCCCTTCCCTTTATCCCTTCATAGAATCGTGTTATAGTGTGACTTCCAAACTATTGTTTGGGGACCATGAAATTGACTCGTGTGAGGGCGTGCAACAGGGGGACCCTCTCGCCCCCTTTCTATTTTGTTTGGTCATCAAGGAAGTCACGGAGGCACTCTCCAGCGAGCTCAATATCTGGTTCCTGGACGACAGTACCCTAGCTGGCACAACAGAATCTCTCCTAGAGGACATCAGTAAAATTAAAGACATGGGAGAAAGCATGGGCCTTTCTTTAAACCCCACCAAATGTGAAATAGTTTCTACCAATCAACAGATGATCCAGAATATTAGTGCCGTTTTACCAGGAGCACGAGCCATTGATCCAGCCAATAGCACTCTCCTCGGTGCTCCTCTTGGGTCCAATGCCATCGATCTGATCCTAGGAAAAAAAGTCTCAGACCTCCGGACGATGGAAAGCAGGATGAAAGACATTGACACACACGATGCCTTCTACCTACTCACCAGGTGCCTGTCAACCCCAAAACTTACCTATTTTCTGAGATGCTCCCCAGCCTTCAGCAGTCCAAAACTCAAGGAATATGACTCTCTCCTGAAGGCTATGCTAGAGAGTGTATTGAATCTTTCCCTTGACGATGGACAGTGGTTGCAAGCCTCACTTCCGGTCAGGCTTGGAGGGCTAGGAGTACGCAGATCCTCCCAGATTGCTCTACCAGCTTTCCTATCCTCTTCCATTGCATCAAACGAGTTGATAAGACAAATTCTTCCTGACACCCTCAGTGACTCAGCAGGAATAGAAGACCCTAGCTATGTCAGTGCCATCACCGAATGGGAGACTCTTGCTGCTCCAGCACCAAACCCTAGTGCAGCACTGGCTCACAGTCAAGCTGGGATAGCCCAACTGCTGAAAAGGTGCTTGCCAACATGCTCAGGGCTGCAACATCAGATAGGGAGATTGCCCGTCTCCAGGCTGTGAGTGCACCTCACTCCAGGGACTTCCTCCAAACAGTTCCCATATCGGCAATGGGAACGCGACTCGACCCTAAGACCCTCCGTATTGCAGTGGCTCTGCGCCTTGCTGCCCCAATTCACACAGAATATATGTGTATTTGCGGCGAAGTGCAAGCAGACCAATACGGTCTACATGGTCTTAACTGTTCCAAAACAAGG
>NC_069408.1:65007020-65034520 GCF_026875155.1 Cherax quadricarinatus
TGAAGTTGTTTATGAAGCACAGGGTGAGCATGAGGTATGAAACATGTGAGCATGAGTGTATAAAGGGACAGTGAAGCATGATGTATAAAGCACTGTGTAGAAAAAAGGGAGTGTATGAAGCACAGTTTGAAACATGGGGAGTTATGAACACAGTGTCGCATGATGTTAAAGCAAGTTGGCAGGGTGTTGAACCTGTAGATGAGTGAGAAGCACTGTAAAACAGGGTGTATGAACATTTTGTGGGGAAGGAAATGAGTGTTGAAGCCGTGTCAGATGATTGTATGAAGCACAGGTAAGATGAGTGTTGAAGCCAGGGGGAAAGCATGATGTTTTGGGCCAGTGTAGCATGATGTATGAACCGTTAGCAGGGTGTATGAACACAGTGTGAGCTGGTGTAAAAAACAAGGGGAGGGAAGCAGAGTGTATAAGCACAGTGTGATGATGTATAAAGCACGTGTCAGCATAATGTATGAGACATTGTAATGGGGAGGGGTGATGGGAGAAGCGGAAGCATGGTGTATAAAACACATGTAAAGAAATGGCTGTATGAACAAGGGGTGAAGCCTTTTGATGTATAAAAGGCCCAAACAGGGGGTGAACCCCAGGAACTGTTTATGAAGCACAGTGTCCAGCAGGGATGTATAAAAGCCAAACCCAAGTTTTGAAGAAATTGTGTGTTGAAGCACAGTGAAGCTGACTGTATGAAGCACGTGTCCAGATGAGTTTTATGAAGCCGTGCCCATGACGTATGGACGGTGGCATAATGTATGACCCAAGTGTAACATGATGTATAAAGCCAGTGTCCAGCATTTGGGAATGAACACGTATAAAGCACAGTGTGCAGAAAATGAGGTGAAAATGAAAGCACGTGTCCAGATGAGTGTATGAGCCAGTGTCCAGCAGATTATAAAAACAAGTTAAAGCGCAGGTGCAATGAGTGTATGAACCCAGTGTCCAGCATGAGTGTATAAAGAAGTGTCCAGCAGAGGTATAAAGCACGTGTCCACATGATTGTTTAAAACCCATTGTCCAGTGGGGTATGAATCAAAAAGGTTTTGAAGCACAGTGCCCAGCGATGTATAAAGACAGTGTCAGTGGGGTTATGAAGACCAGTGTGAAGCACAGTGTCCAGCATGATGTATGAACCCACCCAGTATTTTTGAAGCACAGTGTCCAGCATGAGGTATGAAGCACATGCCCCAGATGATGTATGAAGGGCCAAAATTTTGGCTCATGAGTTTATAAGACAGTGTCAGCATGAGTATGAATAAAAAATGTGAAAAAACAAAAATGTCGCAGGTGTATGAAGCACAGTGTCAGATGAGTGATGAAAACAGGTTTCGCTGAGTGCTAAAGCTCAGTGTAAAACAGGATGTATAAGGGCCAGGTCCAGATGAGTGTATGAAGACAGTGTCCGCATGGTGTATGAAGACAGTGCCCGCTGACTGTAAAAGCACAGGTCCAGTTGAGTGTAGTGCTCATGCCCGCTGAGGATGAAGCACAGTGTGAGCATGGGGTTATAAAGACAGTGTGAAGCTGGTGTATGAAGCCATGTGCGCATGAGTGTTGTGCACAGTGTGCGCTGACTGTATAAAGCCATGTAAAGCATGAGGTATGGCACGTGTGCAGCATGGGTATGAAGCCTTTCGCATGGTGTACGAAAACATTTTGGGCGTTTGGGGTTTTAGCACAGTGTGCGCATGGTGTAAAAGCCGTGTGCGATGGTGTATAAGAAAGCACAGTGGAGCATGACTGTATGAAGACAGTTTGAAGCTAGTATAAAGCACATTGGCAGCATGAGGTATGAAGCAAGGTGAGCATGAGTGATGAACACGGTGAAGCACAGTGTCAGCAGGGACAGTAGAAGCACGTGTGAGCATGGTGTATGAAGCAAGTGGCAGCATGAGTGTATAAAAAACATGGCAGCATGGGTATAAAGCCGTGTAAAGACAGTGTGAGCAGGGACTGTATAAAGCACAGTGTGAAGCATGAGTGTATGAAGCACAGTGGAAGATGAGTTATGAGCACAGGTTGGGGCAGGGCCATGACTGTATGAACCGTGGAAGCAGGTGTAGAAGCCGTGGAAAATAAAGTTCCGTTTGAAGCAGGTGTTGAAAAATGGCATGATGTATAAAACACAGTGTGAGCTGAGTGTTTGAAGCACGTGTGAAGCATGATTTTAGAAGCACAGTGGGGAAAAAGGGCCAGGGGGAGTGGTATGAAGAACAGTGTGAAGTGGGTATGAAGCCGTGTGAAGCATGATGATGAAGACGTGTGAGCAGGGTTATAAGACAGTGTGAGCATGCGTATAAAAGCACAGTGTGGCATGGTGTATAGCAAGTGTGAAGCATGAGTGTATGAAGCCAGTTGAAGAAAAGACTGTATAAAACACAGTGTGGGGTGAGTATGGATCACGTGTGAAGAATGAGGTTAAAGAAAATTGTGAACCCATTGAATTGTATGAAGAAAGGGGGTTGTGAGCATGGTGTTAAAGCCGTGTGAGCATGATGTATGAAGCACAGTGTGAGCATGAGTGTAGGAAGCACAGTGTGAAAACCCCCATGAGTGTTAAAGCCGTGTAGCATGATGTATGAAGCCGTGTGCGCATGAGTGTATAAAAACAAGAAGTGTGCTTTGGTGTATGAAGCACAGTTCAGCATGAGTTAGAAACAAAGGTTTGAAGCCAGTTTCCCAGCATGATGTGGAAGCACAGTGTCCAGGCCCGAGTGTTGAGCCAGTGCCCAGCATGAGTGTATAAAGCCAGTGGGGGGTTGGATGTATGAAAAAAGTGTGAAGCACAGTGTCCAGCTGGTATAAAGCCAGTTCGATGAGTGTATAAAGGGTTGTCAGATGATTTTAAAAACACGTGTCAAACATGACTTTTAAAAAGCCTGTCCGCAGAGTGTTGAAGCCCAGTGTAAACATGATGTATGAACACAGTGTCCGATGATGTATGAACACAAAAAGGGTTGTCCACATGACTGTTGAAGTCAAAATTTTCAGGAATGATGTTGAACACGTGTCAAAATGATGTATAAAGCCATGTCCGATGATTTTAAAAAACACGTGTCCACATGATGTAGAAAAGCCAAGGGGGTTTCCAGCATGGTTATGAAGCCAGTGTCCAACAGGGTTTTATGAAGCCATTCCAGGAGTTTAAAGCACAGTGTAAGATGATGTATAAACCCCAAGTGTCAGTATGAGTGATGAAGCTCAGTGTCCAGCATGACTGTTGAAGCACAGTGTCCAGCAGACGTTGAAACACAGTGTTATCTTTTGGAGTGTAAATGAGGCTCATGCCCAAAATGGTGATGAAGCCCAAAATGTCCAGCATGGTGTTGAAGCCGTTAACAGATGTATGAACAATGCCAGATGGTGATGAAGCCAGTGTACAGATGTATAAAAAACCCAAAGTTTTTCCCATTAAATGTATAAAGACACCAGGTTTGGGTTTTGAAGCATGCTGTATGAAGACTTTGTAACAGGGTTGTTGGAAAAACATTTTAAGCAGGGGTGTATAAAGCAAAAAGGGTGAGAAAAATGACTGATGAAAAGCACGTGTGAAGCATGATGTATGAAGCACAGTGTGAAAAATGAGTGTTGAAGCACAGGTGAAGCATGATGTATGAAGCACAGTGGGGAAATGATGTTTGAAGCACAGTGTAAAGCATGATGTATGAGCCAGTGTAAGCTGAGTGATGAAGCACAGTGTGGGGCATGATGTATAAAGACAGTGTGAAGCTACTGTTGAAGCCGTGGAAGAGGTTATGAAGCCAGTGTAAACTGAGTGTTGAAGCCGTGTGAGATGATGTATGAAGCACAGTGTGCGATGACTGTATGAAGCACAGTGTAAGATGGTTATAAAGACAGTGTAAAGCATAGTGTATAAAGACGGTGAGCATGGTGTTGAAGACTGTGAGAGGGTGTATGAAGCAAGTGTAAGCATGAGGTTTGAAGACAGTGTAACTTATTTGAAGACAGTGTGAGCTGCGTAGAAAGCACGGTTGAAGCTGATGTTGAAGCCGTGTGAAGATGAGTGTTGAAGCACGTGTAAAGCATGATGTATGAAGCACAGTTGGCATGAGTATAAAGCAAGTGTGAAGCATAAATGTATGAACACATGTGAAAGCATGGTTATAAAAGCACGTGTGAAGCAGATGTATAAAAGCCAGTGTGAAGCATGATGTATGAAGCACGTGTGAAGTGATGTATGAAGCACAGTGTAAGCAGAGTGTTTGAAGACAGTTGAGCATATTATAAAAACGTGTGAGCATGACTGTATGAGACAGTGTGGGAAAGCATGAGGTTTGTATGAAGAACAGGTGAAGCATGAGTGTATGAAGCACAGTGTGAAGCATGTGTATGAAGCACGTGTGAAGCATGATGTATGAAGCACAGTGTGAAGCATGAGTGTTAAAGCACAGTGTGAAGTAGTTATGAAGCCAGTGTGAGCTGATTTTGAAAGCCAGTGTGCGCATGATGTATGAAGCACAGTGTGAAGCATGATGTATAAGACCAGTGTGCAGCATGATGTATGAAGCACAGTGTGAAGCATGATGTATGAAGCACAGTGTGAAGATGAGTGTAGGGAGCACAGTGTGAAGCATGATGTATGAGGCACAGTGTGAGCATGACTGTATGAAGCACAGTGTGAAGCATGAGTGTATGAAGCACAGTGTGAAGCATGAATGTATGAAGCACAGTGTGAAGCATGAGTGTATGAAGCACAGTGTGAAGCATGAGTGTATGAAGCACAGTGTGAAGCATGAGTGTATGAAGCACAGTGTGAAGCATGAGTGTATGAAGCACAGTGTGCAGCATGAGTGTATGAAGCACAGTGTGCAGCATGGATGTATGAAAAATTGAACAGGTGTGAGCATGAGTGTATGAAGCAAGTGTGAAGCTGAGTGTATGAAGCACAGTGTCAGCACGATGTATGAAGCACAGTGTGCACCCAGAGTGTTGTATTAAACACGTGTGCAGGATGAGGTAGGGAAGAAACAGTGTCCAGCATGAGGGGTATGAAAGCACGTGTACACATGAGTGTTTTGAACACTGTGTCCACATGACTGTATGAAGCCAATGTCCAGCATGAGTGTGTGAGAGCACAGTGTCCAGCATGAGTGTATGAAGCACAGTGTCCAGCATGAGTGTATGAAGCACAGTGTCCAGCATGAGTGTATGAAGCACAGTGTGCAGCATGAGTGTATGAAACACAGTGTGAAGCACAGTGTGTCACAGCAATTGCAGTTGTAGTGATGAACAGTGTACCCAGCATGAGTGTATGAGAGCACATGTCCGCATGAGGTCAAGAAGCACACTGTCCAGCATTAGTCACTGGTGGATGAAGCCAGTGTCCCAGCCATGAGTGGTATGAAGCGCAGTGTCCCCCCAGCAAAGTGTAATGAAAGCACACACGTGTGCAGGATGACTGTATGAAACACAGTGTGAAGCACAGTGTCCAGCATGACTGTATGAAGCACAGTGTCCAGCATGAGTGTATGAAGCACTGTGTACAGCATGAGTGTATGAAACACTGTGTCAAACATGACTGTATGAAGCTCAATGTCCAGCATGAGTGTGTGAAGCACAGTGTCCAACATGACTGTATGAATCACAGTGTCCAGCATGACTGTATGAAGCACAGTGTCCAGCATGAGTTTATGAAGCACTGTGTCCAACATGACTGTATGAACTTTCAATATCCAGCATGAGTGTTTGAAGCACAGTGTTCAGAATGACTGTATGAAGCACAGTGTCCAGTATGAGTGTATGAAGCTCAGTGTCCAGCATGACTGTATGAAGCACAGTGTCCAGCATGACTGTATGAAACACAGTGTTCATCATGAGTGTATGAAGCTCAGTGTCCAGCATGAGTGTATGAAGCTCAGTGTCCAACATGGCTGTATGAAGCACAGTGTCCAGCATGAGTGTATGAAGCACAGTGTAGAGCATGACTGTATGAAGCACAGTGTCCAGTATGAGTGTATGAAGCTCAGTGTCCAGCATGACTGTATGAAGCACAGTGTCCAGCATGACTGTATGAAACACAGTGTTCATCATGAGTGTATGAAGCTCAGTGTCCAGCATGAGTGTATGAAGCTCAATGTCCAGCATGAGTGTATGAAGCACTGTGTCCAACATGATTGTATGAAACACATTGTCCAGCATGGGTGTATGAAGCTCAGTGTCCAACATGAGTGTATGAAGCAAAGTGTCCAGCATGAGTGAATGAAGCACAGTGTGAAGCATGACTGTATGAAGCACAGTGTGAAGCATGAGTGTTTGAAGCACAGTGTGAAGCATTGCTCTAGTAGAAGCACAGTGTGCAACAGACACGTACTGAACAACAGTGTGAAGCATGACGTAAATGAAGCACAGTGTGAAGCATGAGTGCTATGAAGCACCGTGTGAAAGCATGAGTGTAATGAAGCCTACATGTGAAAGCATGAGTGTATGAAGCACAGTGTGAAGCATGAGTGTATGAAGCACAGTGTGAAGCATGACTGTATGAAGCACAGTGTGAAGCATGAGTGTATGAAGCACAGTGTGAAGCATGAGTGGTATGAGAAGCACAGTGTGCAGCATGAGTGAATGAAGCACACAGTGTGCAGCATGACTGTATGAAGCACAGTGATCAAGCAAGAGTGTATGAATCGCACAGTGGTCAAGCATGAGTGTAATAAGTACAGTGTGAAGCATGGACTTTATGGACGCCTGAGTGTGAAGCATGGCACTGTATGAAAGCACAGTGTGAAGCAATGAGTGATTTTGAACACAGTGTGAAGCATGAACTGTATGAACACAGGAGCAGCAATGACTGATGAAGCACAGTGTGAAGCATGACTGTAATGAAGCACAGTGGTGAAGCATGAGGTGTCGTGAAGCACAGTGTGAAGCATGAGTGTATGAAGCACAGTGTGAAGCATGAGTGTATGAAGCACAGTGTGAAGCATGAGTGTATGAAGCACAGTGTGAAGCATGAGTGTATGAAGCACAGTGTGCAGCATGACTGTATGAAGCACAGTGTGCAGCATGACTGTATGAAGCACAGTGTGAAGAATGGGTGTATGAAGAGCACAGTGTGAAGCATAGTGTAGGAAGCACAGACTGTGCAGGCATGAGTCGTATGAAGCACAGTGTGCAGCATGACTGTATGAAGCACAGTGTGAAGCATGAGTGTATGAAGCACAGTGTGAAGCATGAGTGTATGAAGCACAGTGTGAAGCATGACTGTATGAAGCACTGTGTGAAGCATGAGTGTATGAAGCACAGTGTGAAGCATGAGTGTATGAAGCACAGTGTGAAGCATGACTGTATGAAGCACAGTGTGCAGCATGACTGTATGAAGCACAGTGTGAAGCATGACTGTATGAAGCACAGTGTGAAGCATGAGTGTATAAGCCAAGAATGTGAAGCATGATGTATAAGCACAGTGTGAAGCATGACTGTATGAAGCCACAGTGTCTGAAGCATGCTTTATGAAGCACAGTGTGAAGCATGGTTTATGAAGCACAGTGTGGCAGCATGACTGATGAAGCCAGTGTGCAGCATGACTGTATGAAGCACAGTGTGAAGAATGAGTGTATGAAGCACAGTGTGAAGCATGAGTGTATGAAGCACAGTGTGCAGCATGAGTGTATGAAGCACAGTGTGCAGCATGACTGTATGAAGCACAGTGTGCAGCATGAGTGTATGAAGCACAGTGTGAAGCATGAGTGTATGAAGCACAGTGTGAAGCATGACTGTATGAAGCACAGTGTGAAGCATGAGTGTATGAAGCACAGTGTGAAGCATGAGTGTATGAAGCACAGTGTGAAGCATGAGTGTATAAAGCACAGTGTGCAGCATGAGTGTATGAAGCACAGTGTGCAGCATGACTGTATGAAGCACAGTGTGAAGGATGAGTGTATGGAGCACAGTGTGAAGCATGAGTGTATGAGGCACAGTGTGAAGCATGACTGTATGAAGCACAGTGTGAAGCATGAGTGTATGAGGCACAGTGTGAAGCATGACTGTATGAAGCACAGTGTGAAGCATGAGTGTATGAAGCACAGTGTGAAGCATGAGTGTATGAAGCACAGTGTGAAGCATGACTGTATGAAGCACCGTGTGCAGCATGAGTGTATGAAGCACAGTGTGCAGCATAAGTGTATGAAGCACAGTGTGCAGCATGAGTGTATGAAACAAAGTTTGAAGCGCAGTGTGCAGCATGAGTGTTTGAAGCAAAGTGTGCAGCATGAGTGTATGAAGCACAGTGTGCAGCACGAGTGTTTGAAGCACAGTGTGCAGCATGAGTGTATTAAACACAGTGTGCAGCATGAGAGTATGAATCACAGTGTGAAGCACAGTGTCCAGCATGAGTGTATGAAGCACAGTGTGCAGCATGAGTGTATGAAGCACAGTGTGAAGCACAGTGTGCAGCATGAGTGTATGAATCACAGTGTGAAGCACAGTGTCCAGCATGAGTGTATGAAGCACAGTGTGCAGCATGAGTGTATGAAGCACAATGTGCAGCATGAGTGTATTAAGCACAGTGTGCAGCATGAGAGTATGAATCACAGTGTGAAGCACAGTGTCCAGCATGAGTGTATGAAGCACAGTGTGCAGCATGACAGCGTATGAAACGAGCCAGTGTGCAGCATGTCGTGGTATGAAGGACAGTGTTGCAGCACAGAGAGTATGTGAAGCACCGTTGTGCAGTATATGTATGAAGCGCGTGTGCAGCATGAGTGTATGAAGCACAGTGTGAAGCACAGTGTCCAGCATGAGTGTATGAAGCACAGTGTAAAGCATGAGTGTATGAAGCACAGTGTCCAGCATGAGTGTATGAAGCTCAATGTCCAGCATGAGTGTATGAAGCACTGTGTCCAACATGATTGTATGAAACACATGTTCACATGGTCATGAAGCTCAGTGTCCAACATAGTGTATGAAAGCACAGTGTCCCAGCATGACTGTTATCGAATCACAGCTGTCCACATGAGTGTCAATGAAGCTCAGTGTCCCAGCATGACAGTATGAAGCTCAGTGACCAGCATGACTGTTATGAATCTCAATGTCCAGCCAGACTGTAATGAATCACATGTGCAGCATGAGTGTATGAAACACAGTGTGAAGCACAGTGTCAGCATGATGTTTTAAAAAACAAATAAAGCACAGTGTCCACATGAGTTGTATGAGCACTGTGTCCAGCATAAGTTATGAAGCACAGTGTCCACACATGACTGTGTAAGCACAGTGTCCTGCATGAGTGGGTATGAAGCGCAGTGGTCCAGCATGGTGTATGAACGCACAGTGTGAAGCACAGTGTGCAGGATGACAGAATGAAACCAGTGTGAAGTCACGTTTCCTAGCATGAGTGTATGAAGCACAGTGTCCAGCCGATGAGTGTATGAAGCACAGTGGTCCAGCCTGTAGTGTAATGAAACACTGTGAGCGCGCCACATGACTGTAATAACTCTCAATTCCAAGGCATGAGTGTGTGAACACAGTGTCCCAACATGACTGTATGAAGCACAGTCCCAGCATGACTGTATGAAAGTCCAAATACATCTCAGCGATGAAACACACTGAACACAAACACACTGAGTGCTTCTGAAACACGCCACAAGTGACACCCAGAATGCGACTGTATGAGCACAGTGACCAGCATACTGTATGAAGCACAGTGTCCAGCAGAAGTGATGAAGCCATGTCGAACATGACTGTAATGAAGCCTCAGTTGTCGCAGCATGCAATGTATGATGCAACAGTGTCCAACATGACTGTATGAAGCAACAGTGTCCAGCATGAGTGTCTGAATCGCGCCGTGTCCAAAGACATGGCACAGTATGAAGCACAGTGTCCTGCATGAGCTAACAGTGACACATCAGTAGAAGCATGACAGAATGACTACGCAGATCACCCGTATGAGCTCTGTATGATGTCTCATGTGTGTCCTATGCATGACACGTACAGAACACATAGACGAGGATTGAGAGCGAGAAAAACAAGCCAACACAAAACTCGCTATCTCCACACACAAGCGCAGAATCCACACAAGGCGAGTGATGGGGTATGGCGCACAAACTGAACCCAGCCGATCCCACAAACCAGCACAGCTCCACCTGCGACGGAAAACATGCCTTATGCGTGAGTCTCGATGCGTCTATCTCAATGTCCCACACACACTCTGCGCATACCACGACCCCCAATTACTATCCACTCCACCACAAAAAAAAATCCAACCCAGCCCCACCACCTGAAGACAACGAGTGAGAGAGTGAGTGCGCCGCGGTGTCTACCCAACAAAATAAAAACACTCACGTGTGAGACAACGCAGTTATGCGCATGAGAATGTGCACGTACACATGTTGAGACAACGCAGTTAAGCGCATGAGAATGTGCACACGAAGTGTGAGTGACTTCAATAAGCTCAGAATATTAAACACAGTAAGTGTACTTGGAATTGTATCTACAATTCTTGTTAGAACTTGGACGAGGTATTATTAATGCGTTGTAATTTACGTGCCTGCAGTGTGTGTGTGTACTCCTCGACCGTTTTTGTGTTGCATGGGTCCGAGGCTCAGCTCCTGGCCCCGCCACTTCACTTGACCACTACTGGGATCTCTCCCTCTCCCCACTCCATAGCATCATCATACCTCGTCTTAAAACAATGTAGGTTTCCTTCCTCAACTACATCACTTGCCAGTTTATTCCCACTTCTAACAACTCTATGGCTGAAGAAATACATCCTAACATCCCTTTTGACTCATCTGAGTCTTCAATTTCCAATTGAGGCCCCTGTTTTATAGTCGTTATCATTCTTCCTAACCCTCCTGTCCTCACAGTGTTTTCAGGCCGATTTCCCTTAAACTTTTCTTCGTAGATATTCCCTTAGCTCTGGAACCACCTTGTTACAAATCTTTGCGACATTCTCTAATTTCTTGACAGTGTTTTGAACAGGGGGTGTGAGTTCAAATATGGTGCTGCGTACTCCTATATGAGCCTGTTTGTACACAGTGTACAGTCTTGAATGATTTCCTTACTGAGGTATCGGAACGCTATTCTCAGGTTTGCCAGGCGCCCATATGCCGCAGCAGTTATCTGGTTAATGTGTTCTTCCGGAGTATGATCTCGGTATTACGCTCACCCCTAGATCTCCTTGAGTGAGGTTTGCAGTCCATTGGCTCCTATCCTATACTCTGTCTACGGTCTTCTATTTTCTTGCCCTTTCGCCCGAGCTTCATGACTGTGCATTTGGCGGGGTTAAATTCTAAGACCCAGTTGCTGGACCTCGCGTCCAGCCTGTCTAAGTCACTTTGTAGTCCTGTCTGATCCCATCTGATATAATTTCCTCCTCATTAACTTCACATCACTGCAAACAGTGACCTCATCTGAGTCTATCCCTTCCCGTCATGTCAATTCACAATATACCAAGAACAGCCATTCTTTCCAGGACTGGCCCCTGTGACCCCTCGCTCGTCAAAGGCACCCACTGAGGATAACCTCAACACGTACCGTACCTCGCACCTGTCTCCAGCTGTCAGGTATTTCTCTGATCCAATTGCAGTGCCCTTCCGTTATACGTGGCCTGATCCTCTAGCTTCTCTGCACTACTCCTCTTGTGATAACTATGTCGAAGGGCCTTGTTGCAGTCAAAACCCACACCCTTCCCTCTCATGTGCCTTACTTCAGTTGCCTTGTCATAAAACTCCAATAGGTTTGTGGCACAAGGATTACCTTCCATGATCTGTGCCGAACTGTCGTTTATAATCTAGTTCCGTTCCAAGGTGCACCACCACTCTCACTCCTGAAATCTCTCTCATCAGTTTGGCATACTATAACACGTCAGTGATTCTGGCTATAGTTTAGTGTCCTTGTCGTTTTTTCCGTCTCTTAAAGATGGGACTAAAATTGCCATTTTCCATGTCTCAGGATTTGCCCTTTAAAGGGGATGTTTGTGATTGTGGTAGTGGCACACCAGTGCTCTGCCCCCCTCTCTAAGGACCAGGGAGAGATGCCGGCCCCACCGCCTTTAGGTAAAAAACGCTTAAAGCTTTTTCCCCTCTTCCTGGTTGGTGTATTTTTTTCCAAAACATTGTTGGTTTACCCCTTGTTATGTACCCCTCTGCTTTTTCTTCCCAGGTCCCTTCTGCCCCCACTGTAAATACTTCCTTTTTTTCCCCGGTTAAGTCTTCCTATTTTTCGTTTTCTTGTGGGCTCCCCCACCTTTTTTCCTCACCTATTACCTGATCTTGACGTCCCCTTCCTCCTGATTGGGCTATGAAGCGGTTCGGGTCAATTTGACTTTCGATGCATGTCGTTTCCGAACTGCCGCGGGCTACACGTTTCGGGCTCGTCGATAATCTCTTTTTTTTCCTGGGTTTTTGCCTTCGTACTTTTTCCATTATCTAGGCGTTGTTTTGCCTTCCAACACTTTTGGTCCCCGGGGGCTCTTCGGGTTTCCCTTATTTCTGGTCCCCTTTGGGAACAAACCATTCCTCTCCCTCCTTGCTTTTGTTTTTTACCCATCCATCATTTCGTTACTGTTTGGTGTGTGTGTGCGTCGTGTACTCACCTAGTTGTATCCCCTGTTGAGGTTGCAGGGGTCGAGTCCGAGCTCCTGCCCCCCCTCTTCACTTCGCACTGGTCACTCTCCCTGAACCGGATTTATCATACCTCTGCTTAAAGCTATGTATGGACCTGCCCCCACTACATCGCTTCCCAAACTATTCCCTTCCTGACTATTGGGCTGAAGAAATACTTCGTAACTCCTGTGATTTTTGCGCTTAAATTTCCCAAACTGTGTCCCCTTGTTACTGTGTCCAATCTTGGAACCCCTTTCTTTTTTCACCTTTTCTTCCTCTCAGTTTTGTACGTCGTTAATGTCCCCCCCTATCTCTCCTTCCTCCAGTTCTTCAGTTTGTTTTCCCGTAAAATCTCCTGTAGGGCAACCTCTTAGCTCTGGGACTGTCTTGTTGCAAGCCTTTGCCTTTTTCCTAGTTTTTTTACGTGCTTGGGTAGGGGTAGGGTCCAAAAGGGGCCGCATACTCCCCCCCATGGGCCTAACGTACACGGTGACGGGTCCCCGAACGTTCTTATTAAAACGGAATGCTGTTCTAAGGTTTGCTAGGGCCCAATGCTGCGGGGCCCTTTTTGGGTTGATGTGCGCTTCAGGAGATGTGCCTGGTTTTTATACCCCGGGCCCCCCTTTAACTGAAGTCCGTCTCGGTCTTTTTTTGCCCTTCCCCAATCTTCATGTTTTTTGCACTTAATGGTTTTAATCTCCGGGAAACCAATTGCGGGCCCAAAGGTCTGCAGCCTGTCTAGATCTCATTGTGTTCTTTTTGGGTTTTTCAAATCAAATAAATTTCCCTCTAAAAATTCCCCCGTCATCTGCAAACAGGGGGGGATTTTTGGGAAGTTATTTCCCTTCCATCATGTCATGTATGTTTGTGGTGTGTGTGTGGTGTGTGTGGGGTGTGTGTGTTTTGGTGTGGGGAGTGTTTTTCCCTTTTTCCCCTTTCCTTAAAAATTAAAAATTTTCCTCATAGCAAAACATGAAACCCCTTTCAAAGAAACCCCAATGAAACTCCTATAAAAAACATAAAAAACTTCTAATAAAATAACATAAATTCCTTATATTAACAACTAACCTTTAAAAAATTTAAAACCTTCAATTCAAGATCCCGAAAACTTTTTTTTTTCTTTTTTCCCTTGTTTTTCCCAAGGTCTTTTCTTGGGTTTCTCCCCTTTCCCATATCAGCTTTTATGACTTTATTCTCTTTTTTTAAACAAACATTGTTTTAAACTTTTTCTATTGTTTTCCCAAGGTTTTTCTTTCCTTTTTTGGAGAATTTCCTGCCGCAGGTTTTTTCCCTTTTTTCCATTTTTTTTCTTCCATTTTTAATTTCCTCTAAAGAAAATCGTCGTTTTTCATCCATTGTGATTTTTTTTTAAGTTGTGACAATTTACCTTAACCCAATGAATTCGGGTGAATCACACAGGGGAGGGGGGGTTTCAAAACCCACGTTCTTTTTTTGCAGGGGTCGGATGCTTTCCCCAACTGGGTAGGGGGGTTACGTTTAAAAAAAATTTTAAATTGATATTTATTCTACAATATTTCGTCAGAGCATCAACTGAAATTTCAACTGATGACTGAATAATGTTGTGGGAAGCGATGACTTGAAATGTAGTTACAATTTTTGATTTCTGACTTGTGCAGTGTAAATGGTGTAGTGAAGTTTCTTTTTTAGGATGTGTGGAAGTAGATAACCTTTGGGCCCAAACCCAAACCCAATTAACCTAAACTAAAAACCAAAATTAACCTTAAATTAACCTAAAAATAAACCCCAACCTAACCTTTTAAAACCCAACCCAACCTAACCAACCTAAAAATAACCTAACCAAAAAAAACCTAAACTTAACCTAAACTAACCTAACCCAAAACCCAAACTAACCTTTAAACCCCTCCACCAATCCTCCCCCCATCCTCCACCACCACTACAAAACCTCCATTTTAATCCCCCAATTTCCTCCTCCACCCCCCCAAAAAATTTTCCACCACCCCCCCACAACCCCCCCCATTCCTCCACACTCCTCCCCCACCCCCCCACTCGACCGCAAACCCCCCCACACTCCAAAAAACCCCTCCACACAAACCCCCACCATCCCCCCCATCCTCCAAACCCTTTCCCCCAACCCTTTTCCAAAAAAAACCTCCTTTCCCTCGCTCCACACCCTTTTCCACCAACCCTTTTTAAAATTTTTTTTTCCACCCCCCCCTCCACACTACACCATTTAAACCCCCCCACAGTCCTTCGCCACCCCCCAACACTCCACCCCAAAAACCACCCCCACCCTTGAAAATCCTCCTCCATTCTCAATACCCCCCTCCACCACCCCTTCACCCCTTTTCGAAACCCAAACCCCCCCACAATCCCCCAACCTCCCTTCCCCCACTCCTCCACCGCCCCCCCTATGCTTCTCCACACTCCCCAAACCCCCCCTCCACATCCTCTTTTCCCTCCCTCCCCCACTCCTTTTACCTCCCCTCCCCCACTCCTTCCCCACCCCTCCAATCCCTTTACCCCCCCTCCCCCACTCCCCTTTACCCCCCCCCTTTCCCCACTCCCTAAAACCACCCCTCCCCTTATCCCCACCTCCCCACTCCTCCCAAAAAACCCTGACTCCTAAAAACCACCGTTCAAACCCCTCCCCCTCCCCTTTCCTCTTCTTCCACCACCTCCAAAACTCCTTTTCCACCACCCCCAAACTCCCAAAACCAAATCCTCCCCACCCTATTTTTCCCCCCACAAATTGTTCCCCCCCCTTCCACACTCCAACCCCCCTCCCACCCTCCCCCCACCACCCATCCAAAACTTCTCAAAACCCCTCCTCAACCCCCTCCACCCCCCTCCACACTCCCCCACCACCCTTCCACACCTTTTTCCTCCATCGCTCCACCCCTCCCCCCACCGCTTCACACTTTTGCACCACCCCGCAAAACTCCCCCATCACCCCCCACAGTCCCCCCACCACCGCTCCACACTCCCCCAAAACTCCTCCACCAAACCCCCTTTTCACTCCCCCACAAATCCTTCACGACCCTTGAAAATTTCCCCCATCACTTTCCCAATCCCCACCAAACCCCCTTTTTAAATTCTTCACCCCAAAAAACCCCAAACCCCCCCCACCTCCCCCACAATTTTTCCCTCACCCCTCAAAACTTTCCACACTCTTCCACCATTCCTCCCCACTTCTCCTCCATTCTTCAACACTCCTTCACCTACCCTCCACACTCCTCCAGCACTCCTCCACATTTATACACCTTCTTTCCACACTCCTCCACCACAACTATACTCTCCTCCACCATTCACACTCCTCAACTACCAATCCACACTCTTCCAAAACCCCTCCACACTCCTCCACCACCCCTCCACACTCCTTCACCTCCTGTCCACACTCCTCCACCACAAAAGCACACTCATACACAACCCCTGCACACTCCTCCAATACCCATCCACACTCCTGCACTACCCCTCCACACTCCACCACTCCTCAATACTTCTCCGCCCCTTCAACACTCCTTCACTACCACTCCTCACTCCTCCACCACCCCTCCACACTCGTCCACCACCCCTCCACACTCCTCCACCACCCCTCCACACTCCTCACCACACCTCCACACTCCTTCACCACCCCTCCACACTATTCCACCACACCTTAACACTCCTCCACTACCGCTCCACACTTCTCCACAACCCCTCCACACTCGTCCACCTCCCCTCCACATTCCTCCACCAACCCTTCACACTCCTCCACCATCCCTCCACACTCCTCCACCACCTGTCCTCGCGCCTCAAGCACACCTCTTCTCTCCCCACTACCGCTCCACACTTCTCCACAACCCCTCCACACTCGTCCACCTCCCCTCACATTATTCCACCATCCCTCCACACTCCTCCACCACCTGTCCTCGCGCCTCAAGCACACCTCTTCTCTCCTCCACTATCCCCTCCACACTCCTCCATTGCAAGTTCACTCTCATCCACAACCCCTCCAGACTCCTCCACCACCTGTCCACACTCCTCCACCACCACCCCTCCCCATTCCTCCACAATCCTCTCCACACTCAACCATTAACAACTCCACACTCCTCCACCTCCCCTCCACACTCCTCCACCTCCCCTCCACACTCTCCACCTCCCCTCCACACTCCTCCACTCACCCTCCACACCCTCCACCTCCCCTCCACACCCCTCCACCTCCCCTCCACATTCTTCCGTCTGGTCACTCAGAGAAATTTTGGGAGTTCTATTATATTATACAATTTTCTACAATTAAATAGTAAGATTTTTTTTACTTACTTAGCAGTTTCAATGTGTTTGTGAATGTTTATTTGTTATGTTTATGAGTGTTTGTTTGTTTATTGTGTTTGTCCACCTCCACAGAACTGTAATAAGTGTTGAACTTCTTATTTTCATTTGGATTATTTATCGTATATTCGCGCAAGACGCGCAGTGAGTTTACAACGCCGCGCACCAATGGAAAAATATCACTTTGTCTGACTTTTTAGGTTATCCTGGGTAATTTTATGCATATGTTACTTGCATGAACATTTGTGTAACTATTAATGTATATTTGTACCGTAAAAACTTACACACACTCTTATGTTCACTCTCATTTGCACATTTGTGCAACGGCAGCCTGCGTGGTCACCATCATTCATACACGCACAAACAACGCAACTTCACGCACGCACACACATGTATAAAAACACTCAATCACCTCTTACCTAATATGAGCAATCACAAGCACACACACACACTCACACATGTCCGCCTTTGCCAGAACAGACATCAGACACGCACACACACACACACACAACACACACTGTCCGCCTTGCCACACAGACACATACACGCACACACACACACACACACACACACACACACACACACAGCCACACACACACTCACACACACACACACACACACAACACACACACAACACACACACACACACACACATATATACATTTATATATATTATATATATATATAATAATATATTATATATATATTTATATAATATAAATATATATATATATATATATATAAATATCTATATATATTATATATATATATATATATATATTATAAAAAAAATTGTAACCAATTCGCCGATATATTGTGCGCTCTCCCTCATGGGTTGTTAAATTATGTTGTTCTCTCAATATAAAATCTAAACGTTGAGGCAGAAAAATTCAGACTTGCTCCAATGTTCTAGAATTCAGACTTTATATATTTTTCATATTCCTAAGAGAAATATGAGTTTTTTGGCATTTGAAGACATTCATTTTTGAAAGATTGAAAATGGCTAGTTTGAGACACTTTGGTAAAGTATAGAAGACATCTTATGGATTATCTTATGAAAGATAAAGTTTAACTAACAAACTTTGTTAAAAAAACTGGGAAGTTTTTCTCGTTTCTAACATTTTCACTTCTCTAACTTCTTCAGGTTTATAAGAAAGTGACTAGTGTGCTTCTGAACACTGGTCAGTACGACTCTCCTGCACACTGGTCAGTAGGACTTTCCTGCACACTGGTCAGTAGGACTCTCCTGTGTTATTCTACTGTACTGGTCTTCCGTGTTATTGCTCTGTACTTCTTTTGTGTGTTATTGCAATGTATTGGTGCTTTGAGTTTATGCACTGCACTGGTCTTGTGTGTTATTCCTCTGTACTCATCTGGACTTGTGTGCTACTGCACTGTTCTGGTCTTCTGTGTTATTGTATTGCACTGGTCTTCTTTTGTTATTGTAACATGTTCTGGTCTTAACATGTTTATTGATTTGTACGGGGTCGTACCTTGTTATTTACTGTCCTGGTCTTCTGTGTTACTGTACTCTTCTGGTCTTCTGTGCTAACTGTACTCTGCTGGTCTTCTCTGTGTTGTTGTAATCTACTGACTTCTATTTATTGTATTGTACTAGACTTCTGTGTTTATTGTACTGTACTGGCTTCTGGTTATTGTAACTGTACTGTCTACTGTGTTATTGTACTGTACGGTCTACTGTGTTTGTTGTAAATCTACTGGTCTTCTATGTATGTATTGTACTAGACTTCTGTGTTATTGTACTGTACTGCTCTTGTTGTTATTGTAATGTTCTGGTCTTGTGTGGTTATTGTACTGTTCTGGTCTTGTGTGTTATTGTAATTTCGGGACTTGTCTTTTTTTGTAAGGTTCCTGGTCTTGTGTGTTATTTGCAATGTTCTGTCTTGTTGTTATTGTAATGTTTTCTGTCTTCTTGTTATTGTAATGTTCTGGTCTTATGTGTTATTGTAATGTTGCGGTCTTGTGTGTTTATTTTAATGTTCTTGGTCTGTGTTTATTGTAATTCTGGTCTTGTGTTTATTGTAATGTTCTGGTCTTGTGTGTGAATTGTATGTTTCTGGTCTTGTGTGTTAGTGACTGTACGGTGATCTTCTGTGTTATTGTACTGTAACTGGTCTTCTGTTTTATTGTACTGTAATGGTTCTGTGTTATTGTACGTACTGGTCCTTCTGTGTTATATACTGTACTCATACTGGTCTTCTGTGTTATTGTACTGTACTGGTCTACTGTGTTATTGTACTCTACTGGTCTACTGTGTTATTGTACTGTACTGGTCTTCTGTGTTATTGTACTGTACTGGTCTTCTGTGTTATTGTACTGTACTGGTCTTCTGTGTTATTGTACTGTACTGGTCTTCTGTGTTATTGTACTGTACTGGTCTTCTTGTGTTATTGTACTTACTGGTCCTGTGGTGTTATTGTAATGTACTGGTCTTGTGTGTTATTGTACTGTACTGGTCTTTTCTGTGTTATTGAACTGCACTGGTCTTCTGTGTTATTGTACTGTACTGGTCTTCTGTGTTATTGTACTGTACTGGTCTTCTGTGTTATTGTACTGAACTGGGTCACTGTGTTATTGTACTGCACTGTCTTCTGGTTATTGTACCTGTACTGATCTTCTGTGTTAGTGTCTGTAAACTGGTCTTGTCAGTGTTATTGTAACTGTAACTGGTCTTCTGTGTTATTGTATACTGTAGCTGTCTTCCTGTGTTATTGTACGACTGGTCTACTGCGTATATTGTACGGTAACTGGTCTTCTGTGTTATTGTACTGTACTGGTCTTCTGTGATATTGGACTGTACTGGTCGACTGTGTTATTGTACTGTGACTGGTCTACTGTGTTATTGTACTGATACTGTTCTTCTGTGTAATCGTACTGTACTGGTCTTCTGTGTTATTGTAACTGTACTGGCCCTTCTGTGTTATTGTTACTGTAACTGGTCTCTGGTTTGTACTGTACGGTCTTCTGTGTTATTTACTGTACTGTCTTCTGTGTTATTGTACTGTACTGGTCTTTCTGGGTGTTAATTGTACTGAAACTGGTCTTCTGTGTATTGATACTGTACCGGGTCTACAGTTTATTGTACTGTGATCTGGTCCACTGTGTTTTGTACTGTAACTGGTCTTCTGTGTTATTGTACTGTTCTGGTCTACTGTGTTATTCTACTGTACTGGTTTCTCTGTGTTAAGTACTGTACTGGTCTTCTGTGTTTATTAACTTTACCTGGTCTTCTGTGTTATTGTATCTGAACTGGTCTTCTGTGTTATTGTACTGTACTGGTCTTCTGTGTTAATTGTACTGTACTGGTCTTCTTGTTAATGTACTGTACTGTCTTCTGATTATTGTACTGTACTGGACTGACTGTGGTATTGTACTGTATACTGGTCTTCAGTGATTATTGTACAGTGTACTGGTCTACTGTGTTATTTGTACTGTACAGGTCTTCTGTGGTTATTGTACTGTACTGGTCTTCCTGTGTTATTGTACTTACTGTCTTCTGTGTAGTGTACTGTACTGGTCTTCTGTGTATTGTACTGTACTGGTCTACTGTGTTATTGTACTGTACTGGTCTTCTGTGTTATTGTACTGTACTGGTCTTCTGTGTTATTGTACTGGTCTACTGTGTTATTGTACTGTACTGGTCTTCTGTGTTATTGTACTGTACTGGTCTTCTGTGTTATTGTACAGTACAGGACTTCTGTGTTATAGTACTGTAACTGGTCTTCTGTGTTATTGTACTGTACTGGTCTTCTTGTGTTATTGTACGTACGGTCCTTCTGTGATATGTAACTGTACTGTCCTTTTGTGGTTTGTACTGTACTGTTCTTCTGTGTCATTGTAGCATGTACTGGTCTCCTGTGTTAGTTGTACTGTACGGTCTTCTGTTTATTTACTGTAACTGGTCTTCTTGTTATTGTACTGTACTGCTTCTGTATATTGTACTGTAACTGGTCTTGCTGTGTTATTGGTACAGTACTGGTCTACTGTGTATTGGTACTGTACTGGTCCAGTGTTATTGTACTTACACGGTCTTCTGTGTTTATATCACCTGTAAAACTGTTCTTCTGTGTTATGTACTGTACTGGTCTTCTTGTTATTGTACTGGTCTACTGTGTTATTGTACTGTACTGGTCTTCTTGTTAGTGTAACTGAACTGGTCTCTGTGTTATTGTACGTACTGGACCTACTGTGTCATTGTACAGTAACTGGACTTCTGTGTTATTTGTACTGTACTGGTCTACTGTGGTTATTGGTACTGTACAGGGTCTTCAGTGTTATTGTACTGTATCTGGTCTACTGTTTTATTGTACTGTGCACTGGTCTTCTTGTTTATTGTACTGTACTGGTCTTCTGTGTTATTTGTACTGTACTGGTCTTCTGTGTTATTGTACTGTACTGGTCTATCTGTGTTTTTGTACTGTAACTGGTCTTTCTGTGTTATTGTACTGTACTGGTCTGTGTGTTATTGAATGTACTGGTCCCCCCCCCCCCCCCCCCTCTGTGGTTATGTGTACTGTACTGGTCTTCGTGTTATTGTACTGTAATGGTCTTGTGTGTTATTGTACTGTACTGGTCTTCTGGTGTTATTGTACTGTACTGGTCTTCTGTGTTATTGTACTGTACTGTCTACCTGTGTTATTGTACTGTACTGGTCTACTGTGTTGTTGTACTACTGGTCTTCTATTTATTGTAATTGTACTAGATCTTCTGTGTTATGTACTGTACTCTGCTCTTGTGTGTTTATTGTAATAGTTCTGGTCTTGTGTGATTATTGTACTGTTTCTGGTCTTGTGGTGATATTGTAATGTTCTGGTCTTGCTTTTTTTTAAGGTTCTGGTCATTGTTGTTATTGTCAAAATGTTCTGGTCTTGTGTGTTATGTAATGTTCTTGGTCTTCTGTGTTAATTGTAATGTTCTGGTCTAATGTGTTATTGTAATGTTCCTGGTTCCTGTGTGTTTATGTAATGTACTGGTTCTTCTGTGTTATTGTAATGTTCTGGTCTTGTGTGTTATTGTAATGTTCTGGCTTGTGTGTTATTGTAATGTTTCTGGCTTGTGGTGTTATTGTAACTGTACGGTCTTCTGTGAATTGTATCTGTACTGGTCCTTCTGTGTTATTGTACTGTACTGGTCTTCTGTGTTATTGTACTGTACTGGTCTTCTGTGTTATTGCTACTGTACTGGTCTTGCTTTGTTTATGTACTGACTGGTTCTTCTGTGTTATTGTACTGTACTGCTTTCTGTGTTATTGTACTCTACTGGTCTACTGTGTTATTGTACTGTAACTGTCTTCGTGTTATGTACGTATGGTCTTTCCTGTGTTATTGTACTGTACTGGTCTTCTGTGTTATTGTACTGTACTGAGTCTCCTGTGTTATTGTACTTTACTGGTCTTGTGTGTTTATTGTACTGTACTGGATCCTTGTGTTATTGTACATGTACTGGTCTTGTGTGTTATTGTACTTTACTGGTCTTCTGTTTATTGTACTCACTGGGTCTTCTTGTGTTATTGTACTGTACTGGTCTTCTGTTTATTGTACTGTACTGGTCTCTGTGTTTATTGTACTGAACTTGGTCTACTGTTGTAATTGTACTGTACTGGTCCTTCGAGTTATTGTTACTGTCCTGATCTTTCTTCTGTGTTATTGTACTGTCGTCTTCTGTGTTATTGTCCTGTATCTGGTCTACTGTGTTATTGTACTGTAACTGGTCTTCTGTGTTATTGTACTGTACTGGTCTACTTCTTTATTGTACTGTACTGGTCTTCTGTGTTATTGAACTGTTTTTACTGGTCTTCTGTATATTGTACTGTACAGGTCTCTGTGTTATTGTACTGTACTGGTCTACGGTGTTATGTGTACGGTACTGGTCTTCTCTGTGTTATCGTACGTACTGTCTTCTGGTGTATTGTACTGTACTGGTCTTCTGTGTTATTGTACTGTACTGGTCTTGTGTGTTATATGTACTGTACTGGTCTTCTGTGATATTGTACTGTAACTGGTCTTCTGTGTTATTGGTACTTACTGGTCTCTTCTGTGTTTACTTGTACGTTACTGGTCCTCTGTGTTATTGTACTGTAACCGGTCCTACTGTTTTATTTGTACTGTACTGGTCTACTGTTTCTTTGAACTTTGGGTTGAAAAAAAAAAACCGCTGGTCTTTTTCTGTGTTATTGTACTGTTCTGGTCATACTGTTTATTCTACTGTACTGGTCTTCTGTGGTTTAATGTACTGTACTGTCTTCTGTGTTATTGTACTGTACTACTGGTCCTTCTGTTTATGAACGGTACTGGTCTTCTGTGTTATGTACTGTACTGTCTTCTGTGTTATTGTACTGTACTGGTCTTCTGTGTTAATGTACTGTTACTGGTCTTCTGAGTTATTGTACTGTACGGTCTACTGTGTATTGTACTGTAACTGGTCTTCTGTGTTTATTGTACTGTACTGGCTACTGTGTTATTGTACTGTACCTGGTCTTCTGTGTATTGTACTGTACTGCTTCTGTGTTATTGTACTGTAACTGGTCTTCGTGTTTAAAGACTGTACTGGTCTTCTGTGTTATTGTACTGTACTGGCCTAATGTGTTATTGTACTGTACTTGGTCTTCTGTGTTTATTGTCAGCTGTACTGGTCTTCTGTGTTATTGTACAGGTCAACTGTGTTATTGTACTGTACTGGGTTTCTGTGTTATTGTACTGTAACTGTCTTCGTGTTATTGTACTGTACTGGTCTTCTGTGTTTATTGTACTGTACTGGTCTTCTGTGTTAGTGTAACTGTACTGTTTCAGTGTTATTGTACTGTACTGTCCTCCTGTGTTATTTGTACTGTACTGGTCTTTTGTGTTATTGTATATACTGTACTGGTCTTCTGTGTTATTGTACTTACTGGTCTCCTTGTAATTTGTACTGTAACTGGTCTACTTGTGTCTTATTGTACTGTACTGGTTTCTGTGTTATGTACTGTACGTCTTCCTGTGATATTGGAAGTACTGGTCCTTCTGTGTTATTGTACGTATACTGGTCAACGTGTGTTATTGTACTGTACTGGTCTTCTGTGTATTGTACTGTACTGGTCTTCTTGTTATTTCACTGTACTGATGGTCTTCGTTGTTATTGTACTGACTGGTCTTCTGGTTTTTGTTACTGGTCTATACTGTGTTATTGTACTGTACTGTCTTCTTTTTTATTGTACTGTACTGGTCTTCTGTGTTATTGTAACTGTACTGGGGGGGTCCCCCCGCCCCCCCCCCCCCTACCTGTGTCATGTACTGTACTGGTCTTTCTGTGTTTATTGTACTGTCTACTGGTCTCTGTGTTATTTGTACTGTACTGGCTTCTGTGTTATTGGTACTGTACTGGCTACTGTGTTATTGTACTGCACGGTCTTCTGTGTTAATTGTACTTGTACTGGTTTTTTCTGTGTATTGTACTGTACTGTTCTTTGTGTTAGTGTACTGTACTGTCTACTGTGTTATTGTACTGTACTGGTCCTTCTGTGTTATTGTTACTGTACTGGTCTTGTGTGTTATTGTACTGTACTGGTCTTCAGTGTTATTGTACGTACTGAGGTCTTCTGTTTATTGTACAGTATCTGGTCTTTGTGTGTTATTGTACTGTACAGGTCTCTGTTAGTTGTACTGTACTGGTCTTCTGTGTTATTGTACTGTACTGGTCTTCTGTGTATTGTACTTACTGTCTTCTGTGGTTATTGTACATGTGTACAGGTCCTTCTGTGTTATTGTACTGTACTGGACTCTGTGTTATTTGTACTGTACTGACTTCTGCTGTTATAGTACGTAATGGTCTACTGTGTATATTGTACTGTACGGTCTTCTGTGTTATTGTACTGTACTGGTCTTCTGTGTATATTGTACAGTACTGGTCTTCTGGTTATTGTACTGTACTGGTCTTGTGTGTTATTGTACTGTACTGGTCTTGTGTTTATTGTACTGGTCAGGTCTTGTGTGTTATTGTACTGTACTGGCTTGTGTGTTATTGTACTGTACTGGTCTTCTGTGTTATTGTCTGCACTGGCTTCTGTGTTATTGTATGTACGGTCTTCTGTGTTTATTGTACTGTACTGGTCTTCTGTGTAATTGTACTGTACTGGTCTACTGTATATTGGTACTGTAACTGGACTTCTGTGTTATTGTACTGTACTGATTCTTTCTGTGTTAGATGTTCTGTACTGGTCTTCTGTGTATTGTACTGTACTGGTCTTCTGTTTATTGTACTGTAACTGTCTTCTGGTTATTGGTACAGTACTGGTCTACTGTGTTATTGTACTGTACTCTGGTCTTCTGTGTTATGTACTGTTAACTGTCTTCTGTGTTATGTACGTACTTGGTCACTGTGTTATTTACTGTACTGTCTACTGTGTTATTAGTACTGTACTGGTCTTTCTGTGTTATTGTACTGTAACTGGTCTTCTGTGTTATCTGTACTGTACTGGTCTTCTGTTTATTGTACAGTACTGGTCTTCTGTGTATTGTACTGTACTGGTCTTTCTGTGTTATTGGTACTGTGAACTGGTCTTCTTGTTAATGTAAATGTACTGGCCTTCTGTGTTATTGAACTGTACTGGTGCTTCTGTGTTAATGTACTGTAAACTGGACTTCTGAGTATTGTACTGTCTGGTCTACTGTTGGTTATTACTGTACTGGGTCTTCCTGTGTTATTGTACGGTACTGGTCTCTGTGGTTATTTATATATTGTAACTGACTGGTCTTCTGTTTATTGTACTGTACTGTCTTCTGTTTTTTATTGTACTGTACGGGTCTTCGTGTTATTGATGTACTGGTCTTCGTGTTTTTGTATGGGGGGGGGGGGGGGGGGGGGGGGGGGGGGGGGGGGGGGAGTTTGTTGGGGTTGGCTGTACTGGTCTACTGTGTTTATTGTACTGTACTGGTCTTTCTGTGTTTTTGTACTGTACTGGTCTTCTGTGTTATTGTACTGTACTGGTCTTCTTCGTGTTATTGGTAACTGTACTGGTCTTCTGTTTATTGTACTGTCTACTGTATATTGTACTGTACTGGTCTTCTGTTTATTAGTACTGTACTGGTGCTTTTCTGTGTATTGTACTGTCTGGTCCTTCTGTGTTATTGGGTACAGTACTGGTCTTCTGTGTTATTGTACTGTACTGGTCTTCTGTGTTTATTGTACTGTACGGTCTTCTGTGCTATTGACTGTACTGGTCTTCTGTGTTATTGGTACTGTACTACTGGTCTTCTGTGTTATGTACTGTACTGGTCTTGTTGTTATTGTACTGTACTGGTTCTTCGAGTTTATTTGTACTGCACTGGACTTCTGTGTTATTGTACTGTACTGGTCTTCTGTGTTATTGTACTGTACAGGTCTTCTGTGTTATTGTACTGTACTGGTCCCTACATGTGTTTATTGTACTGTACTGGTCTTCTGTGAGTTATTGTACCTGTTACGATCTTCTGTGTTATTGTACTGTACTGGTCTTTCTGTGTTAGTGTACTGTACTCTGTCTTTTTTTTTTTTTTTTTTTTTGTTTTTTTTTGTTTTTTTTTTTTTTTTTTTTTTTTTTTTTTTTTTTTTTTTTTTTTTTTTTTTTTTTTTTTTTTTTTGTTTTTTTTTTTGTTGTGTGTTTGTGTTCTGTGTTATTGTACTGTAACCTGGTTCTTCTGTGTTATTGCGCTCTCAGTCGAGTGTACTGGTCTATATGACTGTGTTATTGTAACTGTAACTGGTCTTCTGTGTTATTTGTACTGTACTGGTCTTCTGTGTTTATTGTTACTGTACAGGTCACTGTGTTATTACTGTACTGGTCCTACTGTGTTTTATTGTAACTGTACTGGTCTTCTGTGTTATTTACGTACTGGTCTTACTGTGTTTACTGTACTGTACAGGTCTTCTGTGTTTATTGAGACTGTACTTGGTCGTGATCTGTGTTATTGTACTGTACTGGTCTCTGGTTATTTGTACTGTACTGGTCTTCTGTGTTTATTGTACTGTTCTGGTCTTCTGAGTGTTATTGTCTGTACTGGTCTTCTTCTGTGTTATTGTACTGTACGGTCTACTGTGTTATTGTACTGTACTGTCTACTGGGTTTTTGTTCTGTACCGGACTTCCGTGTTTATTGTACGTTCTGGTCTAATGTGTTATTACTCTGTACAGGTCTTCTTGTTATTGTACTGTACTGGTCTTCGTGTTATTTGTACTGTACTGGTCTTCTTGTGTTATTGTACTGTACTGGTCTTCTGTGTTATTGTACTGTACTGGGTCTTTACTGTGTTATTGTACTGTACTGGTCTTCTGTGTTAATGTACGTACTGGTCTTCTGAGTTTATTGTACTGTACTGGTCTACTGTGTTATTGGTACTGTACTGGTCCTCTGTGTTTATGTACTGTACTTCTACTGTTTATTGTACTGTACGGTCTTCTGTGTTATTGTACTGTACTGGTCTTCTGTGGTTATTGTACTTACTGGTCTATCTGTGTTATTGTACTGTACTGATCTTCTGTGTTATTGTATCGGTACTGTCTACTGTGTTATTGACTGTACTGTCTTCTGTGTTATTGTACTGTATGTTCTTCTGTGTTTATTGTATACAGTACGGTCTTCTGTGTTATTGTACTGTTACTGGTCTT
>NC_069408.1:65039520-65041925 GCF_026875155.1 Cherax quadricarinatus
CTCTTTTATAGTCAGGCCTTTCCCATTCAACTCATGTTACTCTCTCCACTTGCAGCTCTACTATATATTCAAAGCACAGAACCACGTGGTCGCTAGCTCCTAGGGGACTCTCATACGTGATGTCCTCAATGTCTGAACTGCCCAGGGTGAACACAAGGTCCAATCTTGCTGGTTCATCCTCCCCTCTCACTCTGGTAGTGTCCTTAACATGTTGGTGCATGAGGTTTTCCACCACCACGTCCATCATCTTGGCTCTCCATGTTTCGGGACCCCCATGTGGCTCCAGGTTTTCCAAGTCAATCTCCCTGTGGTTGAAATCCACCATAACCAGCAACTTTGCTCTGCTGAAGTGAGCTCTTCTTGCCACCTCAGCAAGTACTCACCTATTTGTACTCACCTATTTGTGGTTGCAGGGGTCGAGTCACAGCTCCTGGCCCCGCCTCTTCGCTGATTGCTACTAGGTCCTCTCTCTCCCTGCCCCATGAGCTCTATCATACCTCGCCTTAAAACTATGTATGGTTCCTGCCTCCACCACATCACTTTCTAGGCTATTCCATGGCCTGACTACTCTATGACTGAAGAAATACTTCCTAACATCCCTTTGATTCATCTGAGTCTTCAACTTCCAATTGTGACCTCTTGTGTCTGTGTCCCATCTCTGGAACATCCCGTCTTTGTCCACCTCGTCTATTCCGCGCAGTATTTTATATGTCGTTATCATGTCTCCCCTGACCCTCCTGGCCTCCAGTGTCGTCAGGCCGATTTCCCTCAACCTTTCTTCATAGGACAATCCCGTAGCTCTGGGACTAGTCTTTTTGAAAACCTTTGCACTTTCTCTATTTCTTTGCGTGCTTGACTAGGGTGGTTTCCCAAACTGGTTGTGTTTTTGTGTGTTGTGTGTTGTGTGGGGGTTGTGTGTGTATGTGTGTGTGTTGTGTGTGTGTGTGTGTGTTTTGGTTGTGTGGTGTGTGTGTGTGTGTTTGTTGTGTGTGTGTGTTATGGGGTTTTGTTGTTTTTGTGGTGTGTGTTTGGTGTTGTGTGGGTGTGGTGTGTGTGTGTGGTGTGTGTTGTGGGTGTTTTATGTGTGGTGGGTTGTGAGTGGTAGTGTTGTGTGTGGGTGCGTGTATGGTGTGTGTGTGTGTGTGTGTGTTTGGTGTGGGGTTGTGTGTATGTGTGTTTGGGGGTGTATGTGGTGTGTTTGTGTTTTTGGGGTGTGTATGTGGTTTGTGTGTGTGTGTGTGTTGTTTGTGTTGGTGGTGTGATGTGTGTGGTGGTGTGGTGGTGTGTGTGTGTATGTGTTTACTTTTGTTGTGTGTGTGTATGGTGTAGTGTCTGGTGTGTGTTGTGTTGTGTGTGTGTGCGTGTGTGTGTGTGCGTGTGGGGTGGGTGTGTGTGTGGTGTGTATGTGTGTGTATGTGTGTGTGTGTTGTGTGTGTTGTGTGGTGTGTGTGTGTGTGTGTGTGTGTGTGTGTGTGTGTGTGGTTTGTGTGTGTGTGTGGTCAGGAACACTTTCTTTCTGGTCAGAGAAGTGAAGACTGGGAAAAATTAAAGAGACTTATTTAAAGGTAAATTTTTTATTTCTGGAATTTACCAATAATAAATTTAGGGCCCGTTTTCCCTGTTAAGTCAGTACAAGTTTCCCTCGACTCTCACTTCTTCCTCTTCACTTCTCTCATTAAAAAATTTTTTAAAAAAACTGTTAAAAAGCATTCTCCACTTTGTTTATTGATGATTGTACTGTGTTTTTGTACTGATGGTCTTGTGTGTTATTGTACTGTACTGGCTTGTGGTTATTGTACTGTCTGGTCTTGTGTGTTTTTGTACTGTACTGGGTTTTTGTGTTTTTGTATGTATGGTCTTGTGTGTTATTGTACTGTACTGGTCTTGTGGTTATTGTACTTATGGTCTTTGTTTATGTACTGTACTGGTTTTGTGTGTTATTGACTGTACTGTTCTTGTGTGTTTCGTACTGTACTGGTCTTTGTGGTATTGTACGTACGGTCTTCTGGGTTATTGTACTTTGGCTTCTGTGTTATTTTACTGTACTGGTCTTCTGTGTTTTTATGTACTGGTCTTTGTGGTTATTTTACCTATGGGTTTTTGTGTTTTGTACTGTATGGTTTCTGTGTTTTTTTACTGTATGGTTTCTGTGTTTTTTTTACTGTACTGGTCTTGTGGTTATTGACTGTATGGTCTTCTGTGTTTTGTACTGTACTGGTTTCTTGTTTTTGTAAAAGTTTGGTCTTGTGTGTTATTGTACTGTATGGTCTTGGTGTTTTGTATGTACTGGTCTTCTGTGTTTTTGTACTGTACTGGTCTTTTGGTTATTGCTGTATGGCTTCTGTGTTATTTTTACTGTCGGTCTTTGTGTTTTTGTACTGTATGGTCTTGTGTGTTATTTTTTG
>NC_069408.1:65042425-65064925 GCF_026875155.1 Cherax quadricarinatus
TTTCCACCGACAAAATGGTAACTAACACAGCACACACAGACACACACAGACACACGCAGACACACACACACACACACAGACACACACACACACACACACACACACACACACACACCACACACACACACACACACACACACACACACACACGCCACACACCCCACACACCAAACACGTACTTATATACAACAGCAACAGGCCTGTGTCTAATCGACATGTCCTAGGACAAAATGGTAACTAACACACAGACACACACAGACAACACACACACACACACACCCACACACACACCACACAAAACACACAACACACACACACACACATATCCTCCCTTCCCCACTTCCCCAGGGTCTGCCTCGACGGCCGGTGAGTATCCTTTTTCGTCTCTCCCAGGTCCGCGTGTCCAGGAGTCCGCCTGTGTCCCCTCAGGCATCCTCCATTCCCCACTTCCTCAGGGTCTGCCTCGACGGCCGGTGAGTATCCTTTTTCGTCTCTCCCAGGTCCGCGTGTCCAGGAGTCCGCCTGTGTCCCCAGGCTTTCCTCCCTTCCCCCTTCCCCAGGGTCTGCCTCGACGGCCGGTGAGTATCCTTTTTCGTCCCTCCCAGGTCCGCGTGTCCAGGAGTGCGCCTGTGTCCCCTCAGGCATCCTCAGGCATCCTCCACACACACACACACACACACACACACACACACACACATCCTCCCTACCCCACTTCCCCAGGGTCTACCTCGACGGCCGGTGAGTATCCTTTTTCGGCTCTCCCAGGTCCGCGTGTCCAGGAGTCCGCCTGTGTCCCCTCAGGCATCCTCCCTTCCCCACTTCCCCAGGGTCTGCCTCGACGGCCGGTGAGTATCCTTTTTCGTCTCCCCCAGGTCCGCGTGTCCAGGAGTCCGCCTGTGTCGCCTCAGGCATCCTCCTTTCCCCACTTCCCCAGGTTCTGCCTCGACCGCCGGTGAGTATCCTTTTTCGTCTCTCCCAGGTCCGCGTGTCCAGGAGTCCGCCTGTGTCGCCTCAGGCATCCTCCTTTCCCCACTTCCCCAGGGTCTGCCTCGACGGCCGGTGAGTATCCTTTTTCGTCTCTCCCAGGTCCGCGTGTCCAGGAGTCCGCCTGTGTCCCCTCAGGCATCCTCCCTTCCCCACTTACCCCCCCCGGGTCCGTGGTTCCAGGAGTCCACCTGTGTGGAGGCCAGGTGCTCCCCCTTCCCCACTGCCCCCACCCCCCACCTGGCACCCCCCCAGGGTCTGTGGTTCCAGGAGTCCACCTGTGTGAAGGCCAGGTGCTCCCTTTTCCCTACTACCCCCACACACCAACCTTGCACACCCCCCCCGGTCCGTGGTTCCAGGAGTCCACCTGTGCGAAGGCCAGGTGCTCCCCCTTCCCCACTTCCCCCACACCCCAACCTTGCACCCCCCCCAGGGTCCGTGGTTCCAGGAGTCCACCTGTGTGACGCCAGGTGCTCCCCCTTCCTTCCTTCCGTACTTCCCCAGGGTCTGCCTCGACGGCCGGTGAGTATCCTTTTTCGTCTCTACCAGGTCCAGGACTCCCCCTTTGGGGTCCCTCAGGCATCCTCCCTTCCCCACTTCCCCAGAGTCTGCCTCGACGGCCGGTGAGTATCCTTTTTCGTCTCACCCAGGTCCAGGACTCCGCCTGTGTCCCCTCAGGCATCCTCCCTTCCCCACTTCCCCAGAGTCTGCCTCGACGGCCGGTGAGTATCCTTTTTCGTCTCTCCCAGGTCCAGGACTCCGCCTGTGTCCCCTCATGCATCCTCCTTTCCCCACTTCCCCAGGGTCTGCCTCGACGGCCGGTGAGTATCATTTTTCGTCTCTCCCAGGTCCGCGTGTCCAGGACTCCGCCTGTGTCCCCTCAGGCATCCTCCCTTCCCCATTTCCCCAGGGTCTGCCTCGACGGCCGGTGAGTATCCTTTTTCGTCTCTCCCAGGTCCGCGTGTCCAGGTCTCCGCCTGTGTCCCCTCAGGCATCCTCCCTTCCCCACTTCCCCAGGGTCTGCCTCGACGGCCGGTGAGTATCCTTTTTCGTCTCTCCCAGGTCCGCGTGTCCAGGAGTCCGCCTGTGTCCCCTCAGGCATCCTCCCTTCCCCACTTCCCCAGGGTCGCCTCGACAACCAGTCTCCTTTTTCGTCTCTCCCAGGTCCGCGTGTCCAGGAGTCCGCCTGTGTCCCCTCAGGCATCCTCCCTTCCCCACTTCCCCAGGGTCTGCCTCGACAACCAGTGAGTATCCTTTTTCGTCTCTCCCAGGTCCGCGTGTCCAGGAGTCCGCCTGTGTCCCCTCAGGCATCCTCCCTTCCCCACTTCCCCAGGGTCTGCCTCGACAACCAGTGAGTATCCTTTTTCGTCTCTCCCAGGTCCGTGGTTCCAGGAGTCCACCTGTGCGAATGCCAGTTGCCCCCCCTTTCCCCCACTTCCCCCCACCCCTCCTTGCACAACCCCCCCCCCCCGGTCCGTGGTTCCAGGAGTCCACCTGTGCGAAGGCCAGGTGCTCCCCCTTCCCCACTTCCCCAACACCCCAACCTTGCACAACCCCCCCCCGGTCCGTGGTTCCAGGAGTCCACCTGTGCGAAGGCCAGGTGCTCCCCCTTCCCCACTTCCCCCCACACCCCAACCTTTTACAACCCCCCCCCCCCGGGTCCGTGGTTCCAGGAGTCCACCTGTGCGAAGGCCAGGTGCTCCCCCTTCCCCACTTCCCCCACACCCCAACCTTGCACAACCCCCCCCCCCCCGGGTCCGTGGTTCCAGGAGGTCCACCTGTGCGAAGGCCAGGTGCTCCCCCTTCCCCACTTCCCCCACACCCCAACCTTGCACAACCCCCCCCCGGGTCCGTGGTTCCAGGAGTCCACCTGTGCGACGCCAGGTGCTCCCCCTTCCCCACTTCCCCGACACCCCAAACCCTTTGGGCACAACCCCCCCCCCGGGTCCGTGGTTCCAGGAGTCCACCTGTGCGAAGGCCAGGTGCTCCCCCTTCCCCACTTCCCCCACACCCCAACCTTGCACAACCCCCCCCCCGGCCCGTGGTTCCGAGTCCACCTGTGCAAAGGGCCCAGGTGCTCCCCCTTCCCCCATTTTCCCCCACACCCCAACCTTGCACCCCCCCCGGGTCCGTGGTTCCAGGAGTCCACCTGTGCGAAGGCCAGGTGCTCCCCCTTCCCCACTTCCCCCACACCCCAACCTTGCACAACCACCCCCCCCCGGGTCCGTGGTTCCAGGAGTCCACCTGTGCGAAGGCCAGGTGCTCCCCCTTCCCCACTTCCCCCACACCCCAACCTTGCACAACCTCCCCCCCCGGGTCCGTGGTTCCAGGAGTCCACCTGTGCGAAGGCCAGGTGCTCCCCCTTCCCCACTTCCCCCACACCCCAACCTTGCAAACCCCCCCACGGCCCGTGGTTCCGGGAGTCCACCTGTGTGACGCCGGGGTGCTCCCCCTTCCCCCTCTTCCCCCACACCCCAACCTTGCACAACCCCCCCCCGGGTCCGTGGTTCCAGGAGTCCACCTGTGCGAAGGCCAGGTGCTCCCCCTTCCCCACTTCCCCCAAACCCCCCCAACCTTGCACAACCCCCCCCCCGGTCCGTGGTTCCAGGAGCCCCACCTGTCCGAAGGCCAGGTGCCCCCCCTTTCCCCCACTTCCCCCACACCCCAACCTTGCACAACCTCCCCCCCCCCGGTCCGTGTTCCAGGAGTCCACCTGTGCGAAGGCCAGGTGCTCCCCCTTTCCCCCAACCCCCCCCCCCGGGTCCGTGGTTCCAGGAGTCCACCTGTGCGAAGGCCAGGTGCTCCCCCTTCCCCACTTCCCCCACACCCCAACCTTGCACCCCTGCCCGGGTCCGTGGTTCCAGGAGTCCACCTGTGTGACGCCAGGTGCTCCCCCTTCCCCACTTCCCCACACCCCAACCTTGCACCCCCCCCCCCGGGTCCGCGTGTCCAGGAGTCCATCTGTCCGCCCTCAGATATTTTCCCTTCCCAATTTTCCCCAAGGGTATCCTCCCCCTTTCCCAGGTCCATGTGTCCAGGAATCCATCCGTGGGCCCCCGAATGTCTCCCCTTCCTCACTTCCCTTAGGATATCTTCCAGCCTCAGCCTTCCCCAGGTTATGTATCCCTCCGTGATCTAGCCAGATGAGAACGAGGCCTTGTTTAGCTGGTCTACGGTCGAGACTGTCCAGGTGGGTGGAATTACAGGAGGGGACACACAGAAACTGCGTCCTGTAAATAAAACCCACCAAACAGTCAGAACGTAGAAACAGCCAGACGCAGCCAAGCTACCGTCCAGTTCGCCCACCAAGGCCTGGTCACTCAGTGAAAATTTGGGAGTTCTATTTATATTACACAATTCATCAACATTAAATATAAGTTTCTTTTTGTGCTTAAGTACATTTGTGAATGTTTTGTTGTAATAACTGTAATAAGTATTAAACTTCGTGTTTTTATTTTGTTATTTGTCTTATGTATTTGCAAAACGATCAGTTACAAGCGCCGCTCACAATGTTAATAAGTCACTTTATCTGACTTTTTGGGTTATCCTGGGTAATTTACATATTCGTTAATATGTATGATAGATTGTGTAAGTGTTTTTACATGTACTTGTACCTTAGTAAACTTACTTAACTTACACATACACTTGTTTTTACACTCATTTGCGCATTTACGTAAACGAAGCTTGTTGGTTCACCATCATTCATACACTCGTAAAACTGCGCACATGAGCACACACACACACACACACACACACACACACACATACACACACACACACGTGTATGAAACACTCTCACTGCCTCTTACGCTAATATGTATGTAATCACAAATACACACACACAACACACACACAACACGTATGTACACAAATTTGTACCCGTCCATATATGCACTCTAACTCACGGTTGTTAAAATTATGTTTGTCTTTTAAAAATAAAATCGAAAACTTGGAAGTAGAAAAACAATCAGTCTACCTAAATGTTGGGTAAATCAGAAACTTTATATATTTCAATATTGTGATGAAGAATGTTGGTTTTCGGTATTTTAAGACTTCCATTATGAAAGGTGTGAAAAGTTACTAGTTTTAGACACTTGTGGGTCAGGTAAAGTTATTAGTTTTAGACACTTGTGGGTCAGGTAAAGTTACTAGTTTGAGACACTTGTGGGTCAGGTAAAGTTACTAGTTTGAGACACTTGTGGGTCAGGTAAAGTTACTAGTTTGAGACACTTGTGGGTCAGGTAAAGAGAGTATTGGATGGGTGCTGGACTATCTTAGAGTATAATGTGGGTGTTAAAGTGCTGTGGGAGACTATAGGATGGGTGTTGGATAGCTCTATCCTGTCCCCGTTCACTTACGGAAAACATTTGATAACGAAGTTGACAAACTCCTAAAGTTAAATATCATTGAACCTTCTAAATCAGCTTTCTGTTCACGAGTTGTCAATTCTTACCGACTGGCACAAGATTTTCGTTATTTAAATGCTATCACTAAATGGGACGCGGAGCCCATGTTAGTAATCGATTATGACTTGCATAAATTTTAGGACTGGAAACTCTTCTTTGAATTAGACATCTCACAAGCGAACCATTAAGTGTCATTACACCCAGACTCTGAACCATACACAGCTTTCACTACTCATAGAAGACTAATGCAATATCGCACAATGTCTTTCGGCTTGGTGACCGCGTGTGCCACGTATATCCGGCTTATGAGATTAGTCCTTTTTGACCTCAAGAATGTTTCAAAATAATTCGATAATATTTATATCATGACCCAGGTTCGGGAAGATTATCTTACTACACTGTCGCTTGTTTTAAAACGACTAACAGCTCATGGCCTTACAATTAAACCACAGAAATGTTTTCTTGGCTATTTCAAGGTTTAATTTCTCGGGTTTATTATTTCTGATAATGTATCACTTCTTCCTAACAAGACTAAAGCGGTTCTAGAAAGCATCTTCCCAACTACAAAAAAATTGCTAAGAAGTTTCCTATGGTGAGTAAATTTCTATAGAATTTTTGTACCTAATTTAAGAGGTCTGACTTCCATTCTCACAGACTATTTAAAAAAGAATGTAACGGAACCTCTTGTTTGTTCTGAAGAGGCTGCAGAAAGCTTCGAACAAATTAAAAAAATATTTTCCAACCCCCCTGTTCTGAAATTACCTGATATTAATAAAGTCTATTGTCTCTTGTCTTTTGTCTCTTTTGGGGCTGTTCTACTACAGTATTATGATGAGATTCCCTTCCTTATATCTTTCACCAGTAAGAAGCTTCTGCCGAAGGAATAAAGATACTCAACTGTGGAGAAGGAAAGTTATACATTGGTTTGAGGTATAAGTATGTTCAAATACTGCTTATACAGAAAACCCATTGTGCTTGAAACAGATCACAAGCCACTGATGTACCTGGAAAATTTCAAAGGTTCCAATAGCCGACTCTTAAGATGGGCTTTGGCTATCCAGTCCTATAAGTTTAAAGTTGTATATATATCTGGCTCAGGAAAACCACTTCTCAGATTGGCTGAGCCGAGGTTGTACATTATACTTTTCCCTCTGTAACTTAACTTATTGCCTCCGACCATAAGTTTTGGAAAGGGGATATTGTGAGGGAAAAAAGCCCTTAAAAAGTGGGGCTTATGGTTGTTCAGACACTCAGAAACCATTACCGTGTTACCACCCGCACTACCATCTAGCGGGCTGAGGCTAAACTTCAGTTCATCTGGTCTGATTTGCTTTAATTTCTACTCCTGGTAGTATTAACCTTACCTGGTGTGGGTTGAAGCTTGGAGAAGCACTTCGCCTCCACTCTTCTCCTGATCAGGTGAAGTGATCTACCAGGAGTATTTCTGTTCACTGTCACTGATTTACCTGGTTACCAGTAATGACACTGAAGTAGAATACCAGCCTTTGTCTTTCTTCACTGTTATACTTATTTAACACTTATGTAACCAGTGTTGTTTATTTTTATTATCAACACTGTTGCTGGCCTGGTCAACCAGGGTTGACGCTAATTAATTGGAGAATGATCCCTGCCTAGAGGACGTAGTGGGACATTATGGCTCCTCACCTCTGAAACCTGAACTGTGGTACTAGGACCAAGTAGTAACAGGAATTCCAGGACATGAGACGAACACCGCCACCCAGGATAACCAACAATATTTCTTCTACAACATCACACAAGACCATCCTGGGAATAAGATACTCCTGTCTCAACATAATACTGGAACGACAGCTGTCAATTTTTATTTCATTTATTTTTAATTAAAAAAATTAGAAAATTATAATTATTATCCATCAAGTAATTCATTCGTTATTTTTCCATTCTCTTGTTCAGGAGGAAGACGATCATCTGACACTAGTAACACAGAAGACCAGTACAGTAACACAGAAGACCAGTGCAGTAACACAGAAGACCAGTACAGTAACACACAAGACCAGTACAGTAACACAGAAGACCAGTGCAGTAACACACAAGACCAGTACAGTAACACACAAGACCAGTACAGTAACACAGAAGACCAGTACAGTAACACAGAAAACCAGTACAATAACAGAGAAGAACAGTGCAGTAACAGAAGACCAGTACAGTAACACAGAAGACCAGTACAGTAACACAGAAGACCAGTACAGTAACACAGAAGACCAGTACAGTAACACAGAAAACCAGTACAGTAACACAGAAGAACAGTGCAGTAACAGAAGACCAGTACAGTAACACAGAAGACCAGTACAGTAACAAAGAAGAACAGTGCAGTAACAGAAGACCAGTACAGTAACACAGAAGACCAGTACAGTAACACAGAAGAACAGTGCAGTAACAGAAGACCAGTACAGTAACACAGAAGACCAGTACAGTAACACAGAAGAACAGTGCAGTAACAGAAGACCAGTACAGTAACACAGAAGACCAGTACAGTAACACAGAAGAACAGTGCAGTAACAGAAGACAAGTACAGTAACACAGAAGACCAATACAATCCTTGTGCTATTCATCGAAACTCCTGTGGACATTTCATGGACTTTCAGAATGCTACATTAGTCATCAGGAAGTCCGTTCGTCGCAGCAGACGATGTTGAACGTTCTCTCTCATCACTACTAGCACCACCTTAACTCAGAATATAGGGAGAATCATTATATCTAAAATGTTAGCATGATGTAATTTACCGGAGCAGAACACAGCCATCGCCCAGCTCCGTCCATTTCCTTCCTCTCAACGTACCTTGCACTGACGGTGACCTGACCTCCGCCACTATATAAACTCACTGAAGAATCCATTAGTGGGAGAGACATTCCTCAACTAGTTCAATCATCCTGCTCGATTTGATCAAGTTCCAAATTTCCCTAACCCCCCTCCACTGTGCCTCAGGCAAGCCATTGGAAAGTCCCTGTCATATCGAAACTTCTATTCTCAGAGTGAACTGTCTTTCATGACGCAGCTGTCCCTTGCTACTGCTCAGTTGGCTGTTAGAATCTCTGCTGTAGTATACCTGTGTGTGGTGTGGTGTGTGTGTGTGTGGTTTGTGTGTGTGTGTGTGTGTGAACGTGTATGTGTATGGTGTGTGTGTGTGTGTGTGTGTGTTTGTGTGTGTGTGGTGTGTGTGTGTGTGTGGTTGGGAACGAGAAGAACTAGCCTTTGATCCTGCCAATTTAACTCGGACCTTGACTGACATTCACTGAACCTCCTCAAGGCGCCTTACCGTACGCTGTTCTTCAATGCTGGTGTATGAAGTCTGCCGCCGCCCCCTCCTCCTCATTGTAGTGCATGGAATCATGTTAGGACGCCACGGCAAGAGGTTAGCACACTGGCCTGCGACTTTAAAAAGACTCGCCGGTCCAGGTTTTGAGTCTTAACCCCGTTTTTTGTATGTATGTGTGTGTGTAAAAAATAATTATTTACTGATAGTAGTTCTGACTGACAGTTCATATTCTCGCTCATACCGTATCCAATGGGTTACAGTCATAGAAGATTATAGATTCAGTAATATAGAAATTAAAACCTAAATAATATTTAACCCGTTAATTATAATTATGTTACGGAGAAAAAATTATATTATATATAGAATAAGCGTTCGAAATATTAGTGATATTAGTTAGGCCTCTGTTATGAAAATTAAGAAATTTATGTTTAACTCTACGGAGGTTACAACCCAGGTTTGACTGTCTTCCATCAAAACTGAGAGCACTGTGCTACCAGTGAAGTGATTAACCACTGTTACTTATGTCACTGTCAGCACCACTGAGAGCACTGTGCTACCAGTGAAGTGATTACCACTGTTACTGTCACTGTCAGCACCACTGAGAGCACTGTGCTACCAGTGAAGTGATTACCACTGTTACTGTCACTGTCAGCACCACTGAGAGCACTGTGCTACCAGTGAAGTGATTACCACTGTTACTGTACTGTCAGCACCACTGAGTGCACTGTGCTACCAGTGAAGGAAGTGATTAACCACTGTTCTGTCACTGTCAGCACCAACTGAGAGCTACTAGCTAAACCATTGATGTGTTATTACCAGTGATGTGGTAATAGTTACTGTCAGCAACACTGAGAGCACTGTGCTACCAGTGAAGTGTTTACCACTGTTCGTTATTGTCACTGCTAGCTCCACTAAGAGCACAGTGTTTCCAGTGATGTATTTGCAACTGTTATAGTCACTGTCAGCACTACTGAGAGCACTGTGCCACCACGGATTTTTCTACCCTTGCTATTACCCTCTTTACCACTGCTCTTATTTTGACTTCAAACATTCGCGGGGAATGACTCACAGCACTCATCCAAAGAAGCAACTCATTCACTCTGTCTTAATATTGAGCATTAGCAGAGTTACCACAAATTTTCTTTCTCTCTGCCTGTCTGGTCCTGTGTCTCTCCTCCTCTCTTCTCGCTCAATCTCTCCGGGTTTCTCTCTCTCTCTCTCACTCTCTCTCTCTCTCCCCTCCTATTCTCCTCTCCTCTCTCTTCTCCTCTCTCTCTCTCTCTCTCATCTCATCTCTCTCGCTCCTCTATTTCCTCCCCATCTTCTAATGCATGAAAAATACACTTACGTTCTCAAGAGACTGTTTTCTAAACTTAATACATACACTAAAATATTCTTGCGTCACGTCTCACGTCCAAGGGTTTAGTCCCAGGTGTCAGGTCCCATGACCAAGTCGCCTGGTTCAGAAATTTAAGTCTGAAAAAGCAAAGTTGCCTTTGGAACCAACAAAAACACAAACCCATGTTTTCTGCACTACTCTGGAACCGTCAACACAACCACGTTCTGCATCTCTGGAACCAACACAACAACAAGCTTTCCCCGGCACTTCTAGAACCAAACAACACAACCAGCTTTCTTCTGCACCTCTGAACCAAACAAACACAACAGCTTTCTGCCTGCACCTCTGAACCATCAACACAACCAGCTTTCCTGCACCCTCTGGAACCAACATCACAAACCACTTTCTGCACTGCACCTCTGGAACCAACAACACAACCAGCTTTCTGCACCTCTGGAACCAAAACACCTACCAGCTTCTGCACCTCTGAACGAACAATCACAACCAGCTTTCTGCACTCTCTGGAACCAACAACACAACCAGCTTTCTGCACCTCAGGAACCAACAACACAACAAGCTTTCTACACCTCTGGAACCAACAACACAACCAGCTCTCTGCACCTCTGGAACCAACACACAACCAGCTTTCTGCAACCTCTGGAACCAACATCACAATCAGCTTCTTTCTGCACCTCTCTGGAACCAAACAACACAACCAGCTTTACTGCACCGCTGGAACCAACAACACAACCAGCTTTCTGCACCTAGTCTCTGGAACTCAACAACACAACCAACTTTCTGCACACTCTGGAACCAACAACACAATCAGCTTTCTGCACCTCTGGGAACCAACAACACAACCATCTTTCTGCCACCTCTAGAACCAACAACACAACCAGCTTTCTGCACCTCTGGAACGAACAACTCAATCAGCTTTCTGCACCTCTGGAACCAACAACACTACAGCTATCTGCACCTCTGGAAACCAACAAAACACAGCCTGCTTCCTGCACCTTGAACCAACAACACAATCCAGCTTTCTGCACCTCTGGAACCAACAACAAAACCGCTATCTGCACCTCTGAAACCAACAACACCACCAGCTTTCCTCACTTCTGGGAACCCAACAACACAACCAGTTATCGCACCTCTGGAACCACAACACACCAGCCTATCTGCAAAACCTCTAGAACCAACACAAAACCAGCTTTTCTGCAACCTCTGGAACCAACAACACAACCAGCTATCTGCCACCTCGTGGAACCAACAACACAACCATCTTTCTGCACCTCTGGAACAACAACACAGCCAGCATGTTCCTGCACCTCTGGAACCAACAACACAACCAGCTATCTGCACCTCTGGAACCAACAACACAGCCAGCTTCCTGCACCTTTGGAACCAACAACACAACCAGCTTTCTGCACCTCTGGAACCAACAACACAACCAGCTATCTGCACCTCTGGAACCAACAACACAACCAGTTATCTGCACCTCTGGAACCAACAACACAACCAACTTTCTGCACCTCTGAACCAACAACACAACCGTTATCTGCACCGCTGGTAACCAACAACACAACCAGTTATCTGCACCTCTGGAACCAACAACACAACCAACTTTCTGCACCTCTGGAACCAACAACACAACCAGTTATCTGCACCTCTGGAACCAACAACACATCCAACTTTCTTCACCTCTGGAACCAACAACACAACCAGTTTTCTTGCATCTCTGACCAACAATACAACCAGCTTTGTGCACCTCTGGACAAACAACACAACCAAGCTTTATGCACCTCTGGCAACCAACAACACAACCAGTTTTCTGCCCCTCTGGAACCAGACATCACAAGCAGCTTTCTGCGCCTCTGAAACCAACAACACAACCAACTTTCTGCACCTCTGGAACCAACAACACAACCAGCATTCTGCGCCTCTGGAACCAACAACACAGCCAGCTTCCTGCACCTCTGGAACCAACAACACAACCAGCTTTCTGCACTTCTGGAAAATACAACACAACCAGCCTTTTGCACCTCTGGAACCAACAACACAACCAGCTATCTGCACCTCTGGAACCAACAACACAACCAACTTTCTGCGCCTCTGGAACCAACAACACAACCAGCTTTCTGCACCTCTGGAACCAACAACACAACCAGCTATCTGCACCTCTGGAACCAACAACACAACCAACTTTCTGCACCTCTGGAACCAACAACACAACCAACTTCCTGCACCTCTTTGACCAACAAAACAACCAGCTTTCCTGCAACCTCTGCGAACCAACACACAACAGCTATCCTGCACCTCTTAAACCAACAACACAACCAGCTTTCTGCAACCTCTGGAACCAACAACACAACCAGCTTTCTGCACCTCTGGAACCAACAACACAACCAACTTTCTGCACCTCTGGAACCAACAACACAGCCAGCTTCCTGCACCTCTGGAACCAACAACACAACCAGCTATCTGCACCTCTGGAACCAACAACACAGCCAGCTTCCTGCACCTTTGGAACCAACAACACAACCAGCTTTCTGCACATCTGAAACCAAGAACACAACCAGCTTTCGCACCTCAGGAAACCAACAACACAATCACTTTCTGCACCTTTCTGGAACAAACAACCCACAGCCAGCTTCCTGCACCTATGGAACCAACATCACAACCAGCTATCTGCAACCTCTGAAAGCAACACAGAACCGGCGTTTTTTTTATTCCCCCCCCCCTGCAAACCACTGGGAACCAACAACACCACCAGTTATCGTGCACTCTGGAACCAACAACACATCCAACTTTCCGCAACCTCTGGAATCCAACAACACAACCAGTTCTCGCACCTCTGGAACCACAAACAACCAGCTTTGTGCACCTCTGGACCAACAACTCAACCAGCTAACTGCACCCTCTGGAACAACAACTCAAGCACTTTCTGCGCCTCTGAAACCAACAACACAAAACCAAACTTCCCTGCACCTTCTGGAACCAAACACAACCACATTCTGCGCCTACTGGAACCAACAACCAACCAGCTAGCCGGCACCTCCTCTGGAACCAACAACTACAACCAGCTTTCTGCACCTCGGGAACCAACAACACAACCAGCTAGCTGCACCTCTGGAACCAACACACAACCCGTATTATCTGCAAACCTCTGAACCATCAACACAACCAACTTTCTGCACCTCTGGAACCAACAACACAACCAGCCTTTTGCACCTCTGGTACCACAAACACAGGCGCCAGCTTCCTGCACCTCGCTGGAACCATAACACATACTCACTTCTGCACTTCAGGAAAATACAACGACAAACAACCAGGCCTTTTGCACCTCTGAACCAACAACATAATATCACCAGCTATCTGCACCTCTGGAAACCAACAACACAACCACTATCTGCACACTCTGGACCAACAACCACAACCAACTTTCTGCACCTCCTAGAACCAACAACAGCAACCACGCTTTCTGCACCTCTGGAACCAACCAACACAACCAGCTTTCTGCAGCCTCTGGAACCAACAACACAACCAGCTTTCTGCACCTCTGGAACCATCAACACAACCAACTTTCAGCACCTCTGGAACCAACAACACAACCAGCTTTCTGTCACCTCTTGGAACCAACAACCACAACCACCTTTTCTGCACCTCTAGACCAACAACACAACCAGCTTTCTGGCACCTATGGAACCAACAACTTTCACAACCAGCTTTCTGCACCTCTGAACCAACAACACAACCAGCTTTCTGCACTCTGGAACCAAACAAACATCAACCAACTTTGCAGCACCTCTGGAACAACAACACAACCAGCTTTCTGCAACTCTGGAAACAACAAACACAACCACCTTTCTGCACCTCTGGAACCAACAACACAACCAGCTTTCTGCACCTCTGGAACCAACAACACAACCAGCTTTCTGCACCTCTGGAACCCAACAAACACAACCAGCTTCTGCATCTCTGGAACCAACAACACAGACCAACTTTCAGCACCTCTGGAACCAACAACACAACCACCTTCGCCCTCTGAACCAACAACACAACCAGCTTTCTGCACCTGCTGGAACCAACAACACACCAGCTTTCTGCACCTCTGAAACCAACAACACAAGCAGCTTTTCTGCCACCTCTAGAACCAACAACACAACCAGTTTTTCTGCACCTCTGAACCAACAACACAACCAGCTTTCTGCACCTCTGAACCAACAAGCACAACCACTTCTGCACTCTCTAGAACCAACAACCAGAAGCAGCTTTCTGAACCCTAAGCCATCAACACAACCAAGCTATCGCACCTCTGGAACAACAACAAAATCCAGCTTTCATGCACCTCTAGAACCAACAACACAACCAGCTTTCGCACCTCTGAACCAGACACCACAACCAGCTTTCTGCACTATAGAACCAACAACACAACCACTTTCTTCTGCACCTCTAGAACCAACAACACAAGCAGCTTTCTGAACCTCTAACCAACAACACAACCAGCTTCTGCACCTCTAAGAAAACCAACGAACACTAAGCAGCTTTCTGCACCTCTAGAACCAACAACACAACCAGCTTTCCTGCACCTCGAGAACCAACAACCCCAACCACTTTCTGCACCTCTAGAAACTACAACAAACCAGCTTTCTTTCTCGCCGACCTCTGTAACCAACAACACAAAAAAAATAAACCAGCTTTTCTCCACCTTTGGAACCAACAACACAACCCAGCTTTCTGCACTGTCCACCTCTGGAACCAACAACTCAACCAGCTTTCTGGCACCTCTGGACGCAATAACACACAATCAGCTTTCTTGCACCTCTAGAACCAACAACACAACCACCTTTTCTGCACCTCTGGAACCAACACAAACCAAGCTTTCTGCACCTCTAGAACCAACAACAAGAACCAGCTTTCTCCACCTCCTGGAACCAACAACACAACGAGCTTTCCCCACACTCTGGAACCAACAACTCAACCAGCTTTCTGCACCTTCTGGAACCAACAGACACAACCAGCTTCTGCACCTCTGGAACCATCAACAGCAACCAACTTCTGCACCTCTGGAACCATCACACAACCACCTTTCTGCACCTCTGGAACCAACAACATAACCAGCTTCCTGCAACTCTCTGGAACCCGCAACACAACCAGCTTTCCTGCACCTCGGAACCAACAACACAACCAACATTCCTGCACCTCTGGAACCAACAAAACGTACACACCCCCCCCAGCTTTCTGGTCCTCTGGAACCATCACACAACCAACTTTCTGCACCTCTGGAACCAACAACACGACCAGCTTTCTGCACCTATGGAACCAACAACACAACCACTTTCTCTGCAACCTCTGGAACAAACAACACAACCAACTTTCTGCACACTAGTAACCAACAACACAACCAGCTTCCTACATCCTCTGGAACCACAACACAACCAGCTTCCTACACCTCTGGAACCAACAACACAACCACTTTCTGCCCTCTGAACCATCAACACAACCAACTTTCTGCACCTCTGGAACCAACAACACAACCAGCTTTCTGCACCTCTGGAACCAACAACACAACCAACTTTCTGCGCCTCTGGAACCAACAACACAACCAGCTTCCTACACCTCTGGAACCAACAACACAACCAGCTTTCTGCACCTCTGGAACCAACAACACAACCAGCTTTCTGCACCTCTGGAACCAACAACACAACCAGCTTCCTGCACCTCTGGAACCAACAACAACAACCAGCTTGTTCACTGTACAATTCTTCTTGTAACTAATAGATCATAATATAATATAACTACAATATCTTTTTTGTAGAAACGTTTTTCCAACCAGAGGCGTTGTCAGTCCAATACTGAGAAGAATGTTGAAGATCAGAAGGTCTCAGAGGTAATCAGTCCCTCAGCCTGGAGTCAATATTACCAGTGCATCAGTCCCTCAGCCTGGAGTCAATATTACCAGTGCATCAGTCCCTCAGCCTGGAGTCAATATTACCAGTGCATCAGTCCCTCAGCCTGGAGTCAATATGACCAGTGCATCAGTTCCCTCAGCCCCTGGAGTAATATAACCCTTGATCAGCGCCTCGAAGCCCTGGAGTCAATATTACCAGTGCATCAGTCCCTCAGCCTGGAGTCAATATTACCACTGCATCAGTCCCTCAGCCTGGAGTCAATATTACCACTGCATCAGTCCCTCAGCCTGGAGTCAATATTACCGACTGCCTCAGCCCCCTCAGACTGGATCAATATGACTCAGTGGCAATCAGTCCCTCAGCCTGGAGTCCAATATGACCAGTGCATCAGTCACTCAGGCCTGGAGTCAATATTACCACTGGCATCAGTCCCCTCAGCCTGGAGTCAATATTACCACTCACTGCATCAGTCCCTAGGCCTGGAGTCAAATATGACCAGTGCATCAGTCCCTCAGCTTGGAGTCAATATTACCACTGCATCAGTCCCTCAGCCTGGATCAATATGACCCAGTGCATCAGTCCCTCAGACCTGGAGCAATATGACCAGTGCATCAGTCCTCAGGCCTGGATCAATATTACCACTGCATCAGTCCCCTCCGCCTGGAGTCAATATTACCACTGGCATCAGTCCCTCAGCCTGGAGTTTCCAATATGACCTAGTGCATCAGTCCCCCTCAAGCCTGGAGTCAATATGAACAGTGCATCAGTCCCACAACCCTTGATTCAAAATGAACCAGATGCATCAGTCCCCTCAGCCTTGAGTCAATATTACCACTGCATCAGTCCCTCAGCCTGGAGTCAATAATACCAACTGCAATCAGTCCATCAGGCCTGGAGTCAATATTACCCACTTGCATCAGTCCCTCAAGCCTGGAGTCAATATACCACTGCATCAGTCCCTCAGCCTGGAGTCAATATACCACAGCATCAGTCCCTCAGCTGAGTCAATATGACTCAAGGGCATCCGTCCCTCAGCCTGGATCAATATGACCATGCATCAGTCCCTCACCTGGATCAATATTATACACTGCATCAGTCCCTCAGCCTGGAGTCAATATTCCACTGCATCAGTCCCTCAGCCTGGAGTCAATATTACCACTATACCACTGCATCAGTCCCTTCAGCCCTGGATCAATATGACCACTGCATCAGTCCCTCAGCCTGGAGTCAATATTACCACTGCATCAGTCCCTCAGCCTGGAGTCAATATTACCACTGCATCAGTCCCTCAGCCTGGAGTCAATATGACCAGTGCATCAGTCCCTCAGCCTGGAGTCAATATGACCAGTGCATCATCCCTCCGCCTGAGTCAATATTTACCACGGCATCATCCCTCAGCCTGGAGTCATATTACAACTGCATCAGTCCCCTCATCCTGGAGTCAATATGACCAGTGCATCAGTCCCTCAGCCTGGAGTCAATATTACCACTGCATCAGTCCCTCAGCCTGGAGTCAATATTACCACTGCATCAGTCCCTCAGCCTGGAGTCAATATGACCAGTGCATCAGTTCCTCAGCCTTGGAGTCAATATTACCACTTTGCATCAGTCCCTCAGCCTGGAGTCAATATTACCACTGCATCAGTCCCTCAGCCTGGAGTCAATATGACCAGTGCATCAGTCCCTCAGCCTGGAGTCAATATGACCAGTGCATCAGTCCCCTCAGCCGTGGAGTCAATATGACCGTGCATACAGTCCCTCAACCTGGAGTCCAATATCCCAGTGCATCAGTCCCTCTGCCTGAGTCAATATTACCACGTGCATCAGTCCCTCAGCAGGCCTGGAGTTCAATATACCACTGCATCAGTCCTCAGCCTGGAGTCAATATCCTTATGTTAAAGTTCCTTCTCCCTTGTTGAGCATCATCATAGGTACCCGTAGTTAAGGTTCCTTCTCCTTGTTAGCCTTGTCATGGGTATCCGTAGTTTAAGTTACTTCCTTGCGAGCCTACTAGTCATAGGGTATCCCTATGTTAAGGTTTCCTTCCCTTGTGAGCCTTGCATAAGTATCCCCTGTAAGGTTCCTTTCCCTTTCAGCCTCGTCATAGGTTTCTCTATGTTAAGTTCCTACCCGTAGTGATTCTCGTCAGGAGGGCATCCCCTATCTTTAGTTTCTCCCCTTGTGATCCTCGTCCATACGTTTCCATATGTTTAAGGTTCTTCCCTTGTGAGCCTAGTCCATAGGTATCCCCTATGTAAAGGTTCCTCCCTTGTGACCCTCGTCATAGGTATTCCCTATTTAAGGTTCCTTCCTTGTGAGGATCGTCATAGGTACACTACGTATTAAGGTTCCTTCCCTTGTGAGCCTCGTCAAAGGAATCCCTATGTCAAGGTTCTTCCCTTGTGAGCCGAGAACACCTTGTGAAGTGGGAAAGCGGGGGGGAATATCAGAGGCGGACTCCTGGGAAAGAAGGAGATACTGGTTGCTAAGGCAGACCCTGGGAAAGTGGGGAAGGGAGAACATCTGAGGGACACGGATGGACTCCTGGACACATGACCCTGGGAAAGGCGGAAACACCTTGGGGAAGTGGTGGGAAATGGGGGGGGAATATCAGAGGGGATCCTGTGAAAGAAGGAGATACTGATTGCTAAGGCAGTCCCTGAAAGTGGGGAAGGGAGAACAATCTGAGGGGACACGATGGACTCCCTGGACACAGGAACAATGGACCTGGGAAAGGCGAGAGCACTTGGGGTAGTGGAAAAAGGGGGGGGATATCTGGAGAGCGGACTCCTGGGAAAGAAGGAGATAACTGCTGCTAAGGCAGACCCTGGAAAGTGGGAGGGAGAACATCTGAGGGGACACGGTTGGACTCCTGGACACATGGACCTGGGAAAGGCCGAGAACACCTTGGGAAGTGGGAAAGGGGGGGGGAGAAATATCTGAAGGCGGAACTCCCTGGGAAAGAAGAGACACTGGTTGCTAAGGCAGACCCTGGGAAAGTGTGAAGGGATAACATATGAGGGGACAGGGATGGACTCTCGAACACATTGGATCCTGGGAAAGGCGGGGAGACCTTGGAAGCGGGGAAGGGGGGGAGGATTATTCTGAGGCGGACTCCGTAAGAAGGAGATCTGGTTGGCTAAGGCAGACCCTGGGAAAGTGGGGAGGGAGAACATCTGAGACACTGATGGATTCCGGACACCATGGACATGGGAAAGGTGAGAGCACCTTGGGGAGTGGGAAGGGGGTGAATATCTAAGGCGGACTCCTGGAAAGAGGAGATACTGTGTGCTAAGGCAGACCGTGGGAAAATGAGGAAGTGGAGACATCAGAGGGATCACGGATGGACTCCCCTGGACACATGGACTTGGAAAGGCGAGAGCACGACCTTGGGGAAGTGGGGGAGGGGGGATAGCTGAGGCGGACTCCTGGGAAAGAAGGATTACTGGTTGCTAGGCAACCCTGGAAAGTGGGAAAGGAGAACATCTGAGGGGACACGATGGACTCCTGGACACATGACCTGGGAAAGGCGAGAGCACCTTTGGGGAAGTGGGGAGATGGGGGGGGAACATTCTGAGGCGACCTCTGGGAAAGAAGGAGATACTGGTTACTACTAAGGCATACCCTGGGAAAGTGGGGAAGAGGAGAACTCTGAGGGACACGATGACTCCTGGACACATGGACCGGGAAAGGGAGGAACACCTTGGGGAAGTGGGGAAAAGCGGGGGAATATCAGAGGCGGACTTCCTGGGAAAGAAGGGAGTACTGTAGCTAAGGCAGACCCTGGAAGTGGGAAGGGAGAACATCTGAGGGACACGGGATGGACTCCTGGACAATGGACCTGGATAGGCGAGAACACCTTGGGTAAGTGGTGAAATGGGGGGGGAATATCAGAGGCGGAGACTCCTGGGAAAGAAAGGAGATAATGATTGCTAGGCAGACCCTGGGAAAGTGGGAAGGGAAACATCAGAGGACACTGATGACTCCTGGACACCATGGAACTGGACCTGGGACAGGCGAGAGCACATTGGTGAAGTGGAAAAAGGGGGGGGGATATCTGGGGAGATGGGGCGGCCCCTGGGAAAGAAGGAGATAATGGCTGCTAAGGCAGAACCTGGGAAATGGGGAAGGGAGAACATCTGAGGGACACGGTTGACTCCTGGACACATGACCTGGGAAAGGCGAGAACACCTTGGGGAAGTGGGGAAGAGGGGGGGGCAATATCTGAGCGGACTCCTGGAAAGAAGGGGGAAAAAGACACTGTTGCTTAAGGCAGACCCTGGAAATGGGGGAAGGGAGAACCACTGAGGGGACACGGATGGACCCTGGACACATGGTCCTGGGAAAGGCGAGAGCACCTGGAAGTGGGAAAGGTGGGAATATCTGAGCGACTCCTGGGAAAGAAGGAGATACTGGTTGCAAAGCAGACCCTGGGAAATGGGAAGAAGAAACATCTGAGGGGACACCGGAAGGACTCCTGGACACATGGACCTGGGAAAGGCGAGAACACCTTGGGGAAGTGGTGAAATGGGGGGGGGAATATCAGAGGCGACTTCCTGTTGAAAGAAGAGATACTGATTCTAAGGCAGACCCTGGGAAAGTGGGGAAGGGAGAACATCTGAGGGACACGGATGACTCCTGGACACATGGAACATGACCTGGAAAGGCGAGAGCACCTTGGGAAGTGGAAAAAGGGGGGGGATATCTGAGGCGGACGCCGGGAAATAAGGAGATATGGCTGCTATGGCAGAACCCTGGAAAGTGGTGAAAGGGAGAACATGCTGAGGGGACACGGTTGGACTCCCTGGACACATGGACTGGGAAAGGCGAGAACACCTTGGGAAGTGGGGTAAGGGGGGGGGGAGAATATCTGAGGGGGCGACTCCTGGAAAGAAGGAGACCTGGTTGCCTAAGCAGACCCTGGGAAATTGGGGAAGGAGAACATCTGATGGGACAGGATGGACTCCCGACACTGGACATGGAAAGGCGGGAGCACCTTGGGGAAGCCGGGAAGGGGGGGAGAAATTTCTGAGGCGGACTCCTGGGTAAGAATGAGATACTGGTTGCTAAGGCAGACCCTGGGAAAGGGGGAGGGAGAACATCTGAGGGGACACTGATGTATTTCCTGGACAATGGACCTGGCAAGGTGAGAGCACCTTGGGGAAGTGGGGAAGGGGGGGGAATATATAAGGCGGACCTCCTGGGAAAAGAAGGAGATACTGGTTGCTAAGGCAGACCGTGGAAAGTGAGGAAGGGAGAACCTCTGAGGGGACACGGATGGACCTCCTGACACATGGACTTGGGAAAGGCAGAGCACCTTGGGAAGTGGGGAGGGGGGATATCTGAGGCGACTCCTTGGGAAAGAAGGAGATACTGGTTGTTAGGGCAGACCCTGGAAAGTGGGAAGGGATAACATCTGAGAGGACACGGATGGACTCCTGACACATGTACATGGGAAAGGCGAGAGACACCTTGGGGTAGTGTGGAAGAAGATGGGGGGGAACATCTTAGGCGGACCTCTGGGAAAGAAGGATATACGTGTTACTAAGGCATACCCTGGGAAAGTGGGGAAGGGAGAACATCTGAGGGGACACGATGGACTTCCTGACACACTGGACCTGGAAAAGGCGAGAACACCTTGGGGAAGTGGGGAAAGCGGGGGGAATATCAAGGCGGACTCCTGGAAAGAAGGAGATCGTTGCAAAGGCAGACCCCTGGGAAAGTGGGGAAGGGAGAACATCTGAGGGACACGATGGACTCCTGGACACATGACATGGGAAAGGCGGAACACCTTGGGGAAGTGTGAAATGGGGGGGGGGAATATCCAAGAGGCGGACTTCCTGGGAAAGAAGGCGATACTGATTGCTAACGGCAGACCCTGGGAAGTGGGGAAGGGAGAACATCTGAGGGACACGGAATGGACTCCTGGACACATGGAACAGGGAACCTGGGAAAGGCGAGAGCCCCTTGGGAAGTGGGAAAAAGGGGGGGATTCTGAGGCGGACTCCCTGGGAAAGAAGGAGATACGGCTGCTAAGGCAGACCCGGGGAAAGTGGGAAAGGAGACATCTGAGGGGACACGTTGGACTCCTGGACACATGGCCTGGGGAAAGGCGAGAACACCTTGGGGAAGTGGGAAAGGGGGGGGAGAATATCTGAGGCGGACTACCTGGAAAGAAAGGGATCACCTGGTTGCTAAGGCAGACCCTGGAAATGTGGGGAAGGGAGAACCTCTGAGGGCCACGATGGACTCCTGGACACATGGTCCAGGGAAAGGCGGAGAGCACCTTGGGGAAGTGGGAAACGGGGGGGAATATCTGAGGACGGACATCCTGGGAAAGAAGGAGATACTGGTTGCCAAGGCCAGACCCTGGAAAAGTGGGGAAGGGAGAACATCTGAAGGGACACGGAGGACTCCTGGACAACGTGAACCTGGGAAAGGCGAGAGCACCTTGGGGAAAGATTGGGGGGGGACATCGAGTGCGGACTCCGGGAAAGAAGGAGATAACTGTAGGCTCAGGCAGGACCCTGGGAAAGTTGGGAAGGGAGAACATCTCAGGGGACACG
>NC_069408.1:65067425-65090162 GCF_026875155.1 Cherax quadricarinatus
GCCAATTTAACTCGGACCTTGACTGACATTCACTGAACCTCCTCAAGGCGCCTTACCGTACGCTGTTCTTCAATGCTGGTGTATGAAGTCTGCCGCCGCCCCCTCCTCCTCATTGTAGTGCATGGAATCATGTTAGGACGCCACGGCAAGAGGTTAGCACACTGGCCTGCGACTTTAAAAAGACTCGCCGGTCCAGGTTTTGAGTCTTAACCCCGTTTTTTGTATGTATGTGTGTGTGTAAAAAATAATTATTTACTGATAGTAGTTCTGACTGACAGTTCATATTCTCGCTCATACCGTATCCAATGGGTTACAGTCATAGAAGATTATAGATTCAGTAATATAGAAATTAAAACCTAAATAATATTTACCCGTTAATTATAATTATGTTACGGAGAAAAAATTATATTATATATAGAATAAGCGTCGAAATATTAGTGATATTAGTTAGGCCTCTGTTATGAAAATTAAGAAATTTATGTTTAACTCTACGGAGGTTACAACCCAGGTTTGACTGTCTTCCAATCAAAACTGAGAGCACTGTGCTACAAGTGAAGTGATTAACCACTGTTACTGTCACTGTCAGCACCACTGAGAGCACTGTGCTACCAGTGAAGTGATTACCACTGTTACTGTCACTGTCAGCACCACTGAGAGCACTGTGCTACCAGTGAAGTGATTACCACTGTTACTGTCACTGTCAGCACCACTGAGAGCACTGTGCTACCAGTGAAGTGATTACCACTGTTACTGTACTGTCAGCACCACTGAGTGCACTGTGCTACCAGTGAAGGAAGTGATTAACCACTGTTCTGTCACTGTCAGCACCAACTGAGAGCTACTAGCTAAACCATTGATGTGTTATTACCAGTGATGTGGTAATAGTTACTGTCAGCAACACTGAGAGCACTGTGCTACCAGTGAAGTGTTTACCACTGTTCGTTATTGTCACTGCTAGCTCCACTAAGAGCACAGTGTTTCCAGTGATGTATTTGCAACTGTTATAGTCACTGTCAGCACTACTGAGAGCACTGTGCCACCACGGATTTTTTCTACCCTTGCTATTTACCCTCTTTAAACCACTGCTCCTTATTTGACTTCAAACATTCGCGGGGAATGACTCACAGCACTCATCCAAAGAAGCAACTCATTCACTCTGTCTTAATATTGAGCATTAGCAGAGTTACCACAAATTTTCTTTCTCTCTGCCTGTCTGGTCCTGTGTCTCTCCTCCTCTCTTCTCGCTCAATCTCTCCGGGTTTCTCTCTCTCTCTCTCACTCTCTCTCTCTCTCCCCTCCTATTCTCCTCTCCTCTCTCTTCTCCTCTCTCTCTCTCTCTCTCATCTCATCTCTCTCGCTCCTCTATTTCCTCCCCATCTTCTAATGCATGAAAAATACACTTACGTTCTCAAGAGACTGTTTTCTAAACTTAATACATACACTAAAATATTCTTGCGTCACGTCTCACGTCCAAGGGTTTAGTCCCAGGTGTCAGGTCCCATGACCAAGTCGCCTGGTTCAGAAATTTAAGTCTGAAAAAGCAAAGTTGCCTTTGGAACCAACAAAAACACAAACCCATGTTTTCTGCACTACTCTGGAACCGTCAACACAACCACGTTCTGCATCTCTGGAACCAACACAACAACAAGCTTTCCCCGGCACTTCTAGAACCAAACAACACAACCAGCTTTCTTCTGCACCTCTGAACCAAACAAACACAACAGCTTTCTGCCTGCACCTCTGAACCATCAACACAACCAGCTTTCCTGCACCCTCTGGAACCAACATCACAAACCACTTTCTGCACTGCACCTCTGGAACCAACAACACAACCAGCTTTCTGCACCTCTGGAACCAAAACACCTACCAGCTTCTGCACCTCTGAACGAACAATCACAACCAGCTTTCTGCACTCTCTGGAACCAACAACACAACCAGCTTTCTGCACCTCAGGAACCAACAACACAACAAGCTTTCTACACCTCTGAACCAACAACACAACCAGCTCTCTGCACCTCTGGAACCAACACACAACCAGCTTTCTGCAACCTCTGGAACCAACATCACAATCAGCTTCTTTCTGCACCTCTCTGGAACCAAACAACACAACCAGCTTTACTGCACCGCTGGAACCAACAACACAACCAGCTTTCTGCACCTAGTCTCTGGAACTCAACAACACAACCAACTTTCTGCACACTCTGGAACCAACAACACAATCAGCTTTCTGCACCTCTGGGAACCAACAACACAACCATCTTTCTGCCACCTCTAGAACCAACAACACAACCAGCTTTCTGCACCTCTGGAACGAACAACTCAATCAGCTTTCTGCACCTCTGGAACCAACAACACTACAGCTATCTGCACCTCTGGAAACCAACAAAACACAGCCTGCTTCCTGCACCTTGAACCAACAACACAATCCAGCTTTCTGCACCTCTGGAACCAACAACAAAACCGCTATCTGCACCTCTGAAACCAACAACACCACCAGCTTTCCTCACTTCTGGGAACCCAACAACACAACCAGTTATCGCACCTCTGGAACCACAACACACCAGCCTATCTGCAAAACCTCTAGAACCAACACAAAACCAGCTTTTCTGCAACCTCTGGAACCAACAACACAACCAGCTATCTGCCACCTCGTGGAACCAACAACACAACCAACTTTCTGCACCTCTGGAACCAACAACACAGCCAGCTTCCTGCACCTCTGGAACCAACAACACAACCAGCTATCTGCACCTCTGGAACCAACAACACAGCCAGCTTCCTGCACCTTTGGAACCAACAACACAACCAGCTTTCTGCACCTCTGGAACCAACAACACAACCAGCTATCTGCACCTCTGGAACCAACAACACAACCAGTTATCTGCACCTCTGGAACCAACAACACAACCAACTTTCTGCACCTCTGGAACCAACAACACAACCGTTATCTGCACCGCTGGTAACCAACAACACAACCAGTTATCTGCCACCTCTGAAACCAACAACACAATCAACTTTCTGCACCTCTGACACCAACAACACAACCATATCTGCACCTCTGGAACCAACAACACATCCAACTTTCTTCACCTCTGGAACCAACAACACAACCAGTTTTCTGCACCTCTGGAACCAACAATACAACCAGCTTTGTGCACCTCTGGGACAAACAACACAACCAGCTTTCTGCACCTCTGGAACCAACAACACAACCAGTTTTCTGCACCTCTGGAACCAACAACACAAGCAGCTTTCTGCGCCTCTGAAACCAACAACACAACCAACTTTCTGCACCTCTGGAACCAACAACACAACCAGCATTCTGCGCCTCTGGAACCAACAACACAGCCAGCTTCCTGCACCTCTGGAACCAACAACACAACCAGCTTTCTGCACTTCTGGAAAATACAACACAACCAGCTTTCTGCACCTCTGGAACCAACAACACAACCAGCTATCTGCACCTCTGGAACCAACAACACAACCAACTTTCTGCGCCTCTGGAACCAACAACACAACCAGCTTTCTGCACCTCTGGAACCAACAACACAACCAGCTATCTGCACCTCTGGAACCAACAACACAAGCCAACTTTCTGCACCTCTGGAACCAACAACACAACCAACTTCCTGCACCTCTTTGACCAACAAAACAACCAGCTTTCCTGCAACCTCTGCGAACCAACACACAACAGCTATCCTGCACCTCTTAAACCAACAACACAACCAGCTTTCTGCAACCTCTGGAACCAACAACACCACCAGCTATCTGCACCTCTGGAACCAACAACACAACCAACTTTCTGCACCTCTGGAACCAACAACACAGCCAGCTTCCTGCACCTCTGGAACCAACAACACAACCAGCTATCTGCACCTCTGGAACCAACAACACAGCCAAGCTTCCTGCACCTTTGGAACCAACAACACAACCAGCTTTCTGCACATCTGAAACCAAGAACACACCCAGCTTTCGCACCTCAGGAAACCAACAACACAATCACTTTCTGCACCTTTCTGGAACAAACAACCCACAGCCAGCTTCCTGCACCTATGGAACCAACATCACAACCAGCTATCTGCAACCTCTGAAAGCAACACAGAACCGGCGTTTTTTTTATTCCCCCCCCCCTGCAAACCACTGGGAACCAACAACACCACCAGTTATCGTGCACTCTGGAACCAACAACACATCCAACTTTCCGCAACCTCTGGAATCCAACAACACAACCAGTTCTCGCACCTCTGGAACCACAAACAACCAGCTTTGTGCACCTCTGGACCAACAACTCAACCAGCTAACTGCACCCTCTGGAACAACAACTCAAGCACTTTCTGCGCCTCTGAAACCAACAACACAAAACCAAACTTCCCTGCACCTTCTGGAACCAAACACAACCACATTCTGCGCCTACTGGAACCAACAACCAACCAGCTAGCCGGCACCTCCTCTGGAACCAACAACTACAACCAGCTTTCTGCACCTCGGGAACCAACAACACAACCAGCTAGCTGCACCTCTGGAACCAACACACAACCCGTATTATCTGCAAACCTCTGAACCATCAACACAACCAACTTTCTGCACCTCTGGAACCAACAACACAACCAGCCTTTTGCACCTCTGGTACCACAAACACAGGCGCCAGCTTCCTGCACCTCGCTGGAACCATAACACATACTCACTTCTGCACTTCAGGAAAATACAACGACAAACAACCAGGCCTTTTGCACCTCTGAACCAACAACATAATATCACCAGCTATCTGCACCTCTGGAAACCAACAACACAACCACTATCTGCACACTCTGGACCAACAACCACAACCAACTTTCTGCACCTCCTAGAACCAACAACAGCAACCACGCTTTCTGCACCTCTGGAACCAACCAACACAACCAGCTTTCTGCAGCCTCTGGAACCAACAACACAAACCATCTTTCTGCACCTCTGGAACCATCAACACAACCAACTTTCAGCACCTCTGGAACCAACAACACAACCAGCTTTCTGTCACCTCTTGGAACCAACAACCACAACCACCTTTTCTGCACCTCTAGACCAACAACACAACCAGCTTTCTGGCACCTATGGAACCAACAACTTTCACAACCAGCTTTCTGCACCTCTGAACCAACAACACAACCAGCTTTCTGCACTCTGGAACCAAACAAACATCAACCAACTTTGCAGCACCTCTGGAACAACAACACAACCAGCTTTCTGCAACTCTGGAAACAACAAACACAACCACCTTTCTGCACCTCTAGAACCACAACACAACCAGCTTTCTGCACCTCTGGAACACAACAACACAACCAGCTTTCTGCACCTCTGGAACCCAACAAACACAACCAGCTTCTGCATCTCTGGAACCAACAACACAGACCAACTTTCAGCACCTCTGGAACCAACAACACAACCACCTTCGCCCTCTGAACCAACAACACAACCAGCTTTCTGCACCTGCTGGAACCAACAACACACCAGCTTTCTGCACCTCTGAAACCAACAACACAAGCAGCTTTTCTGCCACCTCTAGAACCAACAACACAACCAGTTTTTCTGCACCTCTGAACCAACAACACAACCAGCTTTCTGCACCTCTGAACCAACAAGCACAACCACTTCTGCACTCTCTAGAACCAACAACCAGAAGCAGCTTTCTGAACCCTAAGCCATCAACACAACCAAGCTATCGCACCTCTGGAACAACAACAAAATCCAGCTTTCATGCACCTCTAGAACCAACAACACAACCAGCTTTCGCACCTCTGAACCAGACACCACAACCAGCTTTCTGCACTATAGAACCAACAACACAACCACTTTCTTCTGCACCTCTAGAACCAACAACACAAGCAGCTTTCTGAACCTCTAACCAACAACACAACCAGCTTCTGCACCTCTAAGAAAACCAACGAACACTAAGCAGCTTTCTGCACCTCTAGAACCAACAACACAACCAGCTTTCCTGCACCTCGAGAACCAACAACCCCAACCACTTTCTGCACCTCTAGAAACTACAACAAACCAGCTTTCTTTCTCGCCGACCTCTGTAACCAACAACACAAAAAAAATAAACCAGCTTTTCTCCACCTTTGGAACCAACAACACAACCCAGCTTTCTGCACTGTCCACCTCTGGAACCAACAACTCAACCAGCTTTCTGGCACCTCTGGACGCAATAACACACAATCAGCTTTCTTGCACCTCTAGAACCAACAACACAACCACCTTTTCTGCACCTCTGGAACCAACACAAACCAAGCTTTCTGCACCTCTAGAACCAACAACAAGAACCAGCTTTCTCCACCTCCTGGAACCAACAACACAACGAGCTTTCCCCACACTCTGGAACCAACAACTCAACCAGCTTTCTGCACCTTCTGGAACCAACAGACACAACCAGCTTCTGCACCTCTGGAACCATCAACAGCAACCAACTTCTGCACCTCTGGAACCATCACACAACCACCTTTCTGCACCTCTGGAACCAACAACATAACCAGCTTCCTGCAACTCTCTGGAACCCGCAACACAACCAGCTTTCCTGCACCTCGGAACCAACAACACAACCAACATTCCTGCACCTCTGGAACCAACAAAACGTACACACCCCCCCCAGCTTTCTGGTCCTCTGGAACCATCACACAACCAACTTTCTGCACCTCTGGAACCAACAACACGACCAGCTTTCTGCACCTATGGAACCAACAACACAACCACTTTCTCTGCAACCTCTGGAACAAACAACACAACCAACTTTCTGCACACTAGTAACCAACAACACAACCAGCTTCCTACATCCTCTGGAACCACAACACAACCAGCTTCCTACACCTCTGGAACCAACAACACAACCACTTTCTGCCCTCTGAACCATCAACACAACCAGCTTTCTGCACCTCTGGAACCAACAACACAACCAGCTTTCTGCACCTCTGGAACCAACAACACAACCAACTTTCTGCACCTCTGGAACCAACAACACAACCAGCTTCCTACACCTCTGGAACCAACAACACAACCAGCTTTCTGCACCTCTGGAACCAACAACACAACCAGCTTTCTGCACCTCTGGAACCAACAACACAACCAGCTTTCTGCACCTCTGGAACCAACAACAACAACCAGCTTGTTCACTGTACAATTTCTTCTTGTAACTAATAGATCATAATATAATATAACTACAATATCTTTTTTGTAGAAACTTTTTTCCAACCAGAGGCGTCGTCAGTCCAATACTGAGAAGAATGTTGAAGATCAGAAGGTCTCAGAGGTAATCAGTCCCTCAGCCTGGAGTCAATATGACCAGTGCATCAGTCCCTCAGCCTGGAGTCAATATGACCAGTGCATCAGTCCCTCAGCCTGGAGTCAATATGACCAGTGCATCAGTCCCTCAGCCTGGAGTCAATATTACCAGTGCATCAGTTCCCTCAGCCCCTGGAGTAATATAACCCTTGATCAGCGCCTCGAAGCCCTGGAGTCAATATTACCAGTGCATCAGTCCCTCAGCCTGGAGTCAATATTACCACTGCATCAGTCCCTCAGCCTGGAGTCAATATTACCACTGCATCAGTCCCTCAGCCTGGAGTCCAATATTACCGACTGCCTCAGCCCCCTCAGACTGGATCAATATGACTCAGTGGCAATCAGTCCCTCAGCCTGGAGTCCAATATGACCAGTGCATCAGTCACTCAGGCCTGGAGTCAATATTACCACTGGCATCAGTCCCCTCAGCCTGGAGTCAATATTACCACTCACTGCATCAGTCCCTAGGCCTGGAGTCAAATATGACCAGTGCATCAGTCCCTCAGCTTGGAGTCAATATTACCACTGCATCAGTCCCTCAGCCTGGATCAATATGACCCAGTGCATCAGTCCCTCAGACCTGGAGCAATATGACCAGTGCATCAGTCCTCAGGCCTGGATCAATATTACCACTGCATCAGTCCCCTCCGCCTGGAGTCAATATTACCACTGGCATCAGTCCCTCAGCCTGGAGTTTCCAATATGACCTAGTGCATCAGTCCCCCTCAAGCCTGGAGTCAATATGAACAGTGCATCAGTCCCACAACCCTTGATTCAAAATGAACCAGATGCATCAGTCCCCTCAGCCTTGAGTCAATATTACCACTGCATCAGTCCCTCAGCCTGGAGTCAATAATACCAACTGCAATCAGTCCATCAGGCCTGGAGTCAATATTACCCACTTGCATCAGTCCCTCAAGCCTGGAGTCAATATACCACTGCATCAGTCCCTCAGCCTGGAGTCAATATACCACAGCATCAGTCCCTCAGCTGAGTCAATATGACTCAAGGGCATCCGTCCCTCAGCCTGGATCAATATGACCATGCATCAGTCCCTCACCTGGATCAATATTATACACTGCATCAGTCCCTCAGCCTGGAGTCAATATTCCACTGCATCAGTCCCTCAGCCTGGAGTCAATATTACCACTATACCACTGCATCAGTCCCTTCAGCCCTGGATCAATATGACCAGTGCATCAGTCCCTCAGCCTGGAGTCAATATTACCACTGCATCAGTCCCTCAGCCTGGAGTCAATATTACCACTGCATCAGTCCCTCAGCCTGGAGTCAATATGACCAGTGCATCAGTCCCTCAGCCTGGAGTCAATATGACCAGTGCATCAGTCCCTCAGCCTGAGTCAATATTTACCACGGCATCATCCCTCAGCCTGGAGTCATATTACAACTGCATCAGTCCCCTCATCCTGGAGTCAATATGACCAGTGCATCAGTCCCTCAGCCTGGAGTCAATATTACCACTGCATCAGTCCCTCAGCCTGGAGTCAATATTACCACTGCATCAGTCCCTCAGCCTGGAGTCAATATGACCAGTGCATCAGTTCCTCAGCCTTGGAGTCAATATTACCACTTTGCATCAGTCCCTCAGCCTGGAGTCAATATGACCACTGCATCAGTCCCTCACCCTGGAGTCAATATGACCAGTGCATCAGTCCCTCAGCCTGGAGTCAATATGACCAGTGCATCAGTCCCTCAGCCTGGAGTCAATATGACCAGTGCATCAGTCCCTCAACCTGGAGTCAATATCCCCAGTGCATCGTCCCTCTGCGGGAGTCAATATTACCACTGCATCAGTCCCTCAGCCTGGAGTCAATATTACCACTGCATCAGTCCCTCAGCCTGGAGTCAATATCCCTTATGTTAAAGTTCCTTCCCTTGTGAGCATCATCATAGGTATCCCGTATGTTAAGGTTCCTTCTCTTGTTAGCCTTGTCATGGGTATCCCGTATGTTAAGGTTACTTCCCTTGCGAGCCTAGTCATAGGTATCCCTATGTTAAGGTTCCTTCCCTTGTGAGCCTTGCCATAAGTATCCCCTGTAAGGTTCCTTCCCTTGTCAGCCTCGTCATAGGTTTCTCTATGTTAAGGTTCCTACCGTAGTGATTCTCGTCATAGGTATCCCCTATCTTAAGGTTTCTCCCCTTGTGAGCCTCGTCATACGTTTCCATATGTTAAGGTTTCTTCCCTTGTGAGCCTAGTCATAGGTATCCCCTATGTAAAGGTTCCTTCCCTTGTGACCCTCGTCATAGGTATTCCCTATGTTAAGGTTCCTTCCTTTGTGAGGATCGTCATAGGTATCACCTACGTTAAGGTTCCTTCCCTTGTGAGCCTCGTCATAGGAATCCCTATGTCAAGGTTCCTTCCCTTGTGAGCCTCGTCATAGGAATCCCTTTATCAAGGTTCCTTCCCTTGTGAGCCTCGTCATAGGTATCCCTATGTTAACTTAAGGTTCCTTCCCTTGTGAGCCTCGTCATAGATATCACCTATGTTAAGGTTCCTTCCCTTGTGAGCCTCGTCATAGGTATCCCTATGTTAATTAATGTTCCTTCCCTTGTGTACCTCGTCATAGGTATCCCCTATGTTAAAGTTTCTTCCCTTGTGTGCCTCATCATAGGTATTCCCTATGTTAAGGTTCCATCCCTTGTGGTCCTCGTCATACGTATCCCCCATGTTAAGGTTCCTTCCCTTTTGAGCCTCGTCATAGGTATCCCTATGTTAATTAATGTTCCTTCCCTTGTGTACCTCGTCATAGGAATCCCTTATGTTAAGGTTCCTTTCCTTGTGTACCTCTTCATAGGTATCCCTATGTTAAGGTTCCTTCCATTGTGAGCCTCGTCTTAGGTATCCCCTATGCTAAGGTTCCTTCCTATGTGAGCCTCGTCATAGGTATCCCCTATGTTAAGGTTTCTTCCCTTGTGAGCCTCGTCATAGATTTCCCATATGTTAAGGTTCATCCCCTTGCGAGCCTCGTCATAGGTATCGCCTATGTTAAGGATCCTTCCCTGGAGTTTACCTGGAGAGAGTTCCGGGGGTCAACGCCCCCGCGGCCCGGTCTGTGACCAGGCCTCCTGGTGGATCAGAGCCTGATCAACCAGGCTGTTACTGCTGGCTGCACGCAAACCAACGTACGAGCCACAGCCCGGCTGGTCAGGAACCGACTGTAGGTGCTTGTCCAGTGCCAGCTTGAAGAATGCCAGGGGTCTTTTGGTAATCCCCCTTAGGTATGCTGGGAGGCAGGTGAACAGTCTCGGGCCCCTGACACTTATTGTATGGCCTCTTAACGTGCTAGTGACACCCCTGCTTTTCATTGGGAGGATGTTGCATCGTCTGCCAAGTCTTTTGCTTTCGTAGTGAGTGATTTTCGTTTGCACGTTCGGTACTAGTCCCTCTATAATTTTCCAGGTGTATATAATCATGTATCTCTCCCGCCTACGTTCCAGGGAATACAGGTTCAGGAACCTCAAGCGCTTCCAGTAATTGAGGTGTTTTATCTCCGTTGTGCGCGCCGTGAATGTATTCTGTACATTTTCTAGGTCAGCAATTTCACCTGCCTTGAAAGGTGCTGTTAGCGTGCAGCAATATTCCAGCCTAGATAGAACAAGTGACCTGAAGAGTGTCATAGGTATTCCCTATATTAAGGTTCCTTCCCTTGTGAGCCTCGTGATAGGTATCCCCTATGTTAAGGTTTCTTCCCTTTGAGCCTCGTAATAGGTATCCCTCTATTAAGATTGCTTCCCTTGTGAGCCTCGTCATAGGTATCCCTCTGTTAAGGTTGCTTCCCTTTTGAGCCTCGTCATAGGTATCCCCTATGTTAAGGTTCCTTCCCTTGTGTGCCTCGTCATAGGTATCCCTGTGTTTAGGTTCCTTCCCTTGTGTACCTCGTCATAGGTATCCCCTATGTTAAGGTTTCTTACCTTGTGAACCTCGTCATATGTATCCCAAATTTTAAGGTTTCTTCCCCTGTGTGCCTCGTCATAGGTATACCCTATGTTAAGGTTTCTTCCCTAGTGTGCCTCCTCATAGGTGTCCCCTATGTTAAGGTTTCTTCCCTTGTGTACCTCGTAATAGGTATCCCTGTGTTAAGGTTCCTTCCTTCGTTAGCCTCTTCATAGGTATCCCCTATGTTAAGGTTCCTTCCCTTGTGAGCCTCGTCATAGGTATCCCTATGTTAAGGTTCCTTCCATTGTGAGCCACGTCATAGGTATCCCTATGTATTACAACCCAGGATTCCAAATGGCCTGTTATCCTGGGTGTAAAGGGAGCAAAATAAACACAGCGGAAAAGTTTTGATTTATATTATCCTTCACCAATTTAGAACAGAAGTATGTACACTATATACACTATGTACAGTGATAGGTATTAGTGCACTCCACGGTAAGCAAGGCTGAATAGAAGCCACAAGATAGCGGGACCGTGCTTCAACAGCTCTAGAATGGGAATGACAAGGGCAGACAGGAGATGGTACCCACATAACCTCTGCGATTGCCAAAACCATTTCCATTGGCTGGAACGGGTTATTGGTGAAAGACGGGGCCCCATCGTCAACCCTCAGTCCCTGTTCGCTGGTTGAGGGAGCCTTGTAATGAGGGTGTTACATGCGCCGAATAAAGGTTACGTGGTAAAAAACCCTTGGTAATAAATACGCCCAAGTTGGTTTTGAAAGACACGTAACAAAACACTATAAACATTTTTTATTAGAAAACGTTTCGGTCCTGGGACCTTGATCACTTCTAACATACAGAGGTAGAAAGCATTATATTATAGGCGGAGAGTGAGATGTGACGCAAGTGCCCTGAGGAATGTCATAAGAACAAAAGGGAATGGAGGAACACTGTAAAAGGGCCCTACTGGCCCATGCGAGGCAGGTCCTTATCAAAACAACCTCTGCCTATGATGAGGACGGGTGACAATGATTTCTGTTACCGTCTCATCATAGGCAGGGGTTGTTTTGATAAGGACCTGCCTCGCATGGGCCAGTAGGCCTTTACAGGTTCCTCCATTCTTATGTTCTTAAAGACATTCCTCAGGTCACGTGCGTCCCAAATTTACTCTCCGCCTATATATATAATTTTCTTTCCACCCCTGTATGTTAGAAGTGATCAAGGTCCCAGGACCGAAACGTTTTCTAATAAATATGTTATAGTGTTTGCTTACGTGTCTTTCTAACCAAAGGTTACGTACTCTTTGATGCCAAAACTACGTTTTGGTTTCCTTCCCCCGTCGCCTGCATGGTACCCTTGTTAAGGTTCCTTCCCTTGTGAGCCTCGTCATAGGTATCCCTATGTTAAGGTTCCTTCCCTTGTGAGCCTCGTCATACGTATCCGTATGTTAAGGGTTCCTTCCCTTGTGAGCTTCGTCATAGGTATCACGTACGTTAAGGTTCCTTCCCTTGTGTACCTCGTCATAGGTATCCCATTGCTTAGGTTACTTTCCTTGTGAGCCTCGTCATAGGTATCCCCTATGTTAAGGTTCCTTTGTGTACCTCGTCATAGGTAACCCTATGTTAAGGTTCCTTCCCTTTTGAGCCTCGTCATAGGTATCCCCTATGTTAATGTTCCTCCTATTGTGTACCTCGCCATACGTATCCCTATGTTTAGGTTCCTTCTCTTGTGTACCTCGTCTTAGGGTTTTCCCTATGGGTTTAAAGGGTTTCCCTTTCCCCCGTGAGCCCCTTCATAGGTATCCTATGTTAACGGGTTTCCCTTTTCTGTTGAGCCTCGTCATTGGTATTCCTATGTTAAGGTTCCTCCTTGAGTACTTGTTCATGGTATCCCTTTGGGTTTTTTTCTTCCTTGTGTGCCTGTCAAAGGTATCCCTTGTAAGGTTTCTTCCCTTGTGTGCCACGTCATAAGTATCCCCTATCTTAAGATTCCGTACCTTGTGAGCCTCATCGTAGGTATCCCCCTATGTTAAAGTTCCTTCCCTTGTGAGCATCGTCATAGGTATCCCCTATTTTAAGGTTCTTTCCCTTGTGAGCCTCGTCATAGGTATCTCCTATGCTAAGTTTTCTTCCTTTGTGAGCCTCGTTATAGGTATCCCCTACGTTAAGGTTCCTTCCCTTGTGAGAATCGTCATAGGTATACCTGTTAAGGTTCCTTCAATTGCAAGCCTCGTCATAGGTATCCCCTATGTTAAGGTTCCTTCCATTTTGAGCCTCGTCATAGGTATCCATTATGTTAAGGTTCCTTCCTTTGTGAGCCTCGTCATAGGTATCCCCTATGTTAAGGTTCCCTCCCTTGTTAGCCTCGTCATAGCTATCCTCTACGTTAAGGTTCCTCCCCTTGTGTGACTCGGTTTAGGTATCCCCTATGTTAAGGTTCCTTTCCTTGTCGACCTCGTCATAGGTATCCCATATGTTAAGGTACCTTCCTTTGTGAGCCTCGTCATAGGTATCCTCTATGTTAAGGTTTCTTCCTTTGTGAGCCTCGTCATAGGTATCCCTATGTTAAATTCCCTCCCTTGTTAGCATCGTCATAGGTATCCCCTATGTCAAGGTTCCTTCCCTTGTGAACCTTGTCATAGGTATCCCCTATGTAAAGGTTACTTCCCTTGTGAGCCTAGTCGTAGGTATCCCTACGTTATGGTTCCTTCCCTTGCGAGACTCGTCATAGGTATCCCCTATGATACGGTTACTTCCCTTTTGAGCCTCGTCATAGGTATCCCCTATGTTAACGTTCCTTCCCTTGTGTACCTCGTCATAGGTATCCCCTATGTTAAGGTTCCTCCCCTTGTGTACCTCGCCATACGTATCCCCTATGTTAAGATTCTTTTCCTTGTGTATCTCGTCATAGGTATTCTCTATGTTAAGGTTCCTCCCCTTGTGTACTTCGCCATACATATCCCTATGTTAAGGTTCCTTTCCTTGTGAGCCTCGTCTTAGGTATCTCCTATGTTAAGGTTCCTTCCCTTGTGAGCCTCGTGATAGGTATCCCCTATGTTAAGGTTTCTTCCCTTGTGAGCCTCGTCATAGCTATCCCTATGTTAAGGTTGCTTCCCTTGTGAGCCTCGTCATAGGTATCCCCTGCGTTAAGGTTCCTTCCCTTGTGTACCTCGTCATAGGTATTCCCTATGTTAAGGTTTCTTCCCTTGTGAACCTCGTCTTAAATATCCCATATTTTAAGGTTTCTTCCCCTGTGTGCCTCGTCATAGGTATACCCTATGTTAAGGTTTCTTCCCTTGTGTGCATCGTCATAGGTGTCCCCTATGTTAAGGTTTCTTCCCTTGTGTCCCTCGTCATAGGTATTCCCTATGTTAAGGTTTCTTCCCTTGTGTGCCTCGTCATAAGTATCCCCTATGTTAAGATTCCTTACCTTGTGAGCCTCGTCATAGGTATCCCCTATGTTAAGGCTTCTTCCTTTGTGAACCTCGTTATAGGTATCCCCTATGTTAAGGTTCCTTCCATGGTGAGCCTCGTCATAGGTATCCCCTATCTTAACGTTCCTTCCCTTGTGAGAATCGTCATAGGTATCTCTATGTCAAGGTTCCTTCAATTGTAAGCCTCGTCATAGGTACCCCCTATGTTAAGAATCTTTCCCTTTTGAGCCTTGTCATAGGTGATATAAACCTTGGTAATAAATACCGACAAGTTGGTTTAGAAAGACACGTAAGCAAACACTATAACATATTTATTAGAAAACGTTTCGGTCCTGGGACCTTGATCACTTCTAACATACAGAGGTAGAAAGACATTATATATATAGGCGGAGAGTGAGATGTGACGCACGTGACCTGAGGAATGTCATAAGAACATAAGAATGGAGGAACACTGTAGAAGGCCTACTGGCCCATGCGAGGCAGGTCCTTATCAAAACAACCCCTGCCTATGATGAGGTAGAGGTTGTTTTCTAATAAATATGTCATAGTGTTTGCTTACGTGTCTTTCTAAACCAACTTGTCATAGGTATCCATTATGTTAAGGTTCCTTCCCTTGTTAGCCTCGTCATAGGTATCCATATGTTAAAGTTCCTTCTCTTGTGAGCATCGTCAAAGGTATCCCCTATTTTAAGGTTCCTTTCCTTGTGAGCCTCGTAATAGGTATCCCCTATGTTAAGGTTACTTCCCTTGTGTACCTCGTCATAGGTATCCCTATGTTAAGGTTACTTCCCTTGTGAGCATCTTCATAAGTATCCCCTATGTTAAGGTTCCTTCCCTTGTGTACCTCGTCATAGGTACCCCTATCTTAAGGTTCCTTCCATTGTGAGCCTTGTCATAGGTATCCCCTATGTTAAGGTTCCTTCCCATGTGAACCTCGTCATAGGTATCCCTATGTTAAGGTTCCTTCCCTTCTGAGCCTCGTCATAGGTATCCCCTATGTTAAGGTTCCTTAACTTGTGAGAATCGTCATAGGTATCCCTATGTTAAGGTTTCTTCATTTGTGAGCCTCGTCATAGGTATCCCTTATGTTAAGGTTCCTTCCCTTTTGAGCCCTGTCATAGGTATCCCCTATGTTAAGGTTCCTTCCCTTGTGAGTCTCGTGATAGGTATCCGTTATGTTAAGGTTCCTTCCCTTGTGAGCCTCGTCATAGGTATCCCTATGTTGAAGTTCCTTCCATTGTCAGCCTCGTCATAAGTATCCCCTATGTTAAGGTTCCTTCCGTTGTGAGCCTCGTCATATGTATCCCTATGTTAAGGTTCCTTCCCTTGTGAGCCTCGTCATAGGTATCCTTGAATGGTAACCTTCAGGACGCTAACTGCCCTTTTTTTCTTTTCTTTTTATTTCCTGTTTTAACACTTCTCGCCCCGTCGGAAGCCCTCATGCGTTTGGCTTCAATTTTTGAGTGCCGATGTACGGTTTATAGAGCAATAAAAAAAAACAACACTGACATCCGTAATAGTCAACCAAACTAAACCCAACAAGACTCACAAGACAGGAATCACGTGACCTCATATTCTGCGTCATATCATCTCAAACAACTTCACTAGTTCTTTCATCATGTCAGTATATGTCACTCACACCTCACTTCCAACCTATACATATTGTTACTTGTCGTGCCATTACTGAAAAGTGTTATAAATACGTTCTAGTGTTTCTTAACGTGTCATTTTAAACCACTTTGTCAGTATTAATTACAAAGGTTTATATTATATTAAAATACAGAACACTGTAAACAATATCCCAAAATAATTAAACTACTCATGATCAGAAGTGTTGTATGAATGTGATATATGGAATAAAATAGTTATTTTCTGAGAAGACTTAAAATAACGTACTAAGCGAAAAAAGTTATTAGAGATAAAATTATTTAATATAAAAACAATAAGAGAAATTGTAATCAAAAAGAAAGGGAATATACTAAAGTTATGTCAGAGCAACAATTAGTTGAAGAAAACATTTTTTTGAATCGGGTTTAAGTTTTCCGATAGGTAAAATCTTCAGAATTCTTAAATCCAAATTATTCTGCTCAGTACTATAGTTTTGCAATCATCTGAATTTAATAAAGGGTTATTTAAACTCAGCTGAGTGAGAGTTCACGATAAAGTTTATTTGAATTTCATTTGCGAGTAACTAGTATGTAGTAATTAAGATCAGTGTTTCATAATATTGTAACTCAGTTGACCTTGACAGAGAACTTTAGGAAATTTGTGAAACAGGATTTACCCTCTAGAGAAACCATTCTGTTTGTTACTTATGAATTCTCTCCTTTCCAGGTACTCCACAACTCTTCGCATTATCTTTTCCATAACCTTGCATACTATATATAAATATTAGAACTTCATTCGATATTTTCCGGACTTCTTTTTATACCCTGTTTCAAGTGACTTGTTGAAGATCGCTGCAAGTGGTTCACGCAGTTCTCGGCTCCCTTTGTTTTTTGGTCCCATTGTCTTTGGGGTATCTAACTCACTCAGCCTTTCTTGCCTCTCCTCTGTTGGTGTGTACTGTGTCCAGGACACATCAGCTCACTTCGCCCCATGGGACTCCATGACAATGTTTTGTTTCACGGGTTAAACTACATTTCTTCCACGCTCTTACTCGTTTAGCTTTCGCCTCCTTGTACCTCATTAAGTTTTTTCCCTTTGCTTTTCTGTTTCTAGGTTTTAAATTTTTCCCTTTCAGACACCTGGCACTTTCCTCTACATGCTACATTATTTTTTTTCCTGTCTTACAGTAAAAGTCCCTTTTTTTATGAAGTTTTATATAATCAATAGTTTTGCACTGTCCAGGGGGTATCATCTAGCCAGGTCTCCAAAACGTCCCCATAGAGCCTTTTTGTTTAACCCTGCCTTGGTATCTTCTTTCATGGTAGGTTGTTACACCATTGCTGTTACCACCTTGGGTCTCCAGTCTCTCATGTATGTGGGTCAATCGACCTTCATCATATATTTGCTCACCAAAAACCTTAACTGGTTCCCGATAGCAACACTACTGCTGTGCTTCCTCTGTTCCTGTGTCTTTTCTAAAATATCTGATCTCCCTTTTAAGACCGCATTTGTTATTCCATCCGTGAGCTTCAACTCAGTTATTGCTACAGTATCTACTGTCTCCTTTTCCCACACTTTTCCTTTGCATTTCTGCACGATATTCTCGGTTTTCCCTTTCAGTGATTGCTCTTGATTTCTCGGGTTCTTGTTCTCCCGGATCTTGCAAAAATATCAGGGAAGGGTAGGTATTTGGCAGGAGTTGGTGGTTATGATAGGTACTGGTTGTGAGGGGAATCTTGTACTGGACGTGGGTGAAGGAGGGTGGGGAACAATAGGATGGTTGAGATGGGTGATGGTGTTGTTGTGGTGATGTTTGCGTGGGAGGATGAGGGTAGGATATGGTTTGTTTTGAGTTATTGTTCTTGAGTGGGAAGTGGGGGTTTGAATTTTAGTTATTGTTTGGTTCCTGTCTTGGCGTTTACCTGAGGCAAAACTTTGGCATTATGGCACTAAACATGACATCCACTTGCTCTCCTTGTTCACTGGTTCTTCTTCCTGCTTTTTCTGGATTACGACTGTTTATTTTTATTCTCTAAACAAAATGTGACCCCTTCCCTCCCCGAAAAAGTTGTTTCCATCTCAAGATACAATATAGCGCCATTTCGGATACAAGCGTCAGGACGGTAATATTTGGTTCCTCGTTTATTTCTCAATTTTCTAAGAATTTACCACACGGAGCACCTCAGCCTCACCACCTGAGTAATCAATGATCGTATGAATCAATGTTTCATTCTTTGACAATATCTAGTCAGTTGACAGCCCATCAGCATCGTGAAGGCCCTAAATTCACTGGTCAATTAAAAAAAATTCTTGTCAAAGATATTTGAAGGTATTTAGGGTATTTTGAGGTTGCTGAATTGGAAAACGGCAGTAGGTTTTTTCAAATTGGCTCTAGTTTGAGATATTGCATACCTACCCTCAGTTAACAGGAAACTTGGCTACAGCGCGTGTATGTGTATATGTAGTGACAGTTTGTACATACAGACACTTTTAATAAAGAGTTTGGGAATTTTTAGTTTTAAATTTTTTAAAATAAAAGGAGCATATCAACAAGGGCCCACGTGACTTTCATTTTGTTATTTTTTTCCAGAAAACATAAAGTTCTTCACGAAGAGTTGCTTAAAAAACCCCCAAAAATTTTTGTACAAACACCCCAAAAAAAAATCACAGATTTTTTTTAAAACCCAAGTTATAAAGTTTTATTTTGGGGGTGCCGCTTAGAGAACAAGTAAAGTCTTGTGGTTCCTTTTATTGGTTTGAAAAAACCTGTTTTTCGGGAAATGCGGGATTTACAGTGGAAAAATTTGGAAAAGGGAAAATTTTTAAACTTGGGTGTCCCTACGGGTGGGTTCCGAAAAAACCACCATGACAATTTTTATTTTTGTATGGGGGAACCGAAAATTTGAACGTTTAAAAAAGGTCAAGTGGGAATTTTCCTGATTGGAGCCCAGAAGGAGCCCGGGTGCCACCCAGCGATGATTTTCCCTATACCAGGTTTAAAAACACTGCCCTGCCCTTCCCGTTGTCAGATGTAGAGAAAACAGGTTTATAAAATGAAAAACACAGGTGATAACTTTTTAAAACCCCCAACAGCATTTTCCCCCAAGAAGAACTCTTTTGGGCTGTTACGTGACCTTAGTCTGTCAAAGTAAGCATCAGAACTTTTGCATCCAGCCCAAAAGACAAAAACTGTTACAGCAAAACGGGTTTAAAATAAAAGCTTATCAGACAAGACAGGTTGAATCCTTCCTTATTTTTAGCAAGTTGAAGAACCCTTTTATACTGCAAAAAACATCACTTGGAAATTTCGAATGGGACTTGGGAAAATTGACCAGGAAAATTCACGGCCCGTTTAGGGGACAGGGTCCATTTGAAAATTTTTTAAAAGTGTCTTATTGAAAAGGGTAACCAGTGCGAATCTCATTTCCCAAATTTTTCATCACTAAAAATGGGCTGATGACCAAAATAGAAAAAAAACGTTTCAAAAAAACATTTTCATTTACGTTCATTATTTGGGATCTTTAAAATATCTTACTAAGTTAACCCCGTGTTTTTTATTTGATTGAAAGGTTCTGGTAAAAATAAAAAAACGGGTTTGACTTTTGATGATCTAAAGTAGCTTTATTCCCATTTGCAAGTTAGCTTCGCCCTGATCAAATATTTTTAACATCTTTAATTTTTTAATGAGATACCATTAATTATGAAAAAAAATGTTTAAAATTCGGAAATTTGCATAAAAAAATACCCTAAAGTGCTATAATATTAAACCACTGGAAAGGGTAAAAATGTGATCATCGGCCTCCCCCAGAGTTATTATCCTGTTGCCCTTTATATCTGTTTTCCCGTTTAAAGCGCCCGTCTTCCTTTCTGTGCTTCACATTCTTTAACATACGATGCTCGTTTCCCTTTCTCCTAGGGTGAGCGAATGGGTTACTTCGTTTTTGTGTTATCCCACCCGTCTTCGTATTTTTGTCCTTGTAATTTCTTGATAAAGTCACTGGATGGCGAAAGTCTACAAATTAATTTGATTCCTAGTATTGCCCCATGTGTTTAATTTTCTGTTGTCGGTATTGTATACCAATCTGTACAAATGCTTTGTTATTTCTTTCCTTTGTTTGCGTTCCTATAAATATTTAACCACACCCAAATATATATAATATATATTTTATAATATATATAATAAAATTTATATATTTATATATATAATATAAATATATATATATATATTTTTTATTATAATATAAAATATATATATAAAATTATATATATATATATATATATATATATATATATATATATATATATATATATATATATACATAACATCTTGTAGGATTGAGGAAGAGCCAGTTGTGAGTGTGGGGGAAGTTCGTGAGGCAGTAGGTAAAATGGAAGGGGGTAAGGCAGCCGGGATTGATGGGATAAGATAGAAATGTTTAAAAGCAGGTGGGGATATGGTTTTGGAGTGGTTGTTGCAATTATTTAATAAATGTATGGAAGAGGGGTAAGGTACCTAGGGATTGGCAGAGAGCATGCATAGTTCCTTTGTATAAAGGCAAAGGGGACAAAAGAGAGTGCAAAAATTATACTGGGAAAAGTCTGTTGAGTATACCTGGTAAAGTGTATGGTAGAGTTATTATTGAAGAATTAAGAGTAAGACGGAGAATAGGATAGCAGATGAACAACGAGGCTTTAGGAAAGGTAGGGGGTGTGTGGACAAGGTGTTTACAGTGAAACATATAAGTAAAACGTATTTAGATAAGGTAAAGAGGTCTTTGTGGATTTATGGATTTGGAAAAGGCGTATAAAGGGGTTGTTTAGGGGGGCAATGTGGCAGATGTTGAGATGTATGGTGTAGGAGGTGGTTACTGAAAGCAGTGATATTTTTACGAGGATAGTGGGGGCCCCCAAGTTAGAGTATGTAGGAAAGAGGGAAATTATTCCAGTAAAAAGTATCCCTTAGAAGGTGTGTGTGCCACCGTGGTTGTTTAAATTTTTATGATGGGGTTGAAAAGAGAGCAATGCGGGGTCTTGACAAGAGGCGTGGAGTTAAAAGAAAAGAACCCAAAAAAGTGGGGGTTGTCACAGCTGCTTTTTGTGATGACACTGTGCTCTTGGGAGATTTGAAGAGAAGTTGCAGAGATTGGTGGTGAATTTGGTAGGGAATGCAAAAAAAAAAAAATTTAAAAGTGAATCGGAAAAGGTAAGGTTATGAGGATAACAAAAAGTTAGGTGATGAAAGATTGGATATAGATTGGGGGGAGGGGGTAGGGGGGTGAATGATTCAGTTTTGGGAGTGGAGTGTCAGCGGGGGTTATGAAAGTGAGGTGAATCTAGAATTGGGGGGGGGGAAAAGGGGTGAGTGGTGCATTAGGAATTGTGGAGAAAAGAACTTTGCCCTTGGAGGCAAAGAGAGGAATGTATGAGAGTATAGTTTTCCCAAACACTGTATATGGGTGTGAAGTATGATGAATGTTGCGCGAGGAGAAAGGGTTTTTAGGCAGTGGGGATTCATGTTGAGGGCAAAATGTGGGGTGAATTAAAGCAGAGAATTCGTAGTTTGGAAATTAGGGGAGGGGGCGGGATTTCAAAACGTTGTCCAGAGGGCTGGGGAAGGGTTTTTGAGGTGGTTCGGACCTTGAGGAATGGGGGCGAAACGAATGACTTAAAAAAATGTATCGACTGTAGTGGAAGGAAGGCGGGGGTAGGGGTCGGCCTAGGAAAATTGGTGGGAGGGGGTAAAGGGGATTTGTGGCAAGGGGGGTTGGATTTTAGCCATGCGTGAGCGGTTTGAAAGGGTGAATGGAGACAAATGGTTTTTAATACTTTACTGTGTTGGGGTGTGAGCAAAGTAAAATTTATGAAGGGATTAGGGAAACCGGAGGGCCCGGGCTTGGTCCCGGAGATGGGAAGTACAGTGCCGCACTCGAAGGGGGGGTTTTAAAGTTGCAGTTTAAAAACTGTAGTGTAAAGCACCCCTTTGGCAAAACAGTGATGGATGAATGATGGTGAAAGTTTTTCTTTTTGGGGACCCGCCTTTGGGGGGTCGGTCGTGTGTTAATAAAAAAAAAGAAAAAAAAAAGAAAAAAAAAAAAAAAAAAAAAGAAAAAAAAAAAAAAAAAATATATTATATATTATATATATATATATTTTATAATATTTATATATATATATAATATTTTATTATAATATAATATTATATATATATATTTTTATATATGTATTATATATTAATATTATTGCAAGAAATATTTAAAATTAAAACCTTTCTAAATTTTCTCTTACCGTTTAAGATATAGTTTTTTCATTAATGTTATTGTAAAAAAAAAATTTAATTTTGCACCAAAAGAATCTTAGAAAACTTACCTAACCTTTTTAACAAGAGCAAATTTTTTTTAGCCAAAAACCCCAAATAAATTTATTTTAGATTTGTTCAGTAATTTAAAATAAAAAAACCAGTGAAATCTATTTTTTTTGGGGGC
>NC_069408.1:65090662-65142189 GCF_026875155.1 Cherax quadricarinatus
TGACCTCTTGGAAGTGGGGAACGCTGACCTGGGAAAGCAGGGAGTTCGTCTGAGAGGGCACAGGTTGGCTTCTGGAGACAAGGAAAAAGGGAAAGCACTAAAAAAAAACAACAAACTTGAAGAGGAGAATGTGATATCAGGGAGCCCACAGATGGAGACCTGGAAACATGATCCAGAAGAATGTAACCAGATAGATGGCAAGAGATAGAGTGGGAAAGAGAGACTACCTGAGGGAACTACTACTACTACTACTACTAATACTGCTACTACTACTACTGCTACTACTACTACTACTACTACTAATAATAATAATAATAATAGCATTATTTTTCATAAAGGCATAACAGAGCAATCTGGAAGTCAAGAAGCAATTTTTTTTTATTCTCAGGTTGGTTGAGGCAAACTCATGACGCAGCTTCACAAGTAGATATAAAAGGGTCCAAGAAATAGAAGGCAAGGCCCACAATTAGGTGAGTGCACACACACACACACACACACACACACACATACACACACACACACACCTAACACACACACACATACATACACCTAACATACACACACATACACTTAACACACACACACACACACACACACACACACATACACCTAACATACACACACACACATATATATATATATATATATATATATATATATATATATATATATATATATATATATATATATATATATATTATAAATATATATTATATATATATATATATATATACACCTGACACACATACACACACACATATATAAACCTGACGCATTGACAGGATGTGGGAGATGATGGAAGGAACTTGGCATCACAATACAGACATAAAACGCAGATGATAAATTATATATTGAGATGTGTCTAGCTACTGTGACTAAAGTGATTCCTGACCTTTAGTCAAGTAACCTTTAAAACTACAATAGGTAATAAACCTGAACTATGATTGACATGACTTGATAAATTAGACACCTGTGCAACTCTTGGGTATCCTTAATTATTGGGTATCTAATTTATCAACGTTTCGGCTCTCTGAACCATTCATTGACAAGACTTATGTCAACAGATCGAGACTTTCGGTCATCTGTCCGAGAACTTCCTCTGGCTTACCAGCTCATCCCTTTAAAAAAATTATAATTAGTTTATTGTATCTGTCTATTATTTGTACTACTACTATTACTACTATCTTTACTACTACTATTACTACTACTACTACTATCATTAATACTACTATCATTATTACTACTACTACTACTATTATCATTAATACTGCTACTTTATCATTACTACTACTACTACTATCATTACTACTGCTACTATTATCATTACTACTGCTACTATTATCATTACTATTACTATTATCATTACTGCTACTACTGTAATCATTACTACTGCTGCTATTGTCACTACCACTACTAATATCATTACTACTACTACTATTATCATTACTACTACTACTGCTACTATCATTACTGCTATTATTATCATTACTACTACTATTATCATTACTACTGCTACTAATATCATTACTACTACTACTAATATCATTACTACTACTACTACTATTAGCATTATTACAACTATTTCCATTGCTACTGCTACTATAATCATTACTACTATCATTACTACTACTACTACTACTTCTACAATCATTACTACTGCAACTATTATCATTACTACTACTATCATTACTACTGCTACTGTTATCATTATTACTACTACTACTATCATTACTACTACTATCATCATTACTACTACTATTACCATTACTACTACTACTACTACAAATATCAATACTATGACTACAATTATCATTACTACTACTGCTATTATCATTGCTATTATTACCATTATCATTACTACTACTACTACTATCATTACTACTACTACAACTATGTGAGAATCGTCATAGGTATCCCTATGTTAAAGTTTCTTCAATTGTGAGCCTCGTCATAGGTATCCCTATGTTAAGGTTCCTTCAAATGTGAGCCTCGTCATAGGTATCCCTATGTTAAAGTTCCTTCCCTTGTGTGCCTCGTCATAGGTATCCCCTATGTTAAGGTTCCTTCCCTTGTGAGCCTCGTCATAGATATCCCCTATGATAAGGTTCCTTCCCATGCGTACCTCGTCATAGGTATCCCTATGTTAAGGTTCCTTCCATTGTGAGCCTCGTCATAGGTATCCCCTATGTTAAGGTTCCTTCCGTTGTGAGCCTCGTCATAGGTATCCCCTATGTTAAGGCTCCTCCCCTTGTGAGTCTCGTCATAGATATCCCATATGTTAAGGTTCATCCCCTTGCGAGCCTCGTCATAGGTATCGCCTATGTTAAGGATACTTTCCTTGTGGGCCTCGTGATAGGTATCCCCTATGTTAATGTTCCTTCCCTTATGAGCCTCGTCATAATTATTATTATTATTATAATCAAGGGGGAAGCGCTAAACCCGAAGGATTATACAGCGCCTGGGGGGGGGATATGTGGAAGGCATTCAGGCTTAATTCGGGGAACTGGAGCACAGATCCAATTCCCTAAATCAAGAGCCCCTCACCAACATCAAGGAACCTTCCTTGAGGGGAACCTCGTCATAAGTATCCCCTATGATAAGGTTTCTTCCCTTGTGAGCCTCGTCATAAGTATCCCCTATGTTAAGGTTCCTTCCCTTGTGAGAATCGTCATAGGTATAACTATGTTAAGGTTCCTTCAAATGTGAGCCTCGTCATAGGTATCCCCTATGTTAAGGTTCCTTCCCTTTTGATCCTCTTCATAGGTATCCATTATGTTAAGGTTCCTTTCTTTGTGAGCCTCGTCTTAGGTATCCCTGTGTTAAAGTTCCTTCCATTGTGAGCATTTTCATAGGTATCCCCTATGTTAAGGTTCCTCCCCTTGTGTGCCTCGTTATAGGTTTCCCCTATGTTAAGGTTCCCTCCCTTGTGAGCTTCGTCATAGGTATTCCTTATGTTAAAGTTCCTTCCCTTGTGAGCATCATCATAGGTATCCCCTATGTTAAGGTTCGTTCCCTTGTTAGCCTTGTCATGGGTATCCCCTATGTTAAGGTTACTTCCCTTGTGAGCCTCGCCATAAGTATCCCCTGTAAGGTTCCTTCCCTTGTCAGCCTCGTCATAGGTTTCCCTATGTTAAGGTTCCTACCTTAGTGATCCTCGTCATTGGTTTCCCCTATCTTAAGGTTTCTCCACTTGTGAGCCTCGTCATAGGTATCCCCAATGTAAAGGTTCCTTCCGTTGTGACCCTCGTCATAGGTATTCCCTATGTTAAGGTTCCTTTCCTTGTGAGGATCGTCATAGGTATCACCTATGTTAAGGTTCCTTCCCTTGTGAGCCTCGTCATAGGAATCCCTATGCCAAGGTCCTTCCCTTGTGAACCTCGTCATAGGAATCCCTATGTCAAGGTTCCTTCCCTTGTGAGCCTCGTCATAGATATCACCTATGTTAAGGTTCCTTCCCTTGTGAGCCTCGTCATAGGAATCCCTATGTTAATTAATGTTTCTTCCATTGTGTACCGCGTCATAGGTATCCCCTATGTTAAGGTTCCTTCCCTTGTGTACCTAGTCATAGGTATCCCCTATATTAAGGTTTCTTCCCTTGTGAACCTCGTCACATGTATCCCAAATTTTAAGGTTTCTTCCCATGTGTGCCTCGTCATAGGTATCCCTATGTTAAGGTTTCTTTCCTTGTGTGCCTCGTCATAGGTGTCCCCTATGTTAAGGTTTCTTCCCTTGTGTACCTTGTAATAGGTATCCCTGTGTCAAGGTTCCTTCCCTCGTTAGCCTCTTCATAGGTATCCCCTATGTAAAGGTTACTTCCCTTGTGAGCCTCGTCATAGGTATCCCTATGTTAAGGTTCCTTCCATTGTGCGCCTCGTCATAGGTATCCCTATGTATTACAACCCAGGATTCCAAATGGTCTGTTATCCTGGGTGTAAAGGGAGCAAAATAAACACAGCAGAAAAGTTTTGACTTATATTATCCTTCACCAATTTAGAACAGAAGTATGTACACTATATACACTATGTACAGTGATAGGTATTAGTGCACTCCACGGTAAGCAAGGCAGAATAGAAGCCACAAGATAGCAGACCGTGCTTCAACCAGCTCTAGAATGGGAATGACAAGGGCAGACAGGAGAGTGGTACCCACATAACCTCTGCGATTTCCAAAACCATCTTCTTATTGGCTGGAACCTGGTTACTGGTTGAAAGACGGGGCCCCATCGTCAACCCTCAGTTACCTGGTTCGCTGGTTGAGGGAGCCCGTGAATGAGGGTGTGTACATGCGCCGAATAAAGGTTACGTACTCTTTGCATGCCACACTACGTTAAGGTTCCTTGTCTGCCTCGTCATAGGTATCCCCTATGTTAAGGTTCCTCCCCTTGTGTACCTCGCCATACGTATCCCAATGTTTAGGTTCCTTCCCTTGTATACCTCGTCATAGGTATCCCCTATGTTAAGATTCCTTCCCCTGTGAGACTCGTCGTAGGTATCGCCTATGTTAAGGTTCTTTCCCTTGTTAACCTCGTCTTAGGTATCCCCTATATTAAGGTTCCTTCCCTTGTGAGCCTCGTGGTAGGTATCCCCTATGTTAAGGTTGCTTCCCTTGTGAGCCTCGTCATAGGAATCCCCTATGTTAAGGTTCCTTCCCTTGTGAGCCTCACCATAGGTATTCCTATGTTAAGGTTCCTTCCCTTGAGTACCTTGTCATTGGTATTCCCTATGTTAAAGTTTCTTCCCTTGTGTGCCTCGTCAAAGGTATACCCTATGTTAAGGTTTCTTCCCTTGTGAACCTCGTCATAGGTATCCCCTATGTTAAGGTTCCTTCCCTTGTGAGCCTCACCATAGGTATTCCTATGTTAAGGTTCCTTCCCTTGAGTACCTTGTCATTGGTATTCCCTATGTTAAAGTTTCTTCCCTTGTGTGCCTCGTCAAAGGTATACCCTATGTTAAGGTTTCTTCCCTTTTGAACCTCGTCATAGGTATCCCATATTTTAAGGTTCCTTCCCATGTGTGCCTCGTCATAGGTATCCCCTTTGTTAAGGTTTTTTCCCTTGTGTGCCTCGACATAGGTACCCCCTATGTTAAGATTCCTTACGTTGTGAACCTCGTCATGGGTATCCCCTATGTTAAAGTTCCTTCCCTTGTGTGCCTCGTCATAGGTATCCCCTATGTTAAGGTTACTTCCCTTGTGATCCTAGTCATAGGTATCCCTACGTTATGGTTCCTTCCCTTGTGAGACTCGTCATAAGTATCCCCTATGATACGGTTACTTCCCTCGTGAGCCTCGTCATAAGTATCCCCTATGTTAACGCTCCTTATCTTGTGAGCCTCGTCATAGATATTCCTATGATACGGCTCATTCCCTTGAGTACCTTGTCATTGGTATTCCCTATGTTAAGGTTTCTTCCCTTGTGTGCCTCGTCAAAGGTATACCCTATGTTAAGGTTTCTTCCCTTGTGTGCCTCGTCATAAGTATCCCGTATGTTAAGATTCCGTACCTTGTGAGCCTCGTCGTAGGTATCCCCCTATGTTAAACTTCCTTCCCTTGTGAGCCTCGTCATAGGTATCCCCTATTTTAAGGTTCTTTCCCTTGTGAGCCTCGTCATAGGTATCTCCTATGTTAAGGTTTCTTCCTTTGTGAGCCTCGTTATAGGTATCCCCTACGTTAAGTTTCCTTCCCTTGTGAGAATCGTCATAGGTATACCTGTTAAGGTTCCTTCAATTGTAAGCCTCGTCATAGGTATCCCCTATATTAAGGTTCCTTCTCTTTTGAGCCTCGTCATAGGTATCCATTATGCTAAGGTTCCATCCTTTGTGAACCTCGTCAGAGGTATCCCTGTCGTAAAGTTCCTTCCATTGTGAGCCTCGTCATAGGTATCCCTTATGTTAAGGTACCTTCCTTTGTGAGCCTCGTCATAGGTATTCCAATGTTAAATTCCCTCCCTTGTGAGCATCGTCATAGGTATCCCCTATGTTAAGCTTCCTTCCCTTGTGAGCCTTGTCATAGGTATCCCCTATATTAAGGTTACTTCCCTTGTGAGCTTAGTCATAGGTATCCCTACGTTATGGTTCTTTCGCTTATGAGACTCGTCATAGGTATCCCCTATGATCCGGTTACTTCGCTTGTGAGCCTCGTCATAGGTATCCCCTATGTTAACGTTCCTTCCCTTGTGTACCTCGTCATAGGTATCTCCCTATGTTAAGGTTCCTCCCCGTGTGTACCTCGCCATACGTATCCCCTATGTTAAGGGTCTTTTCCTTGTGTTCCTCGTCATAGGAGTCCCTATGTTAAGGTTCCTTCCCTTTTCAGCCTCGTCATAGATATTCCCTATGTTAAGGTTCCTCCCCTTGTGTACCTCGCCATACATATCCCTATGTTAAGGTTCCTTCCCTTGTGAGCCTAGTCATAGATATCCCCTATGTTAAGGTTTCTTCCCTTGTGAACCTCGTCGTAGGTATCCCATATTTTAAGGTTTCTTCCCCTGTGTGCCTCGTCATAGGTATACCCTATGTTATGGTTTCTTCCCTTGTGTGCATCGTCATAGGTGTCCCCTATGTTAAGATTCCTTACCTTGTGAGCCTCGTCATAGGTATCCCCTATGTTAAGGTTCCTTCCCTTGTGAGAATCGTCATAGGTATCTCTATGTCAAGGTTCCTTCAATTGTAAGCCTCGTCATAGGTACCCACTATGTTAAGAATCCTTCCCTTTTGAGCCTTGTCATAGGTATCTATTATGTTAAGGTTCCTTCCTTTGTGAGCCTCGTCATAGGTATCCTTGTCATAAAGTTCCTTCCAGTGAGACTTGTCATAGGTATATCCTATGTTAAGGTTCCTTCCCTTGTTAGCCTCGTCATAGGTATCCCCTATGTTAAGGTTCCTTCCTTTGTGAGCCTCGTCATAGGTATCCATATGTTAAAGTTCCTTCTCTTGTGAGCCTCGTAATAGGTATCCCTTATGTTAAGGTTACTTCCTTTGTGTACCTCGTCATAGGTATCCCTATGTTAAGGTTACTTCCCTTGTTAGCATCTTCATAAGTATCTCCTATGTTAAGGTTCCTTCCCTTGTGTACCTCGTCATAGGTACCCCTATCTTAAGGTTCCTTCCCTTGTGAGCCTTGACATAGGTATCCCCTATGTTAAGGTTCCTTCCCATATGAACCTCGTCATAGGTATCCCCTATGTTAAGGTTCCTTCCCTTCTGAGCCTCGTCATAGGTATCCCCTATGTTAAAGTTCCTTCCCTTGTGAGAATCGTCATAGGTATCCCTATGTTAAGGTTTCTTCATTTTGAGCCTCGTCATAGGTATCCTTGTATGGTAACCCTCAGGACGCTGACTGCCCTTTTTTCTTTTCTTTTTATTTCCTGTTTTAACACTTCTCGCCCCGTCCGAAGCCCTCATGCGTTTGGCTTCAATTTTTGAGTGCCGATGTACGGTTTACGGAGCAAAAAAAAAAAAAAAAAAACCACTGTCATACGTAATAGTCAACCAAACTAAACCCAACAAGACTCACAAGACAGGAATCACGTGACCTCATATTCTGCGTCATATCATCTCAAACAACCTCACTAGTTCTTTCATCATGTCAGTACATGTCACTCACACCTCACTTCCAGCCTATACATATTATTATTTGTCGACCTTTTTACATAAGAAACAACAAAGTGCCATTACTGAAAAGTGCTATAAATACGTCCTAGTGTTTCTTAAAGTGCCTTTTTACACCACTTTGTCAGTATCAATTACAAAGGTTTGTATTATATTAAAATACAGAATACTGTAAACAATATCCCAAAGTAATTAAACTACTCATGATCAGAGTTGTTGTATGAATGTGATATATGAAATAAAGTTGTTATTTTCTGAGAAGACTTAAAATAATGTACTAAGGGAAAATAGTTATTAGAGATAAAATTATTTATTATAAAAACAATAAGAGAAAATTGTAGTCATAAAAGAAGGGAATATACTAAAGTTATGTCAGAGTAAACAAATTAGTTGAAGAAACACTTTTTTTGAATCCGGGTTTAAGTTTTCCGATAGGTAAAATCTCCAGAATTCTTAAACCAAATTATTCTGCTCAATCATCTGAATTTAATAAATGATCATGAAACTCAGCTGAGTGAGAGTTCACGATAAAGTTTATTTGAATTTCATTTGCGAGTAACTAGTATGTAGTAATTAAGATCAGTGTTTCATAACATTGTAACTCAGTTGACCTTGACAGAGAACTTTAGGAAATTTGTGAAACAGGATTTACCATCTAGAGAACCATTCTGTTTGTTACTTATGAATTCTCTCCTTTCCAGGTACTCCACCACTCTTCGCATTATCTTTTCCATAACCTTGCATACTATATATGTCATATCTGTCCCTTTTATAAATATTGGAACTTAATTCGATATTTTCCGGACTTCTTTTTATGCCCTGTTTCAAATGACTTGTTGAAGATCGCTGCAAGTGGTTCACGCAGTTCTCGTCTCCCTTTGTTTTTCGTCCCATTGTCTTTGGGGTATCTAACTCACTCAGCACTTTCTTCGCCTCTCCTCCTGTTGTGTGTACTGTGTCCAGGACACATCAGCTCACTTCGCCCCCATGGACTCCATGACAATGTTTCTGATTCACTGATTACTACATTTCTTGCACGCTCTTACTCGTTTAGCTTTCGCCTCCTTGTACCTCATTAAGTTCCAAGGGCTCACACTGTTCTTTCCTTTGCTTTTTCTGTTTCTAGGTATTAACTTTCCTTCAGACACCTGGCACTTTCCTCCTACATGCTACATTATTTCTTTTCCTGTCTTACTGTCAAGCTCCCTTATTTATGAAGTTTTATATAAACAACAGTTTTGCATTGTCCAGGTGGTATCATCTAGCCAGGTCTCCAAACGTGCCCATAGACGCCTTTTTGTTATAATCCTGCTTTGGTATCTTCTTTCATGGTAGGTTGTACACCATTGCTGTTAGTTACAGCAATGGTGTACAACCTACCATGAAATGTTGAGACTACATGCCTTCAAGGCATGTAGTCTCAACATTTGAGTCGTTATTACTAACGTTTCCAGTGTCACTGTCACCCACATGAACACTAAACTCACTAAACTAAGTCTTCAGCACTATCCTCAGTACTATTTTCAGCCAAAAAGGTTAAACCTCTTTAAAGAAAGGGTTTCACGACGGTATGACTTGGTAAACAATGTCATCGCCGACAATGCACCACACACCACGACTGCTTCTGTACTGCTCACACACAGCGCTGCCTGGGAAGTGTAGTTCTTAAATATTTGATTTTTGGATTTAACATTCATAATTGTGTTACTTTGTCATGTAGTTTTTCTAGTAAATGCATTGCTATATATTTCCTTATGTTTTTCTGTTACATTTTGTTTTTACTGGCATGATTTTTACAAGACACATTTTTTATTTCAGAATACAACAACAACAATAATAATAATAATAATAATAATAATAATAATAATAATAATTTATTTATTTACTACAAGCACATGTACAAGGTATACAGGCCTACCTGACATCAATGACATACTGCTATATAGAAAGTCGCTTGTTATGCAGAGCATTTCGGGCAAATTAGGTCAGTTTTGTCCCGGGAAGCGACCCACACCAATCGACTAACACGCAGGCACCCAATTTACTGATGGGTTTACATAGACAACCGGTGTAATGAAACACGTCCAGCGTTTCCACCCCTTCGCCTTGAATCGAGCCCGAATCCTCACCGTGTGAGGCGAGACCTCTTGCCACCAGGCCACGGGGCACTATACCTAACCAGGCCGATCCCAGGCATAAATTTTCGTCAATGTCAGTTTAAGAATATATATTTACATTCTTCTAAGGGCTTAAGACTGGAAATCCTGGAAGTCTTAAGAAAAAAAATCCTATCGTAGCGCCTCTTTTGCTCCTGTTGACATGAAAGGAAAAAGCATATTAAGAAATGATAAAAAAAATGAGCCTCTTTCCTAACGTGCAGTAATACATCTTCTCTACTGTGAATTTGATTGTTGTTCCCAAACAATTGAGTTCATGATCTTCTGTTAGGATGCGGATGGATTTCAGACGTTCCATGCATAATTTAGCTAGGACTACGCTAGTAGGTCAGCCCTTGCTTAATGTAATTTGTTTGCGTGTTCCTGGAAGTTAAACCAGGCGTGACACAAATTTCTTATAGGTTCGTAAAATGTTGGCTCAGTATGGGATGGTTCAAACCATCAGATGGGTTCCTCTATAAGACTTGAAATGCGGGTACATTGCTGAACTGGGCCGTTACCTCAAAACTTGCATGTTTTTTTTAACGAAATTGTAGTCCCTAATGGCATTTAGATTTCCTGAATGTTGTAGGTATGATTCGCTGATCATACCTTAAAGGTTAGCAACGTGCTTAGCTAATACTCCTGAGATTTTGTAAAGGGAATACCAGTCCCTGAGTAGATGGCCCCACAATTGGGCCTCATTGAATTTGCTTGTTTTAGGCAGGCCAGAAAGTCTTGCTGCTTTTGGGTTCTTGAGAAGAAAGTGTACGAGTTCGTTGTCCCTGTCGGGTTTCGTAAACATGGTGCGAATATTTTTTGAGAAAGAAATCCGTCTCATTCGTCTATTGGTTTTCCAGTGCGTTAATACACGTGGTTGTGTCGTTAATTTTTTCAGTTTTATTATTGTACTCATAGAGCTATGATGATGATGATGATGATGATGATGATGATGATGATGATGATGATGATGATGATGATGATGATGATGATGATGATGATGATGATGATGATGATGATAGTAGTGGCGGTGGCAAACTTTGTCAGCAGATCAAAGACACAGCAAGAGAATGGAAGGCAAGGAGCCAGGAAGACTGAATCTTGTATTAATCACATGTACAGTTTCTCCCTCTGAGTTGCTAGCCAGCACACAGACATAGTAAACAGAGAAGTAGACACTATTTTTCACGAATAAATTAACCCAACTTTTAGCGATGATGGTGATTTGTTGGTAAAATTTATTGCCGGTACTGTGTATCTAAATAAATTAAGATTTTGTTAATACAGAAATGAATTTATGATTTTTCAGATATATCAATATAAAAAATATTTTAAAAGGTGACCCGAATATATTGAAAGGGTAATGTTATGATGGAAAAACCGTAATCATTATACATCAGACACATAACTCAGACGAAGCGGAATTCTGATGGACGAGTTGAACTAATGTGTGAGGCTTAAAACATTGGTAATTGGTACAAAATATAATTTAAATTAATATTTGACTAATGAAGGTGTATTACTTGTTATGGTATTATTTAACACATAAATAACATGCATAAATAAATTATGTAGCACCAGTTTGGAACTCACATCTGATAAAATCCTTATAAAATTTGGAAAAAGTGCAAAAGACTGTAACAAGACTAGTCCCAAACCTAAGGAATATGGTCAATGAGAGAAATTAAAGGAACTAAAGCTGATTACATTAGGACCAGGAAGACTAAAGGTGAAATTATTACAACGTACAAAAGTACAATAAAGAAATGACAAGGTGTTTGAGAGGTGGGAATCAGGTACACAAGAACAAAGCCGAAAGTGCAGAACACAGAAGACTCACAGGGATTTCAGGAATTAAATTAATCAGCTAGTGGAACGACCTAGACAGTGAAGTGGCGGGATCTATACCTAGTTTTAAGATTAAATATGACAGGGCTCACACAGGCACTGGAGGGTGAACTTAGTTTCCAGCAGAGAGGCAGAGCCAGGAGCTGAATCTCGGTTTTTCCAGCCACAGTTAGATGAGTACACACACACACACACACACACACACACACACACACACACACACACACACACACACACGCACACGCACACGCACACGCGCGCGCGCGCGCGCGTGCTATGACGACGTACAAAGTACTGAGAGGAATGGATCGAGTGAACAAGGACAGACTGTGGCTAACGATGTTGTAAATACACAACTCATGCATAGCTTTAAGAATAGATATGATAGGCTCAGGAAGTCAGGAGAGAGCGAACCCAGTAGCAGCCTGCAGAGAGACTGGGCCAGGAGCTAAACGTCGACCCTTGCAACCATAAATAGTCGAGCTTATACACATGCAGTTACGCACATAAACGTGACCATCAACATTAGCAAAAGAGCATCGGGGAGTAAATTAGGACAATTAGAGTTCAATTAACGAATTACTTCAGCCGAGAGAGAAAATTAGACCCGAATTTAAAATTAATCTGAGGAACGATTTAGATAGTAATAATAAAAGAATGATTTTTCCCGGCCCCGATCAGCTGGGATATTCATTCAATTATCTGGGTTTTACTAATGAATAAAACTGGCTTTAATCATCTGAGGCAAGTTTGTGTTAGTATGGAATAATGAGTGTACTTTCCAAGAGTTTTAAATGAACGTTTTATCAACCCTGAGTTTTTTTTTTCCATAAGGAATCATTGATCCTGAGTAAGCTGAGTTTTGTTAAATTCTGTTCAAATGGAAATTACTAAATGATTTTTCTAGACGTTGTAAATACGAGACAAATTAATGCTTAGAACTACCGATACCAATGCCACCTGATAATACTAAATTGAGAAATCAAAGAACGGGTGGGGTTCGAACCCATGGCAGGCGAGTCCTAAACGTCAGGGGCTCTGATTCGAGCCCCTGATTTGTGATTTGTTTACATTCTTGTCATTACGATTTCATGAATCACTATGTAGAGAATCGTTGATCCTGACGACGTGGGAAGCTACCTACTCTCCAAACACATTACCGAAATCAACAAAACTGGTAGCATGAAAAATTAAGATGAATAATATAATCAGTGACAAAAGGATTAGGGAGTTACCTGCAGACATGATGTAGTGCCCCCAGACATGATGTAGCGCCCCCAGACATGATATAGTGCCCCCAGACATGATACAGTGCCCCCAGACGTGATGTAGTGTCCCCAGACATGATGTAGTGCCCCAGACATGATGTAGTGCCCCCAGACATGATACAGTGCCATAAGACATGATATAGTGCCCAAGACATGATACAGTGCCCCCAGACGTGATGTAGTGTCCCCAGACATGATGTAGTGCCCCCAGATATGATGTAGTGCCCCCAGACATGATGTAGTTCCCCCAGACATGATATAGTGCCCCCAGACATGATACAGTGCCCCCAGACGTGATGTAGTGTCCCCAGACATGATGTAGTGCTCCTAGACATGATTTAGTGCCTCCAGACATTATGTAGTGCCCCCAGACATGATGTAGTGCCCCCAGACATGATGTAGTGCCCCCACACGTGATGTAGTGTCCCCAGACGTGATGTAGTGCCCCCATACGTGATGTAGTAACCTCAGACGTGATGTAGTGTCCCCAGACGTGATGTAGTGCCCCCAAACATGATGTAGTGCCCCCAGACATGATGTAGTGCCCCCAGAGGTGATGTAGTGTCCCCAGACGTGATGTAGTGCCCCCAGACGTGATGCGGTGCCCCCAGACGTGATGTAGTGCCCCCAGACGTGATGTAGTGCCTCCAGACGTGATGTAGTGCCCCCAGACACGATGTAGTGCCCCCAGACACGATGTAGTGCCCCCAGACACGATGTAGTGCCCCCAGACACGATGTAGTGCCCCTAGACGTGATGTAGTGCCCCCAGACGTGATGTAGTGCCCCCCAGTCATGATGTAGTGCCCCTAGACGTGATGTAGTGCCCCCGGACATGATGTAGTGCCCCCAGACGTGATGTAGTGCCCCCAGACGTGATGTAGTGCCCCCAGACATGATGTAGTGCCCCCAGACATGATGTAGTGCCCCCAGACATGATGTAGTGCCACCAGACATGATGTAGTGCCCCCAGACGTGATGTAGTGCCCCCAGACGTGATGTAGTGCCCCCAGACATGATGTAGTGCCCCCAGACATGATGTAGTGCCCCCAGACATGATGTAGTGCCCCCAGACGTGATGTAGTGCCCCCAGACATGATATAATGCCCCCAGACATGATGTAGTGCCCCCAGACGTGATGTAGTGCCCCCAGACATGATGTAGTGCCCACCTCACCCATTTCTAGACTCCTCTCTTTCCTTCCTTTTGTTCCCTTTTCCTTAACGCTCACCAGACAATTTGAGTTGTGTACATCCACTAGATTGTTCGACAGTAGTTACCACTCTTACAGCGGCCAAAGATAACTACAGGAAGGATGATTTTTCTTGTGCTCTGCATCGTTAAAAATCATGGTATACTCAATGAGTCTGTGAAAGTTAGACCTGGTAAATTATGAAAATTGTTGAAGTAACTTGTAAGGCAATTATACTTAGTAGGTGTATAGGGAACGTGTTCACGTACAACGTACCATATATTCTCAATGATGAGAGGTGATGCTATACAGAGAAAAGTTTAAAATGTATCATGTTAACGTCTACGAGGGTGACATAACACCAAAGATAAAAATGAAAGATGTCGAAAATGATTAACGTTATAATCTAAATGTATTTTTGTTTGTACTAATTCTTTCAGAGAGAAAAAATATTTCACTGTTATATCTGCCCCAAAATTATTTCTACAAATTGTCTGACCCCTTCAATTGTTAACATTTCGAATCATTTATTAAGGATAATGATAGCAATACGGAGAGGTTGATAAGACACATGTGCAACGTTGCACATGTGTCTGACTTATCAACTCATGAGAGAGAGCTCATTTGAAGTCGTTGAGTCAGATTCAAGCACTGGACACCATTAGCTTCACTATTAAAAGAATTCCTTCTCAAAAGCATCGTCATTATTAGGACTTGACTCATTAAAACTGTAATGGATTTTCATTAGCCTCGTTGTCTCTGTCAATAAGCACATTTCAGAGGTTATTAATGCTATGATCCACAGCTGTATCATCTATCATAACCTTTGTTGCATGATCGTAATGATAGATTTAGCAGCCACCACTGAGAAGCTACTGCTGAATTTTTTCCACCACACAAAGCTTCAGTGGAACAGTAATTAAATACCTCAACTGAACTTGATCGTAAACTCGTGTGGATGTCGTACAAATTTAACTTGATTATTACCGGGACTAATTGCTTTTATTAAAGCTTTTCATGTGAAACTGATTTAAAGTGATTTTTAAAGTAATCACGAAATTTATTTTGCCTGTTTAAAGTACATAGGACGTGCCATAAAAACTTCCTGTGTGTAAAATAAAAAGGAGATTTTAATATCTAGCCAGCAGTTCTATGGAGAGGTACGACTGAGTCTTAACCGACACTTGCCTGGCTAGAAGAGAATATTTTTTTTTGTATTTCCTCATATAATGTAATAAGCAAACTTAAGAGATCTATATCTTCACCTATAAAAACAGTGCACATAAACTACACAGGAACATCTGAATCTGAAAATTCCAGATTTCTTTTTTCTGCGGAGTTATGATAGGTAATTTTCCTGAATTACGTTCCTGATATTGCTGCACCTTATTAAACTTGTATGGGCAGACTTTTTCTTTAAAGCATGTCTGTGTTTTATAACATTCATGATCTGGAACATGTTTCGATACGAGTTACATTATGTTTTTTCAGTGAAACGTGGCAGTCGCCATTGTCCTCTCCCGAAGGACACACTCTGGAAAATCCTGCTGTAAGATCTTTTATTGATGGCCGTCTTCTTTTCTCGTTTGTTGATACTCTCTCTTCATGAAAAGTTACTTAAAATTTTCATGGTAGCTGCTTCAGGTACTAAACAAAACATGCCTAAATATTCTTATTTTTAGTACCTTGGAAAAACTAATTCTACCACTCAAAATATTCTGCCTCAATGTACAGGCTTGTGAAGCAGAGTTATCCAGGTTATCCAGTTATCCGGGCTTAATTATTTTTAATCTGTTGACGAACACCCGAGGTATAGAAAATAGTGAAAAACGAGTTGGAAAAGCAAATCCAATCAAGACTCACAAACAAGCAGACATATTTAAGCAGATATCGACAGTCAACTGATACAGGAAAGTAGGTATAAACAGTCAATAAACAAACAAAAGCTTAAACTCTGCTAATCGCAAGGCAGTCACGCTACCTAGCAGTACTCAACTAATAGTCTACAGACAGAGGAGAGGCAATCTAAACACGTAGACACAGTGACAACACACAGACAGACACTGACTGCATATACACAGTCAATTAGACGGAGATATTGACAAACCAATAAATTAACTGATAGTCATGCTGAAGTAATTTATAACATAAAGCTAGGAAATGTGAGAAAATCCTAACAGTCCTGCGATAAGAGATCAAGATGAACTGGAACGATATAACACTAGTGTTCTGACGTCTTTATATCAGTCCGGAATAAAAGAATCGACGTCTTTTTTTTCCCCCATTTTCATCGTTGATGTATTTGTTCAGTACCTGAAAAGTTAGAGTAAAAATTCGAAAGGGATGAAAAGAGTGAGGGATTTTAGATTTTGAAGGAGTAGTATAAAGACGTCGATCTAGAGACACTGGCGGATTCCAGGATAATGACCATGGAAAAGAATGTGATAATGGGGAGTCAGCATAACCTCAGGGCTGTCAGGGTACAAGTTTAATATGTTTAATCATCCCCCAAGGGGATAGAGAGACTTATTTCTGTGCATTACTAAGTAGAAAAAAAGGTAGATAATGATCACTTCTGACTCCCCAAACTCTGCCCCCCTGATAGATGGGAGAGGCAGTACAAAGGATTCAGGTGACTGGGTACAAGCTTGCCATCACCGAGGGAGTTCCCCGGTCTGCAGCTCACTGACGCAACTGTTGCTACTTCACAACACTGCTGGGTTCAAAGAATGCGGTAATGGAGGACAGCTGGTCTCCGAGGGAATGTTGCTCGTCCGCCCGTACCTCAGCAAAAAAAAAAAGGTTCTTCCGGCTACAACGGTACCGTTTATTCTCGCGGCTGCTAGATCTTTCCAGGTGGGGGAGCTTTAAAGCAGTGAGAAAGGTCATCTATGGAAGACCTTTGTGCTGATAGAGCTCTTATAGGTACTTTGACATATATTTTCCTCTTACCCGCTCTCAGATGGGGAGAGGCTTAAGTGGTGTGATATTGTTTATATATATGTTTAGACTAGAGAAGATAGTAATATATAGTTATATGTAAATAAAAATAAAAATCAGAGTTTGGCAATATTTTTATTAGTTCACATACAAAAGGGCAAAAGCTGTGCAAAGTTTTTTAGCGAGAGCAAAGGGGCGAAACTGTGCAAGTTTTAGTGGTTAGACTGAATGACTGCGCTCCTCCTGTTCACTTTCTGTAAGATTGATAACCTCCCGCTCGAAAATGATTTCCTTTTCAGGTACGTCATCTCCCGCCTTTTCTCCATCTCCTGCCTTTACTCCATCTGCTGCCTTTACTCCATCTGCTGCCTTTATCTCGGGCGTTTTCCCTTCCTTCTCCGACTGGTTGTTAGGGTGCGCTTCAAGGTCGGGAGTTTGTTCAGCACCTGCTGCGGCAGTGACCTCAACAGAGTCATCAGATTGAGCAGTAGCAAGCGTAGAGAGGTCCACAACGAGGTCATCAGACTGACATGAGGGAAGGCTCTGCGTTTCATCGTTGTCGAGATCTGGTTCTTTCTTCATAGGCTCCTCTATATCAGATGAACTGTTCCCATCTTCCACAGGCTGTAAGTCATAAAGAGAACATATTTATCACTTTCAAATAAAGGAGTGGGACTCGTCTCTAATCTACCAAAGGAGGGAAACATAGAAGACATACCCTTTCCTGAGGAAGTCTATGTTTGCGTTTCCTGCTATCATCACAATGACACCGGTTTAGGAGTTTGATGCCGGCGTGTTCCTTCCCTTCCAATCTACCAGCCGATAAAACCAAAACTTTACAGATTCTGACTGGCCCAGTGAAAACTGTTGAAAAAGGAGACTCAACTTTAAAATTATTATAAGTCTCTTGCGCTCGTTTGTTTCATTAATATTCAAAGAGAAGCATCCAGTCTACCAGCCGATAAAATCAAAACTTTACAAATTCTGACTGGTCCAGTGAAAACTGTTGAAAAAAGAGACTCAACTTTAAAAATTATTATAAATCTCTTGCGCTCGTTTGTTTCGTTAATATTCAAAGAGAAGTTTTAACAAAATAAATGTCTCGCTTACCAGAATCGAGAATGTCTGCTTCCTTCACCATGATGAAAGTAAAGGCTATGGAGAGGTCAGCCTCTATCTTTTGCGGGGAAGACAGCTTCAGCAGGCTATTATATACAGCTCAGAGAGGACCTTACCAGCCAGGAGGGGTATTTGGGGGATACTCTCGTCAGAGGTGACCTTCCTCACAGAGGGAAGCACAAATGTAACCTTGACTACTTAGGCAAAATGTAATTTCACGGGGAGGCAACATTTTAAAATTCTCTCTAGCATAAGCTATCACTAATCTGTCATTGATAAAAAGCGATTTTTCCGAGAATTTTTTTTTTTTTAAATATAAAGCTCTTTCTAATCCCACAAGGCTTGTTTTATGAATAAACATCATAACATATAGACCGCAAGTGAGTGAAAAATCACTTTGTGTTCTGCCGGATAAACGATATAAATATTTAATTTTATTTAGTTTAAGAAATTTTTTTAAATTTATGCCATAATTCTCTGGTTTTTTCCCGTAACTGTCAAAGAAGAAGGATAAACTAATTTTCTTGTCCAAGAGAAGAGAAAAAAAATGACCCATTACTTTTGAACTGTACGAAGGAAGAATATTGCTTACAAGCACTATGGGCCTGTCCGAGGGATAGCCATCTAATCTTATTTGCTTTAGAGCGTCTATAGTGAAACAGCCAATATATGTGACTTTATTTCCTAGGGCCAGAATTAAACTATTATTTATTTCTGCGCAATTCATTTTTTTATTTATGCTCGCACATCACAATGAACAGATGTATTCTGGTCGATGGATAAAACACCAGTGGTCTGAGCAAATAATAAAACTACCTTATTATGAGGGGCGGGCTTACAGAACTGTAATTCTATTCTCAAGTTACCAGATTTTTCAATCGGGAGAGCGTCTTCCACTTGGCTGTCTGTTAAATTGAAAATATTGATGGTTCGCCCGGAGGCGAATGATTCATAGAGAATTAAATTTTCTTCCTCAATGCCCAGAGAGTTAATTGCTTCATAATATAATTTACTATAATGATGGGGGAAATCACTGCTTATGCGATAAACTGTATTATTATTAATACATACAGATAAACTGGTTAGATCCCCATGCTCAAAATATAGACCATTCTCCTTATGTTTTCCTGCATAGGCTGTCATGGGCAAAATTACCATGAAAATTTTGGCGGGAATTACATGACCCCATGGTTGATCTATTAGGAGGCTCGTTTGATTGTGACCTAGCATATAAATTTTACTTAGAGTGCGATTAAAAGTATATATTATCGGCTTTGTGTCTAAGGCTAGAGACTTGTTCAAGGCCATATAAGCTGATGTATATGGGTATACCCTATTAAGCCATAGCTTAGCATAATTAATATGGAGCTGGTATGTGCTGGCATCATCGTCTGTTTTCAGAGTCCACGCTTGAGGGGATAATTCCAGCCTAATTTTTAAATCGATATTGTCAAGCAGATATTGGTCCAGAGTGGATATGTCCAGAGCCAAGGGAAAACACAGAGTTATGCCCTGTTCTTTATCATTCTTTGTCAGTATCTGTGGTTCTTTTGCTGATGTGTGGGCAAAATAGGCTGTATCGAACAATTTAGTTATACCTTCTCCTTTAAAGTCGGGCAAGAGATACCCCAGTCGGGCGATACTCGACAACTGGCCTCGTTTTACTGAGCTGCAGAGTTTAATAAATGACCAGTAATTAAAACTAGAATTTGTTTCCGTTATTTGCTCGCCCAGAAAACACTGGACGCTTTTAAATAACGTATTGGATAGACCATTTATCAAGGCCACGTTGTTTGTGTCTCCTAGTGGACTTTGCCCATCAGCCTCTGTTAGAGTCACTCTAAATTCTATAACTATTTTGCCTAAATCTAGAAATGCTCCGGGAACTCCAGGAATTCTAAATTCTATAAAATTATCTTTTAGTTTCTGAGAGAGAGGAAGGTTTACTGGTAGAGTATCAAAACTCTGAGTGCGAGCTATGGAACTCTCAACTTGTCTGTCTATGCGGTCGCGGGAATTGATTAATGATGCTTGAAGAATAATCATTTAACGGGACTTTGAGTCCACTGTTTTCAGCCCCGACACCCGCCATGGCTAATAAGCAACTGTTTATACGAGAGAGAATACATCGGTTTTATAACCAACTTGACTTCGTCGGCATTTATTTAACCTGCATTTATTATTCACCCATCGCTTACCCACCCTTTTTACTCTGCCACCTGTAATAACTTTCTTTGCAAATCCTTTTTAAAGCATCTATCCCGTGAGATTTAAGAGCACTTTTCATGTCTGTTTTTCCAGACTGATAATCGTCGAGCATTTTAGTTCCAAATTCTACTGCACTTGGCGCAGCCACTCTAAAAAGAAAAGGTAAAGCTCTTTTAGCTAGACCCGCTAAAGCCGAAAAAATCCCCCACCTCGGACTCTGTATGGCGCGTGAAAAGTTTGTATATCCCCCAGACCAGCTCCCACATGGGAGGGTTTTAGGGAGAATAAACTCCGAAATTCCTGCTCAGAGGGCACTTGAAAGGGTACACGCATGTTTGGCGGTTAGAGAAACAATAACCATTTTTACGCTGAGTTGGTTCTATTTATTTATCGGTCTTACATGTAACACTACGGTAGTGGAATGACCGCTTTCAAAAGACAGATTACGACCAAACTGATCTGTCATTTTGATAGCCATTTTATCTAATTTAGTTACGCATAGAGGTTTGTACATCATGGGATGAGCGCCTTTTGAATAACTCTCCTGAAAGGAAAAAGCATCCAGAATATTGACTGACTGCAGTATATTTGCAGTTCCACAATATCACTATATATTAAAACATAATCAACTCCGGCAATGGGATCAGGTTTGAATGGGGCAATCTGCTTGGGGAGGGAGGTCCCCTCGGGCACGTCACTACGAAATAAATAATATTTTTCAGCGCTGCTAAGCCCAAGCACCCGAGCTATTCTCGGTTTAAATTGAGCTTTAAATAAAGTGGCAGCATTGTTTTTTCCCATAAAGGTTCGCGATCTGCTCGAAACTAAAACCCTCCCAATTCCGGCATCATAATTGAGTATTTTCTCTTTTGGGAAATGTGCCGAATAATTATCTCTAAAGGCTTTTTTTAAATCAGCTGTTAGCTGTCGATTAATTTCTTCAATAATATGGCTGGTATCCGTCGATAAAACATCATTTTTTGGTAGAAAGTGGTGGACTACTGCTTCTGTACTTATTCCTGTTTCAGTAATGTGATTTTGTATAATGTCAATGCCGCATTCGGCATCGTCTCTTGTTAGAACATTGAATTTTTTGGGATACAAAACATTAAGCAAGGCTATTTCGTAGTTCAAGGATGGATTTAAAGGCGTCGCAGTAATTATATTTTGAAAGGCCGAAGCTGTATTGTCGAAAATGTCAATATTTTCTAAACTGCTCAAATAGATATATTTCCCCGGACCCCCTCTGTCCATGTTGAAGGACAGAGACAGTATGAGGCAAATACAAAATATAGACCATTATATATATTTTTTAAAGGCTTAAAAAAACTTTAGTTTGAAGACTTTACATTTTTATTTTTTTATTAGTTACAGCATTTAGGAATAAAATATCCACATCATCGTGCTGTCGTTTGCGTTTTCCGCGTTAAGTGACCTCGACCCCATCAGGCATGTCCATTTCACGCATGCCACTATCTCGTTTAGTTCCAATCCCACCGGCTGGACTGACGTCAGCACCATTGGCACCGCTGCTGCCGCTGCCGCCACCACCGCCACCGCCACTGCCGCCGCCGCTGTTGCTGCTAGTGCCTTGCTTCTCCACAGACAGCTGTAGTATTTCCCGTTCTAGAGCTTCGGGGGAGGCGCCGCATTCAATTTCCACCTCATCTAGGATGATTTTAGGTACTGTCAAGTATGGGGTCACTGACGGTACGAGCAAGCATGTCTGAATTTCCAGTTTCAGTAATATGTCTTGAAATATGTTAATGAGAGGGAGATATTCAGTGTGCCATTCATCAGCCTGTTTTCTGCTCATGCCAATGTACTGGGGTAAAATTACCCGTTTGATGTTGCCATTGCCTATCACCGCCCGTCCCAGGGACACCAGACATAATTTAAACCAAATTCGTCGATTCTGTTGCGTGTCCTTGCTCAAACCGCGTACATAATGCGTGTCGAGACTACGCTCTAATTGCTGTTGCGCAATTTCATTCTGTTCAAGACAAGGACCCACAGAGAACTGGCATATTAGCGCTGCAAGGTGCGGTCTTAAAAAATCCTCCGGCCTGTCATCGAGGGTGTTGGTGCATGGTGGGGGTGATTTTAGGACAATTTTCCCGGGTGTGCCCCGATCTGCAGCTATGGCACGGTTCACGAGGATCAGCTATGGCACGGTTCACGAGGATTAGCGATTTTCGCTCAATTTGGGAAAATGGATATTTTCCCTAGAGTGAAAGAGCCGGCTCGTAGGGACGAGCAGAAGTAGCGTTGTGGGGATACACGATACAATCCCCATATTCCAGGAATTCTTCGTCCGTTATTCCCCCGACAATTACTGGCAATTTATATTCCATTCTTCTCAACAGTTGGGTTCCTTAGAGTCCTCGCTGAGGGAGAGAGACGGATAATGTTTATCGGTACGTCGGCAGCGGGGTTTAAATACCGTGCTGCTGTAGCCTCCCACTCCTGTGGGTGGGTTGGTAGGGGTTTGGGGGCTGCTCTAGGTCGACATTCGTCTAAGGTGGTTATACAAGGTTTGGGCCCCTTCAAAAGCTTCTATCATATCCCGGAAATCATGCGTAGCATATTCTAAACGTCTGATTTCAGCCGTCAGTTCTTTCTGATTAAAATTGTCATATAATTTTTCAATTTCATCAAAAGTCATAGTAAATCTGGTCATGGGGCAATTGACTTTGAAGGATTCGTAGGTTTGCCATAAACTTTGTATCACACGAGCCTTGTAACACACTTGCTGATAAATCTTTCGTCTTGACGTTAATTGATGTAATAATATCGACAAACTGGGGTCCTTTTCTCCTCCTTCATTCAACGGGAGATTAATTCTCTCGGGAAAATCAACTGATGGCTGGTCCATTTTTTTTTATGAATAGCACTTCGAGAAGGAACTTCTTGTCTCTATCCTGTCCCGGTATTTACTAAAGCAGGCAAAGCTCTTCTCTCGACTTTATGAAAGCTTAAATTTCAATAGGCTAGCCAGAGCGGTTTTTTTTCCGAACTCTTTTTAACATAAAAGCCGCCTAATAATTGTTTTCTCGCCTTGTGATTTTTTATAAATCTTGGCTCTAATCTAATAAGGGTTACTAATTCCCTTACAACGGGCAAAAGTTTTTTATCGATGTACGCTCGACTGCTTGTCAAAGATTTAATGATTTGTAAGATGTTTAAATTATGGTATGGAGGGAATCAAATACCTCTCTTATACCAGCGAATAAAAGGATTATTCTTGAAAAGATTCAGCATGGATTTCGCGTATGGCAATTCTTCTCTCGTGAAATACAGATCAATTATTTAATTTAAATTTGGGGAAGAGTCCTCAGGCGAGAGAGAAAGACTATTGTTTTTTCTTGATATTAAAGATAAAAGTATTTCCGGCGGGAGTTTATTATTGCCTATTATTATTTTCTGTTTCGGATTTCTTTTTTTACTCTTAGACTCGTTGCAGCAGCTGCCGCGGGCGCGCCCGCCACTGCAGCCGCAGCCGCCGCCGCCGCCGCCGCAGCCGCCGCCGCCGCAGCCGCAGCCGCCGCTGCCGCCGCCACCGCCACCGGCGCGACCGCCACCGCCGCGGTCGCCACCGCCGCGGCCGCCATTACAGCGAGTGAGCTTATTTGTTTTTTTTATGGGGGACTTACCCGTCTCAACAAAGAGGTCGGACGGGTGCCCGCTCGTGGGAGGTGGTGGCTCGAAGCGGCAATTACCCTTATGAGGGCGAGTTGCTACGCCGGGGCCAGTCCTGACCTTCTCATCCTTGCTCTGGGCTGGCTTCACTTTCACTCTCGAGAGGCTGGAAGATTCCTTCCTACGCACCATAGTGGTGGGAGCGGAGCTTCTGCGAAGGCGGGGAAAAGGAGATTCGCGCTTAGGAGTGGGTAAGATATTTGTTCCATTTCTAAAAATATAATTTTCGGCGGTTAGCCGAGGGATGAGACAAAATTCCTTCACCACCATTTCGATTATTTTTTACTTTATAAAACTACTAATCAGTGAGATGACCAGAGGTAAGAGTGTAGTTAAGATGGCTCCTCCACGCTGACCAGAGGTAAGAGTGTAGTTAAGATGGCTCCTCCATGCTGACCAGAGGTAAGAGTGTAGTTAAGATGGCTCCTCCACGCTTCGAAAGAAGAATATTTTTTTTTTTATGAAGTGGAGTTCGTTTACGGGCAACGGTGAGAATGTCTCCTCTAAACTTCTTTAATTTGCTCAAAATAGTCGGTTCTACTGTTAGATTTTTCTTAAGAAAATTAGTAAATATCTCAGATATGCAATTAATTTTTTTTTTTTAATTCCTTAATAATACGATTGCGAGCTTTAGACTGCACTAGACTGCTCTTGCCTGCCCCGCTAAAACCAGCAACAAGTATTCTTGCAGGCTCTCTGAAAATATTCAACTCTTCCTCTGTAAAGGTACAGACCTTGTCCATCTTCCCATCTCAAATGAGCCTTTTTGTGGAAGAATCATCTTATATATATATAAACATTTCTTTTTAGTTCAAAGCAGAGGGGGGGGGGAGTTTATCCCGGAGATGAAGATAATGCCAGCACGTCCTTCTCCCGCCAGGAGACCATAGAAAAAAGCCCGACCGACAGTGAAGGTCGTCTGGATATTACGTAGTTTCACTTCCTCGGGCGGGGCCCCTACGCCAGGTGGCAGTGGGTAGAATGGAGGTCACAGACAAAGAGAAGCAGGCTCCACCACTTTCTGCCAGCTGATGGCTATTTATTTATTTATTTTTATTTTGGGGAAAAATATATTATTATTATTATTATTTTTAAGAATATTTAGTTTTGGCGATGGACAGAATCTATAAATTAATCTTTCCCTCGCCTCGGCTTTATACAAATGGGAAATTCACATGACTATGGCAATTTACATAATCCTCCCTACTTGCCCGGTCTAAATTCTTATTTTTTCGTTCGGGAAAAGAGTTCTTCCCAGATTTTATCCCTCCTACTTTACTGATAATAAGAAATCTTTTCTAGATTATATTTATAATATATAGACTTGCAGGGATTTTTGTTTAAAAGATTCTCGTGAAAATAGAGAGAGAGACTGATGTGAAAAACTGTACCTCTACTTTGGGGAAAATTAAGCACCTTATGAGCACGCTATCCTAAAAGTGAGCTAAAAATACGCTCACCTTTTCGTCTAGGGCGAAAGGTGGTCTTCCCGCTCACTCAAGAAAGTTACCAGCTTAGATTAGTGCAGGTAAAAACTTCTCTGTCTATGGGAGATTAAAATATTATCTATAATTTAAATAATAATTTATAGAATATGAGCATGTGTGTATTTACAGCTATGGCTTGTCACCCAGCTCGCAGATGCCACCTATGCGGGCGATTGTATCCTCAGGATGCAGCTCATCACACATTCCCCTGTAGTTTCTGTGGGCTATCAGTGTGTGTAGCGAATGTCACAGCTCATCGCAGGAGATGCGTGACAGGTGAGATTACCAGGTTATTGCTCTGAATTGATGTTTTCTTAAAACTGCTATTTTCAGATAATGAAATAAGTCTTTGAGCTAATAATATTTTTTTCCAACAGTTGGGGCAGGGCAATACTCCAAGCAGATGATCCGGGGGGCGGGCCAGGAAGAAAGAGGTGAGCGCTCTTTTCATAATCAATTATTTTTATTAACAGTCAAACATTTTTTAAGATATGTTTATTAAGTATCTCACTAAACAAGAATAAAAATCATTTTGAGAACTGCATATATTCCATAGATCGCTTAGCTTCTCCCAGTTTTATACTTTAACAGTAACATTTTTTAAAAGATCGCTCGAGTTATAATTAGTCTAGTATGACACTAAAACAAAAGAATAATAAATAACTTTCGCTAATTATATTATGCAGATCAGTGTGTGTCCTCCGGCGAGGCTTCGACCGTAACACTCCCACAAGAGCAAGTCGAGCCGATTGCCGGTCCCAGTGGATGGAGACCAGCCGCCACAAGTGACAGCTCCTCTTCCAAGGATCATTACTACTCTTTCTTGGGTTCCCCCTCCTCTGCTAAGCGAAGGTTCACTTCAGGTAAAAAAGATTTTAGTTCAGATGAGGAAGAGAGTGAAATGGGAGACGATTCCATTTCAGAGGAACCTCACGTTATAAATCAGTCAGACTGTTTTCAAGATCACTTCCGCCGAATAAAATATTCAATTCCTGACACTCATAAACACGACCCCATATTATTTCTTCAGACCTTCGCAACAACATTTATACAGCATATATTGCATTTTATCACTGTTCTATCAGGACGAGCACTTTATGAAAATGCTCTTAGGATTTATGCCGAACTGAGGCTTATTCTGCGCAGACAGTCGCTACTGGGAGAGGATGACAGTCGTGAGCATTTTCTAACTTTTCCCACGCAACTAGTTACACGAGATGATATATCTCGGCTCTTACGGTCATGGAGGGAGTACCTTAGCACACGATTAGAAACTGAAATTTCATCGGGAGAGGGATCAGGCTTCATACTAGATTATATAAAGGGTTTTCATATTGTAATATGCAAGAATGGAGTGCGTGGATACCTAGGAGACTATATAGAATATCCCACATCTTTACGAGGGAAAAATAAGATATTTAACCCGAGAGGAGTAAAAAATAGCTGTTTTATTCAATGTCTGGCGGCCTTTTTCTGTCGTAGACTTGGCTGGGGCTGGTATAAAATCAGACGATATTTATCTAGATGTGATAGCCTTCAGAAATTTGTCAATTACTCGCGAGTGACTCTCCCTGTCCAGTGGAGTGACATCCACAAACTCGAGTCTGACAACAAAATATCAATATTTATTTATTGCTTAACTTCTCATGAAGGGACCTATCATGCTACTTTATGTCGTCGGGGTAGTAATAAATATTCACTGGTAGTGCCCCTGTTATTGTTGGGAAAGACTCATGTAGCTTTAATCAAACACTTCCAGAAATATATGAGAATTTTCTCGAGAAAACATTCACGCAATAAACACTTTTGCTTGAATTGTTTAAGTGAATATAGTGACATTTGCAACTTAAAAACTCACTTCAATTCATGCGACAACCAACAAAAGTTGATTTTTCCTCCAGCTGGAAGAGTTTGCAAATTCAAAAATACTCACAAGGGCTACTTGCCCTCTCATACTGCCTTTGTGGATTTAGAAGCTTACCTCGATAATCGTAAGCCAGAGGGGGTAATAACAGCTAGACACGTAGCAATAGCTTATGGCTATATAGCAGTGGTTCCCAAACTTTTTCAGCTTGTTACCCAATTTAACATGCCACATAAAGCATGTTACCCCTTTCACAAAATGTTGTTATTATTGATATATATGGCTAAACGTGAATGTATACAGCCTCGCATACTCTGCTAATCCTAGCAAAACCATTGAAAACGTAAGAACCACACATACATTATATATAAAATTAATAATAGCTACAAATTCACAGTAACAGTGGGTAAATACTAACTATATACTGCACAGGGCAGTACACATACATACCAGCTTATGTCTACCTCGGCTGATGCTCACAGATAAACTGAGTGTGAAATAGAGGCAGCCTCGGGAAGTGAGTGACACGTACTGGACAGGTCGATCTGGGCTACTGAGTGACTTTTGTCCTGAAGCACACTTGTCAAAATACTTTTGGGTTTCCACACACTTAGCTATATATTTCTTCTTTTCTAATACTGTATATTAGTTTTTGATGTTTATTGTTATTTGGTTTAACTTTATTACTTACTTATAATAGGTTTACTTTACAACTTTATATACTAAGACAAAGTTAACAATAATCCTCATACCGGGTACCGCATTGTTTTCTTGATTTTCAGAATTCATAACTTTTTTTCTGTCACCCCTCCATTACCCCCCAAAGATGGTTAAATTACCCCCAGGGGGTAATTTACCCCCAGTTTGGGAACCACTGCTATATAGTGATAGACAGAAATAACACTATAATAGATAGATATGTCCATCGGGGGGTACAGTGTATTGATCATATGTATGATAGGCTTTCGTCTTTATGGGATTGGATAAAGATGAACACTCCCTGTTATCCACTTCATATGACCAGGGAGCAGCATATACATTTTGCCATACAGAAGAAGTGCAACTTCTGTCATCAGGACTTTACTCTTACCAAACCAAAGGTGAGGCATCATGACCATCTTATGCCTAAATCTAATTATTTAGGAGCCCTCTGCAATAATTGCAATTTAAGACAGAAAAATTCAGGTAAATATTTGCCTGTTATTATTCATAACCTATCATATGATATGGCTTTGATAATTAAAGAACTAAGTGATAAAGCCCCAATCAATGTTTTAATGAAACAGGGATATAAATTCCTAAAGGTAGAAATAGGAGCTCTACGTTTCCTGGATAGTCTAGCCTTCTTGTCCGCTGGTTTGGCTAGTTTGGCTCAGGCGCACATAGCTTCAAAATCACCCTTGAAATTCACAGAGGCGATGATAAGTCATCTACCCCCCGAAAGTTGGGGATGCTTATTAACCGGCAAACAAGTGTTTCCTTATGAATATTGCAGCTCCCCAGAAAGGCTCGAAGAGAAGACTTTACCCCCAAAAAGAGCTTTCTACAGTTCTCTGTCTAAGAAGCATATTAGCCAAGAAGAATTCGATCATGCTCATCTGGTTTGGGAGAAAACAGCTTGTCAAACTCTAGACTATCTCCTAGTATATCTCAGCTGTGATGTAGGGCTTCTGGCTGACATATTCACCTTGCATAGGAGATTATTATACAACATCTATAATCTAGATGTTGTTCACTATGTTTCTCTCCCCGGTTTTGCCTATGATGCCTTCTTAAAAACCAGTGGAGTGGAATTAGAATTAATTACTGATCAGGAGCTTTATAACATCATACAGTCTAATATAAGAGGCGGCTTCACCACTGCTGTTAGGACGTTTGCTCAAGCCAATAACCAGTTCATTAATCCCAATTTTGATGAGAAAAACTTACTAAGTAAATTTTTGCTATACTGGGATTTTAATTCTCTTTATGGTTCTTGCATGACTGAGCCGCTGCCCTACGCAAACATTCGAAAACTCTCACCCGCAGAAATGGTGAGTTTTCTCGCAAATGGTGGTCTTCTCCAGAAGAATCCTCAAGACTCTATAAAAGGTTACTGGCTTCTTATAGACACTCTAGGAATAGCCCCAGAATTAGCTCGCTACACAGATGACTTGCCACTATGTCTCTATCACAAACAGATAACATTAGATGATCTGAGTACAGAAAACAGCTATTGGCAATCAGTAATCAAAAACTACCCCGTAAAAATACTAAATTAGTGGGGGACCATCTCCCCAAACGAAACTACCTAATATCATTGCCTTTATTGCAGTTGTTTTTGGAGATAGGTCTACAAATTGAGAAAATTCATAGCATATATGAATTCTCACAAGGAAAATATCTGGCGGACTTTGTTGAAACAAACGTGAGGCAACGTAATAGTAGCGATTATTTAAATTGTTGACCAATTCTGTATTCGGCAAGACTGTTTAATCCATCAAAATATGCCAACAAAACGAAGCTCATAACATCAGCAGGAGCATTTTTGCGAGCGGTGAGTAAGCCACTATTTAAGAAAGCCATAAAGCTTTCAGAAAACAAAGTATTGGTTACGACGGGGACGCCAGCCATAAAACTCACTTAACCTAATTACATAGGCTACCAGCCACTAGAACTCGCCAAATTTAAGCTGTACCATTTTTGGTATATGATTCTTAAGAAAACATACCAAGACAAAATAAAACTAATCTATTCAGATACCGATAGTGTCATCGCCTGTTTAGAGGGCATCAAAAACCTTACTGATGAAATCGGTAAGGAACCATTGAGGAAATGGATAGACACATCTAATTTCCCCACAGATCATCCTCTCTACAATGACTCAAGGAAGGGATCTCTAGGCTTACTTAAAAGTGAGGTGGGGGACCGCCTTATTTCAGAAATAGTCTGCATTAAACCCAAAATGTATAGCATCCTGCTAGCAGATAACAACAACACTATCGCTGCGAAAGGAGTTCCTCAGTCTGAACAACAATTATTAACTCATAATAACTTCAGAAGTGTGCTGGCAGGCGGTTCTAAACATACCTTCCAATATAGTCAAATTAGAAATTTAAAAGGTCAGATGACCACTATCACCACTAGGAAACGAGGTCTTAGCTCATTTGATGATAAGCGCTTTTACTTAGATGCCTATCACTCTGTATCCTATGGTCATCCAGATGCCGGAGAAACAAAGTTTAAATTATTTAAAGATAAAACAGATGACAAAGTGGAGGAAGACGAGGGAGCTAATAGCAGTACTGAAGAAGGGAGTACAGAAGAAGAGGAACTAGAGATGAGAGACAGTTGCAATCTTTGGCGGGGAAGAGAAAACTCCGTAAGAGATTTTTTCCCCAGGGTCAAGCATCCACGCGAGAGAGGTAGATCTCCCGCCACTGCTCGTAGTTTCATGCTCTTAGAAGCTAGCTGTTCTGAGGAAGAGGAGGAATAAAACAATGTAATTTTAACTAATAAATATATTTGCTAAGTGAGACTTGTTTTCACCTTTGAAAAATTATGTTATTATCTTTTTTTTCACACAGATGCCCCCCGATGTACCCGGAGAGCGAGCACAGCCAGATAATCACGCCGATGACCCCGAAAGAAGCAGTGAACTAGACCAGCAGGCTGGCTGCAACACTCCCTCAGAGACCCCACCCAATTATTAAGTCGTACCCAGGCACCTGAATCCCTTGTACTAGCCTCCCATCACGGAAATAAACTTCTCTATCCCCTTTGGGGGATGCGTGGTGACCCAACCCAGTTATTAAGTCCTCTGACAGTTCGAGGCTAAGCTGTCTTCCATTACCGCATTCTTTGAACCAGTCGGTGTTGGGAAGAAGTAGCACTTCCGTCAGTGACCGGGGGGGTAGAACTCCCTCGGAGATGGCAAGCTTGTACCCAGTCACCTGAATCCTTTGTACTGCCTCTCCCATCTGTCAGGGTGATAGAGTTTGGGGAGTCAGAAGTGATCATTATCTACCTTCTGCTTAGTAATACACAGAAATAAGTCTCTCTGTCCCCTTGGGGGATGATTAAACATATTAAACTTGTACCCTGACAGCCCTGAGGTTATGCTGTCCCCGAGTATCACATTCTTTTCCACACTCATTATCCTGGAATTTGCCACCCGGTCACCTGAATCCTTTGTTCTGCTTCTGTTCCTACTTAGTAATGCACAGGAATAAGTCTCTCTATCCCCTTGGGGGATGATTAAACATATTAAACTTGTACCCTGACAGCCCTGAGGTTATGCTGACCCCCCATTATCACATTCTTTTCCATGGTCATTATCCTGGAATCCGCCAGTGTCTCTAGATCGACAAGAACATACTACTGATATGGGTTCTATTTACTTGTGCATGTGGATTGTGCATACGTAACTCCTGTGAAAATCCGCATAACCATCTTCCAGAGGAGTTAGAGAACGTTTTTCTATAGCCTAACCGAAGTTTTTATTACCGCACTGAGAATTTTAAACAAATGGCTATGATTTTCATTTAGTAAGATTTTTCACTGAATCATTCAATATGGTCTCAATCACATTATTCTGAAACATGTCGTTACTCTGAAAAAAAAATAATTTTTTTCATGCACTGAACCTAAAACTGCTTTTTTTGGTGAAACAACATTGCAGCTAATAGAATTAGTGTGTTCATTCATGATTTTTGATCTTAGTCTAAGGTCTAGGTTAGACACAAAAATTGCTCTACAGCACAGCTAATTCTCATGACGAATGGTGGCCATTTTGCAACTGACGCAGTTATAACCCCATTCAGTTAATCAGATTTTGGTCGACTTTGTTGTCCAATATTCCCAGAAGGGGCAAAAACCATTGATAACTCCATTTTTTTTGTGGGAATGCAGGAGTTCTCTAATGGTATATCAACCGGTGCAGTTTAACTAATTCTGTGATATATTGACGATTTAGACATGGGAAAAAGGCTGCTGTACCAGTTCTGTCGTGTAGAAACAAAATAGGTATTGTGGAAGCAGACATAACAGCTTTGTCATCTGAGGAGGAGAGAGGCATGAACGAAGCTGCTGCACTTACAATCATCTAGGGAGTAGTTACGAAGATAGGAGGTTTCTTCACCAACTGGATAGTGCAGGGGTAGAGGGTAGCAAGAGTGAGTTAGAAAGGGCTGAGGGGAGTGTGAGAGGTATCATCAGAGTTTGTGGAGTAAATCAGTTGTTGTGAAGAAGTCAAAGAGAGTCAGGTTATAAGGAGGGTCCATCAGCAAGAAGGAAAGGTAAAGAGAAAGTAGTAGAGCGGAGACGACGTTGGAGGTAAATTCTGCATGCTCGTTGATAGTGGGCAATCTAACAGAATGTGGCTAACCGATACTGGAACCTGACACTTCTCACAGAGAGGAACAGGGTGCCTCTCCATGAGATACCCATGAGTAAGACGAGTGTGGCCAGTGCGAAGACGGGAGAGAGTAGTCTCCCAACCTCCACACTGATGACAAAAAGACGGCCAGTAACCTATACTCGGCTTAATAGACTGAAGTTTGTTACCGAGCAGATTAGACCAACGTTGTTGCCAACAGGTGTGAAGATGGGTAGCTATTACAGCATAATAGTCGGTAAATGGATACCTGTATATGAAACTGGTAGGTCATGTACTGCAGTGTCTGCCTGTTCATTGCCCTGTACGTCAACATGACCAGGGTTTATAAGCTCCTTCTCAGTCCCTCAACCTTGAGTCGATGTGTTCAGTCCATCAATTGCTATTCAAGATTGATGGACTGAACACATCGACTCAAGGTTGAGGGACTGATTACCTCATTCTCCTCCTGTTCTTCAAGTTTCTCCTACGTATGGACTGATGAAGCCACTGTGTGGCGAAACGTTTCCTCAATAAAGATACCCAAGAGTTGCACATGTGTCTAATTTATCAACATGTCGGTTCTCTGAACCATTCATCTACAAATATCTTTATGCTTGGTAGAGATGCAGCGTAGCCAAAGTTGGATACAGAGAACTAGGGGTGAGGTGTATCAAATTTTCGTATAGCCTGTAAAGCACTAGGGGAATCTGAGACAACCACAGATGATGACACAGCCATAGATGCAATACGGATAAGTGCTGCAAGAATAGCATACAATTCAGCTGTAAAAAGGTTAGCCGAGGATAGTAAATGTCCTCGCACAACACTGTCCGGAAACGCTGTACGAATCCGACGCCGTCAGAAGACTTAGAGCCATCTGTGTACACTGCGATGGTATGAGAATGAGAGCGGAAGTGGTCAAGAAAAAGAGAGCGGGAAGCTTCCGTAGGCAGTTGGGCTTTCGCGCAAGGGAGTAAGAAAGAACAAACTCGAACAGCTGGAACTTCCCATGGGGGGTAGGGAAAAAGAGTGATGCTACATGAACATAGAAAGGTGGTAACTGAGGGGAAGACAAGAGCGAATGTAGGCGAAAAGAAAAGGGAGGGAGCAAACAGGGGCGACGAACAAATAAAGAATGTCTACTAACATCGGTGACTATTCTACATATGGAAGGATTAAGGAGATCATGAGAGCGTACATAGTAGTGAAGGCAATGGGCATCACGGCGATCAGACAAGGATGGAATATTCGCTTGAGCATAGAGGCTCTCAACAGGGAAAGAGCGAAAAGCACCAAGGCATAACAGTAATCCTTAGTGATGGATGGGATTAAGGCTAGAGTAGCAGGAGAGTAGTTGGGTAGTTTCAAATTTAGGTTGGATAAGTACATGAGTGGGAGGGGTTGGATTTGAGTGGGACTTTCACATCAGAGCTTATTTCTTGGGTAGCATTGAAAATTGGGTTGGGCAAATGTTTTGTTAGTGGGATGAATTGTAAAGGACCTGCCTAGTATGGGCCAACAGGCCTCCTGCAGTGTTCCTCCTTTCTTATGTTCTTATGAGAGGCCAATGAATAGATCTGGTCACCATAATCGAGTTTCGATAAAATGAGGGCTGAATGTAGGCGAAGGAGAGTTCTACGATCAGTTCCCCATGGAAGATGAGTAAAAGTTTTAAGAAGGTTCAACCGGCTGTGACAAGTTGATTTCAGAGAGGTAATGTGAGGTTTCCAGGATAACCTACGGTCAAAGAGAAGGCCTAGAAACCTGACTATCACGTTCGGGGATACGGGAGCCATAGAGGTACAAATGATGAGTGGAGATAACAGCGCGTCTTGTGAGAGTAATTTGGTGAGTTTTAGTAATGGAAAATTTAAACCCAGGCATGGTGGCCCAATTGGAAACACGGTCGACCACATGCTGGAGAGAAACTATAATGAGGTGACAGTCAGCGCTTGCACAAGCAATAGCGATGTCATCAGCATAGAGTCATGACCAAATATTGGATGGAAGAACAGAGGCCAGATCATTTATAGCAAGGAGAAAAAGTGTTGTGCTCAGAACACATCCCTGGGGGACACCTTCAGCTTGAACAAAGTCCGGGGAGAGCATATTATTAACCCGACCACGGAAATGTCTGTCAGTTAAGAAGTTCTTAAGGAAGGCTGGTACATTTCCTCGGAGGCCTAAGGAGCATGCTTGGGCCAAAATATTATACCTCCAGGTTGTGTCACATGCCTTCTCAAGATCAAAAAATATGGCAATAACTGAGTGGTTATTTGCAAAGGCATTACGAACATACGTATCCAAGCGTAGTAACGGGTCTATGGTAGAATGGCCCTTACGAAAGCCATATTGACTAGTGGAGAGACTGTTGTGTGTCTCTAGATACCACATTAAACGTCAGTTTACCAGATGTTCCATCACTTAGCAAACTGCACTAATAAGAGCAATGGGATGATAGTGGGAGGCATCACGTCCCGTAGTACCCGGTTTGCGGAAAGGGAGAGCAATGGCGGATTTCCTCAGCTTGGGAAGAACTCCTTGTAACCAAATAAGATTGAAGAGTTGTAAGAGGAATGTAAAGGCTGACTGATGTAAATGTTGTAACAACCGAATATGAATGCCATCAGGCCCAGCTGCCGATGATCGGCAAGCTGAGAGTGTTGCCTCCAGTTCCAGAAGTGTAAAAGGCACATTATAAGATTCCTCTTTGAAAGACGAAAAGTCTAAAGGTGCTAACTCTCTGGCAGACTTTGAGGAAAGAAACGAGGGTCATAGATGGAGCCCCTGAGAAATACGGACCAGATGACTGCCAATTTCAATGATAACGTCAAGAGGGTTTGCAGAACAGTTTCCGTACTTTTTCCAGACTGCACTCATAGAGGAAGCCGAGGTGATGGTGGAAACAATCTCGCCAGCAAGTGCGTTTAGCGTCATGGATGACACGGCGAGCAACCGCTCGCTTCTGCTTAAAATCAAGAAGTCTCTTTGTGGTTTTTTTGTACCGGTACCTACCCCACGCAGCGCGTTTCAAACGTACTGCCCAAGCACAAGCAGGAGACCACCATGGCACCCACTGCCTGCCTGAGGTTTAGGGTATAAAATGAGAAGCTGCAGTTAAAACTGACGTTGAGAAGGTGTAAAAGCTCATCAATGGAGGATGAAGAAGGAACCTCACTAAAAGCAATGAGTTGCGCATAAAGGTCCCAATTTGCTCGATCAAATTGCCAGCGAGGGCTACGGAGAGGTGGTGAATATGAAGGAGAAGAATGATTGGAAAATGATCGTTGTTATGCAAGTCCGGTAGAACAGACCAGGCAAAGTCTAGTGCAGTGGAGGAAGAGCAGACCGAGAGATCGATGGGTGGGAGTACCCGTATTTAAAACATGGAGGGGGCGAGAAGTGAGAAATGCCTCCAACTGAATGTCATGCGAGTCACAATGAGACATCCCCCAGAGGAAATGGTGGGCATTAAAACCGCAAAGTAACAGAGGTGGTGGTGGTGGTAAGGATGAAACAAGAAAGGCAAAATCTTGGATAGATAATGCCCGAGAAGGAGAGATACAAAGAACACATTGTAAACCACTTATTCAAGTGGATACGGGCTGCAGTGTAATGCAGCGAGGTATGAACAAATAGTTGACGGTACAGAATGTCATTGCGTAAAAGAAGGGTGCTTTCATTAAAGGTCCCATCAGACAAAGGATTCGAAGAATACAATAAATTATAGCCTGAGATGGGTTGGAAAACAGCTGAGTGTAATTTTGGTTCTTGTTAGCAAACACCAACAGGTAAAAACCAGGAAAGCAACATCTGAAGCTCACCCTGATTACCCATTAGGCCACGGATATTCCACTGTAAATAGGCCATGATTGGCAACGAGGAAAATACCAGGAATCCGCAGGTAAGGGCACCTACGGACTAGAGGGGTTAGAAAAGTCTACGGGTGGTGGCATCGGAAGATGTTCAGGCAGCGAAAGAACGGAGCGTTGCTAAGAAAGAAGTTGTGGAAATGGAGGAGAGGGAAGAGAAGGAGGATCAGTGTCCATTGAAGGTTTAGTCTGCAGTATATTCTGAAATAGCTTCAAGTGTTTCTGAATTCAAAGACGTTGTATGGGAGACAATATTGGAAATAGAAGGAGGAAGATGAGTAAAGATTGGGACAGTAATGGACTGTACCAAAGTAAGAGGGAGGACAAAAGAGTATAGGGAACTGGAGAAGAAGTGTGGGAGGGGATAGAAGAGGCAGAAACCTGGGAGGTTGCAGAGGGAGAAACTTGGGAGGGGACAGGGGAGGAAGGCACAGTACGAGGAGGGTAAACCTCCACACTTGAAATAGAGCCAGTGAGAGGGGAAGAACCAGGCACAGAGACTGGAAAAGTAAAATGTGGAAGTGGAAGAAGGGGGCAAAGAAGATTTGAGCAATGGGAATTTTTTGAACTTCTGAGAAGTAGAGGGGCGATTGGTAGGTGTCGTACGAGGTATTGTCGAAACCGGGGCTTGTGAGGGTGAACACGAAGATGTGAGAACAGACTGAGGTGTTGAAGTAGGGATGCCTGAGCTCAGGACAGCACAGGAGTGAGTATGGGAGGGGTAACCACAGAGGAGGCTACAGAAGTTGGGACCCCAGAAGTGGGGGGACGTTTTGAAATACGAGAATAAGAAACACATTGTAGTCTCCCTTGGAGGCGGAGATGAGAAACTGCCATAGCATAAGGGAGACCTTCTGCCTCTGAGGCAACGGAATTCTCGCTCATTTAGGTAGACCTGGTAATGGCGAGAGTACGAAGGGTGAGCCTCATGACAATCAAGGCAAGAGGGACGTCGACTGCAAAATGAATTAGAATGGTCATCGGCACCACAGACTGGGCATTCGGCTATAGATCTGCAATATTTCGCTGGGTGACCAAATCGCCAGCAATTTCTACACTGTTGCGGTGTAGGGATCACCGTTCGAACTTGTAACCGATGTCCTGCTACATAAACAGAGGATGGGAGTTCACGGCTGTCAAAAGTTAATCGAGCCACATTGCAAGGGTATCGTCTCCGCCCGCGGGCAGGAAGGACATGTCTGCCTTAAGGATTGGGAGATCTCAGAGATCCAACTGTTCGAGAATGTCATTGCCACATGTCTGGAAATTCTGTTAGACTACAGTATGGGGCAGAATGACAGTACCACTACAAGAATTGAGGGAATGATGTTACTCTATAGTGACAGAATAGTATCGATATGTGAAAGAGAAAGATCATGAGCTTGGGTAACATTCTGGACTGTGATGATACACGTACCACTCTTTATAGCATGAAAGGAAATCTCTACCAATATGGCGTAGGAGCGCCTTGCCAATACTATGGTCGGAAAGATAGGAAGTTGGTCATAAAGTAAAGAATTTAGTCCATTGTGCATTCTGAAATTGAGCGTGGAAAGGGAGTGCATGACGTGTTGATCTTTTCTGAGTAGAACGAGAAGGTGAAGTATCATCAGGTAACTTTCGTTGGTGTTTAGGAGTGGGACCAGAGTTGGTCCAACGTAGAATGCTCTGGCAATTCGAAAATTGCCGCACCCTAGAGGAAGAGGCCGGAAGCATAGTCAAAGGAGAGCGAAGGTCAGACAAATCGAAGGAGTCGGTTGAAACCCCAGTATGTGAAGTGGGTGATGAAACAGCACCAGCAAGAGGTACAGGGGCATCAGGAGTGTCCGAAGAGTGGCCAGAAAGCGAGGCAGGGTCAGAATGGGGTGTGGTATCAAGAAGGAGCCCGGGGGTAGCAGGTTCATGGATTGGGTCCTCCATGGTTAGATTACTTCTTTCTTTTTGTTTTTAAGAAAGAAAAGAAAAATAAAGTAAAAGAATAAAAAAAGGGGGGAATGGGGAGGAATAGTTCCTAGGAGGAATGAAAGGGCCGGAGCGCCCAAAAGGACCTCATCACCGCAAGTAGCGCAGATGTGGCGTGGAACCCGTGCCATTCCCTACCCATCATGCCAGTAAACCAACAATCCGGGATAGCAACCTCACATCTGCCGAGCTACCTCGGTGGACAAAAGAGAGGGCAGCCGGATATCTGCCACAAAGCATACCTCCTTTGGCCACCACTCCCGGAATCCGAAAGGCTGCCTCCAGAGATACACCCGTCACCCGAAAGACACCCAAAGCCACCCGCCGGGAGACCGGAGAGGGACTGGGACATCCTCAGGCGATCCAGATTCCACGGCAAACTACACCACCGCCAAGAACCTCAAGAGACTGGGATGGACCCCGGTACCCTTCCCCCTACCTAGGAACTAGTGTGCCTGTGGGAAGAATCCCAAAGGCCAAAAAGAGGAAGGGAATAAGGGAGGGATGGGGAGGAGGAGGAGGAAAGGAAAAAGGGAGGATGGGATAAGGAAGGGGGGATTGGGGGTAATTAGGTTCGGTCTGAGGAAGGAGACCAACAGGTCTAATTCCTCAGACCAAGAGCCTCTTCACCATGCCAAGGAGCCCCCTTGAAGAATTAGCCTGTTGTACTGTCATCCAGAAGGAGCTAAACAGGCTGGAGACTGCTGCATCATCTCGTACTGTTCAGTAAGGAAATATACCTGGAGTTTATCTGGAGAGGGTTTCAGGGCCAACGCTCCCGTGGCTGAGTCTGAGACCGGGCAGTTGAAAGGGGTGGTGTTCCAGATTTAACACTTGAAAGTAAAAATTGCTCATTGAGTTTAAGTTAATCATCTGTAAAGAAATTCTATTGTTATTGTATTGACGTTGTGTGTATTGCAGTGAGAGATCAGTGTGAAGGTCTATCTACTTTCCCTTTGGAACATTTTCTTAAAATAAAGTTAAACGGCTCTTCGCAAGGAAAAAAAAGGTTCCAGGATATTCCTACCCTTTTTAACTTCTAAAGTATCTAATCAAACTCCGCCTTAAACTTACGGACTTTCTTCCCGTAAAAATTTTCTCTCAACATAACACAAGGAAAAAACATCTATATTTGACAGTATGTTTATTCATATTTATTACATCACCGAAATTGTGCTTATCCCTAATAATCGCAGATGTTATCTCATTCAATGTTTGTACTCGGCTTGTGTTTAACCTCACCATTAACTACGGAGTATCTTTTCTTTTATAATTAAACATTGAGACATAACTACACTTTCCTTAATTCCATTTCATGAATATACTATTTTAATATTAGATAACATATTTTGTTTCTTCTTAACCAATGTTTCTCATTTTTTTTCTTTTGATGTTTTAAGAAGTCTTCTACTCCTTCATAGACTTGTATTTTGGTAGAACATTTTCAATTATTTTTTGTGAGATATTCACTGTAGGAACTTCGCCCTCAGGGAACCTCTTGTGGTAAATCGCTCCCCTAAACAAATATTGTAAGAACTCACATGTGTGTTCTTTCAGTGGCTAGCGCGTCCGTCTGGTGTTTTATGACTCGATAGCGGGTTTCTAACCCCACCGTGATATGGTTTGTTTGCAATCGTGTCATTACGATTTAGCGAGTCATTCAGAACTAGTTCAGCATCTTGTGTGTCTTCATTCATGGTGATACTACGTTACTTTCCCGGAGATTCGACAACTCTGAATTTGGTGTTGCCATCAAGCCGGCCCTGACTTTGGTGTTGCCATCAAGACAGCATTGCTGGACACTGACTTCATTAACCTTACATCATCGAATGCTTTTCTTTCAATTAACATTATTTTGAAAAATACAGATAAGCTTATCACCCAGTGATCCATATATAACTACTTTGATATTAAGGTGACGACACACAATTGTTAAAGATACACAATACATTTACTATGTATGCAAAAATTTTTAATTACATTATTATTTTCTCTTCATTCCCTCTTCATGATGTTACAAATAATGAAGTGTGGCACAAAATTGAGGGAAAAAAGTAATAAATTCTGAGAATTTAGATACAGGCAACCTGAGACTAGACATTTAGAAGGTGAGACGAGTAGGAAAAGAAACAAGCAGTTCCATGTCTGCCGTGAAAATTTAATAATCAAAATAAAATAAAAAAATATTTCAGCGAATAAAATGCATATCATTCTTACATAGTTTTGTTAAACTTACAGGCACTGTACTCTCTACCTCCAGGACTCAAGTCCTGGCTACCTTCCCTCGCTACCTTCATAAATATTACGCTGATCATATATTAACACATCAAATCATGAGTCACTTGCCTCCACTCCTTTCTAACACACACACACACACACACACACACACACACACACACACACACACACACACACACACACACACACGCACACACACACAACACTGTGAAAAAATAAAGAAATTCCAAGCGTTTTTGTGACTTCACATTATCAAGGAACTGCAAAAATAAAAGATCAACGGGAAGGCATATAAGGACGAGACTACACCTCACAGTCACATCACCCGACTCGGTGAAACACAACTAATATATAAAAGTTTCTTTCACCCAGCAGCTACAAACAGTCGTCACAATGGAACAGCCCGAAACTGGACGCCCAGAAATGTCGACTGGAAGCTATCAGGAAGCCTAGATGCTCTGTCACGAAGCCCAGATACTTTCTCACGATGCCCAGATACTCTCTCACGAAGCCCAGATACTCTCTCACGAAGCAGTTTTATAGTAACATTTCATATAGCTCAAGTGTGTGTACTCGTAAAAATTTTGTAGAAAATGACTTGTACAGGAGACGCTGAGACGCACAACAAGAATAGTAAAATGCGTGGAAATTGTCGAAGCTGTTGCTGGCTTTCAATATACACTAGCTGCAGTACTTGCAATATACACTAGCTGCAGGACTTGCAATATACACTAGCTGCAGGACTTGCAATATACACTAGCTGCAGGACTTGCAATATACACTAGCTGCAGGACTTGCAATATACACTAGCTGCGGTACTTGCAATATACACTAGCTGCAGGACTTGCAATATACACTAGCTGCAGGACTTGCAATATACACTAGCTGCAGGACTTGCAATATACACTAGCTGCAGGACTTGCAATATACACTAGCTGCAGGACTTGCAATATACACTAGCTGCAGGACTTGCAATATACACTAGCTGCAGGACTTGCAATATCACTAGCTGCAGGACTTGCATATACACTAGCTGCAGGACTTGCAATATACACTAGCTGCAGGACTTGCAATATACACTAGCTGCAGGACTTGCAATATACACTAGCTGCAGGACTTGCAATATACACTAGCTGCAGGACTTGCAATATACACTAGCTGCAGGACTTGCAATATACACTAGCTGCAGGACTTGCAATATACACTAGCTGCAGGACTTGTAATATACACTAGCTGCAGTACTTGCAATATACACTAGCTGTGGTACTTGCAATATACGCTAGCTGCGGTACTTGCAATATACACTAGCTGCGGTACTTGCAATATACACTAGCTGCGGTACTTGCAATATACACTAGCTGCAGGACTTGCAATATACACTAGTTGCAGGACTTGCAATATACACTAGCTGCAGTACTTGTAATATACACTAGCTGCAGTACTTGCAATATACACTAGCTGCGGTACTTGCAATATACACTAGCTGCAGGACTTGCAATATACACTAGCTGCAGTACTTGCAATATACACTAGCTGCAGTACTTGCAATATACACTAGCTGCAGTACTTGCAATATACACTAGCTGCAGTACTTGCAATATACACTAGCTGCGGTACTTGCAATATACACTAGCTGCAGGACTTGTAATATACACTAGCTGCGGTACTTGCAATATACACTAGCTGCAGTACTTGCAATATACACTAGCTGCAGGACTTGTAATATACACTAGCTGCGGTACTTGCAATATACACTAGCTGCAGTACTTGCAATATACACTAGCTGCAGTACTTGTAATATACACTAGCTGCAGTACTTGCAATATACACTAGCTGCAGTACTTGCAATATACACTAGCTGCGGTACTTGCAATATACACTAGCTGCAGTACTTGCAATATACACTAGCTGCAGGACTTGCAATATATACTAGCTGCAGGACTTGCAATAATATTTACATCCGTCTTTCCTTCCTTCCACAAAATATTTACTAGTGTGAAGTTTACCTGGCGCAAAGTCATCAGAATATATAGGTAGAGGGGATGGAGGAGTGGATGCATGAAAAGAAAGGAAGGGGACAAAGGACCTGGGTGGAGGCCAGAAAAATAATCAAAAACCATGAATATTAATGCCTAATGTTACCTCACAGTGAGCTCCTCGTTTTGCTGTCTGGTCCCAAAAAATTACTCATTTTTCATTGAGCACGAATAGTTGCTCACTCAAGCGCACGGGAGCGTTCACCCCCCTCCCCCCACACACAATTTACTTTTCATGTGATTTTATGGGAGTAAATCATATTAGAGTACATGGGTGTAATATGGATGATTTTGAAGCACATTTCGACGTTTTGCAGCGCCCTCAGGCGTTTTCTGACGTGCTTCAATTTTTAGCTGGATTATGCATAGGAATTGCCCCGGGGTTTAAGGGGTTTTCTACTTTAAATAGAATACGATTTAGCTTGTTTTCCATGAAATTTTAATGTGGCAACGGTTTCGACTGGGAGTGCGATGATTTGCATGATTTGGATTAAGACGGGTTTATCTGAGGGTGCCTCCAGCTGCTCTGGGGCGTTGAATTGCGCAATGAGATAGTAATTTGGCACATTTTTATAGTTTTGGTAATGTTTTATGTATTTTTGTTAAGTTACATATAAAGTTCAGTGGCCTTTGCACTGATTTATATACGAAATATTTTAGTGCTGGTTGTAAATGGGAAATGTTCCGAAATACAAGGGTCGTTAGTATTAGGATCAGGGCTGCTGTTACAGTTGCATTTTAGTCTTAAAGCGGAGTATAATCTCATATTTAAAATAACTGGGTATATATCGGCATTTCTTTGTTTTCACGTTTTTGAGCAGTTTTTCTAGCATTTTCTGAGTGTTTCGTCTTTCCCACAAGGTTAGGGAAGTTCTAACCGGAAGTCCATTGCCTTGGAGTCGGGGTATCTGGTCTAGCGAATTTTGGTATGGTCTTTACGTAATTTTTGGGAATGTTCGAAATGTTGCTGTATGTTTACCTGGAGTTTACCTGGAGAGAGTTCTGGGGGTCAACGCCCCCGCGGCCCGGTCTGTGACCAGGCCTCCTTGGAGAGGTGTTCTGATTTTGTTCCATGTTTCGATGTTTCGGAGCGGTTGGAGGCATTGTTAAATATTAGTTTACTATCAATATCGAGATGGATAGTCTTTCACAATAGTTAGGGAGAGACAGCGAGAAAGAAGTGGGTTGGCCAGGGTGATTCAGGTATTGTACTTAGAAAAAGTGGTACATCAGCTTGACTCTGCTGTATGATGGTTATGTCGTGCCGAATAGGTAAAACTGGCTATTTGGGCTCAAATAACAACGCTCTTGCCATATAAGGCAAGCGAAAATTTGTGTATGCAATAATTTCTCAAAAATCATTCCGAACCTAATGAAAAAATATGTTTTGTTGTTTTTTATTAAATTATTGTAAACTTATCTCAAATATATAAAGTTGGATTAGGATAAATTAAATTACGCTGGTCATAAAAAGTTAAGAAAGTTTTCTAAGGTTCTTTTGGTACAAAATTATTAACTTTTTCATGAACGTGATTGAGAAAATTTTAGACAAGACTTAATTTTAAAAGAGTTCTTGCTAATTGACCAATTTTACGTATTCGTCACGACATTATTTATATGACGTATAATCTCTGTGTCCATGTATTGTTTGAAACGGCTTAATAAAGCTCCTGGATAGCGAAACGTTGCCACAATAAAAATGTCACATTAGTTGCACTTGTGTCCCTTTACCTAAAATATTCTCGGTAATTCTACCATTATTAATTCAACTTCGTTTTAAAACCAGTACTTACCTATGTTCTTTTTAAATCTATTTTTTTATTAATACGTTAGCCGTTTCCCACCAAGGTACGGCGACCCAAAAAAGAAAAAATTTCATCATTCACTCCATCACTGTCTTGCCAAAGGCATGCTTACACTACAGCTATAAAACTGCAACATTAACACTCCTCCTTCAGAGTGCAGGCACTGTACTTCCCATCTCAAGGACTCAAGTCCGGCCTGCCGGTTTCCCTGAATCTCTTCATAAATGTTACCTTGCTCACACTCCACCAGCACGTCAAGTCTTGAAAAATTTCTTTATCCCCTCCCTCCAACCTTTCCTGGGCCGACCGCTACCCCCGCCTTCCCTCCACTACAGATTTATACACTCTCGAAGTCCTTCTATTTTGTTCCATCCTCTCTACATGTATGAACCACCTCAACAACCCCTCCTCAGTCCTCTGGATAATAATTTTAGTAATCCGGAACCTCATCCTAATTTCCAAACTACGAATTCTCTGCATTGTATTCACACCATACATTGCCCTCAGACACGATATTTTCACTGCCTCCAACCTTTTCCTTGTTGCAACATTCACCATCCATGCTTCACACTCATACAAGAGTGTTGGTATAACTATACTCACATACATTCTACTCTTTGCTTCCATGGACAAAGTTCTTTGTCTCCATAGACTCCTCAGTGCACCACTCACCTTTTTCCCCTCGTCAATTCTATTATTAACTTCATCTTTCAAAGACCCATCTGCTGACATGTCCACTCCTAGATATCTGAATACATTTACCTCCTCCATACTCTCTCTCCAATCTGATATCCAGTCATTCGTTTCCTCATCACCATACTCTTTCACATATTCACTTTTTTCTTCTTTTACATACCTTACCAAACTCATCCACCAACTTCTGCAGCTTCTCTTCAGAATCTCCCAAAAGCACGGTGCCATCAGCAAAGAGCAACTGTGACAACACCCACTTTGTGTTAGACTTTCTTTTAACCCCACAAATCTTGCCAACTCACCTTGCATTCACTGCTCTTACAACCCCATCTATAAAAATACTGAACAATCATGGATACATCACATATCCATGTCTAAGGCCTACTTTTACTGGGGAATAATCTCCCTCTCTCCTACCTACCCTAACCTGAGCCTCACTATCCTCGGGAAAACTTCACTGCTCTCATTAACCTGCCTCCAATTCCATATATTTGCAACATCAGCCACATTGCCCCCTTATCCACCCTGTCATAAGCTTTTCCCAATTCCATAAATGCCACAAAAAACTCTTTACACTTATCTAAATACTGTTCACCTATATGCTTCACTGTAAACACTTGGTCGAAATATTTCTTTTCATATGCCAGAAACAAGGCAAATGCCACATCTAGTATAGGGTCCTTGCTCAGACTAGATGGGACTTACACAGATGACAACAAAGAAATGAGTGAGATACTGAAATCCCAATTCGACTGTGTTTAGCGAGCCACTAATCAGTCTAAAGATCGACAATTCAAATGATTTCTTCATGAATGTGCCTCAAAACTACTTCAATGTATGGCATATTTCCGTCATTACCCTGACATTGATATATTTTGAGGAAGCCACTGACAACATGCCCATGCACTCAGCCCCAGGATCAGACACGTTTTCCAGTGGGCAACGGAAAATATGATTTGCAATGTAGACAAATTCCTACTACTCCGTTATGGAAAACTGGAGGAGATAATAGCTAGAACTGAGTATACTACAAACTCTGATCAATAAAATAGAACAGAAAAATAATGTGAGGGACATGGGAGTGGTAATGTCTGAGGATCTCACTTTCAAGGATCACAACAGTGCTCCGATCACAACTGCAAAGAAAATGATAAGATGGATAATGAGAACTTTCATAACAATTGATGCCAAGCCAATGATGATCCTTCTCAAATCACTTGTTCTCTTTAGGCTGGAATACTGATGTACATTATCATCTCTGTTCAAAACAGGTGAAATTGCAGATCTAGAGAGTGTACAGAGAACCTTTACTGCACATAAGTTCCATCAAACACCTCAACTACTGGGAACACACATGGGAACATCTGTACTTGTTGAAACGCAGGCGATAGATATATATCATAATCTACACTTGGAAAATCCTAGAAGGAATGGTCCCGAATCTGCACACAGAAATCACCCCTTACAAAAGTAAAAGACTGGGCAGCCGGTGCAAAATACCCCCAATGAAAAGTAGGGGCGCCACTGGTATACTAAGAGAAAACACCTTAAGTGTCCTGGGCCCAATACTGTTCAACAGCCTCCCACCATGCATAAAGGGAATTACCAATAGGCCCCTGGCTGCCTTCAAGAGGGAGCTGGACGGATTATTCAAGTTGGTGCCGGCCAGGCTGTAGTTCGTACGTTGGCCTTCGTGCGGCCAGCAGTAACTGCCTGGTTAATCAGGGCCTGATCCACCGGAGACCTGGTAGGGGGGGCGTTGAACCCCGAATACCTCTCGGGTAGCAGTAGGTAACCCCCAATCCTTCCTATAGCCCCTTGTTCATCTGCTTCCTACTCTCCGTCTTACTCTTAAATCTTTCAATAATAACTACCATACACTTTACCAGGTATACTCAGACTTATCTATGAATGCTCTCTGCCAATTCTTAGGTACCTTACCCTCTTCCAAATATTTATTAAATAAAAGCACCACAACTTCAAAACTATATCCCCACCTGCTTTTAACGTTTCTATTTTTATCCCATCAATCCCAGCTGCATTGCCCCATTTCATTCTATTCACTGCCTCCAGAACTTCCCCCACACTCAAAACTGGCTCTTCCTCACTCCTATAAGATGTTATTCCTCCTTGCCCTATACACGAAATCACAGCTTCACTATATTCATCAACATTTAACAATTCCTCAAAGTATTTCCTCCATCTTCCCGATACCTCTAATTCTCCATTCATTAAGTCTCCTCTCCTATTTTCAACAATCAAATCCATTCATTCCCTAGGCTTTCTCACTTATTAATCTCACTCCAAAACTTTCTTATTTTATAGAAAACTTGTTAACATCTCACCCACTCTCTCATTTGCTTTTCTTTTTACATTGATTCTCCACTCCCTAAACCTCTCTTTTTCTCTCCATATACTCTTCCCTCCTTGCATCACTTCCCACTTATAAAAACCTCTCATATGCTAACTTTTTCCCTCTTACTACTCCTTTACATCATTCCACCAATCGCTCTTTTTCCCCCCCCCACCCACATTCGTGTAACCACAAACTTCTGCTGAACACTTACACTACATTTTCAACCTACCCATACTTCTCAAACCCCATTGCCTATACTCACTAGATTTTTTTTCATTATTTTATACACAAATTTGTTAAATCTAATGTAAAACTTACAAATCTGAGATTTCCCTTTTCCCGCCACTGAGGAATTTGGGGGTTACCAAGCCATTACAAGATTCTAGAATGAGCGATGGCCAGAGGGCACGTGAACATTCAAATTGTTTCTAGAATTTAGCTCTTGTTACGAGTAGAAAATTTTAAGCTGATTGGATGAGGTTTCTAGTCATACCAACATATTTTCCCAAAAAACAGATGCTAAAAAAGTAAAAAATATGCTGGTAACCTCTTAACGGTCCCCCTTCATGGAATAATAATAATAATAATAATAATAATAATAAATAATATCAAAGACTAACGAAAAGTTCAAAAAAATATTTAAAACTGATATAGCCAAAGTGACTACATTAAATGTATTATACTGTCAGCTTCCGGGTGTCGTTATATTTAAAACGTACATAAAAGTGAGTTATGGCTGGGGTGAGCGGTCTCCAACACTGAAGTATTTTTGCCATTCTTTTTCGTACTGAGAAATGCTCTCGTCATTTTGTAAATTTACATTCACGCATGAGAGAGACCTCAGTAAAACATTGCAAGGGATCCATAAATGTGATGATTTACACCTACACCCATATTTATATCTAAACCCAAGCCCACCGACATCCACATCTACACCAACAGACAATCACATCTACACCCACCAACTCCCACACAAAAGGTAACGACAAGCAGCAGATGTGAGAGGCAGGAGGAGGAAGTACCTAGCGTTTTGGAACTTCATAAGATGCACTCCAAGCCTCTTGATTAGCGAGCCGAACTAAAGGCCCGCTCACACTTCGCCAACATCAGCCCCCAAACCTTTTCCCTCATCTCCACCTATTCCTCTTTCCTGTCTACAAGCATATCCCTGATTCCTCCGTCGTTACTGATGTACGGATTAACCCCAGCTCTACCTCACCCAACTGCCGTAGAGAGGAGCACCATACAGAAACACTAGACCACTTAAACCAGTGTGTGGCCTAGCTCTGTTTTGTTCACAGAAGCAGACGGGCTATCGAACAAAAGTGATTAGTTGAAGGAACGAATGCCCGAAGTAACTCCAGCCATCATAGCTAGCTCAATGACAAAACTGAAATTATATATGATACCTTATTCTCAGCACGATATCAAGTGAAAAAGAATGACAGAGGAAAGGAGAGGTGGAGGTGTTGCACCGCTAATCAGAAGAGATGAGAGAGAGAACGAGAGATCAGTCAAAATATTACCTTGCTAAAATATAAGGCAATATTTTTGTGACCAAATTCATGTTTACATAAAAAACTCATTATACTGTAACCGGATATAAACATGTAAATAGTTCATTATCACTAACTTGTTTAGCCATCAAAACTTCACGGTCATCCCTGGACCCATTATGTGCCTCTTACTATTTCCACTACAGCCCACAAGATGGGCATAAGGTACACAAGAAAGATGTTAAACTAATTTAAGATAAAGGTACCAAGAGAAGTAGCTGAAAGATTTAAAACCTGCTACTTAACAGTAAGAGACAGACAGGAATATAATGACAACAACAAAGTAAATGATGACACCATAGCAAAAGGAGCTGGGAGTGCAGAGAAGGCTAAAATAAATAACAGTGATTGATTTCAACCTCAAATGCACAGATTAGGAGAACTGTCACTTATTTGGAGGACCAGAAACGTGAAGGGACAAACTGATAGAGGTGGAGAAGTAAAAGATAGTGTGTAATCAGGCAATGTACAAGACGACAGAGAGAGGATGCATTAAGCCAACAATAATGGAGGTAGCATTTACCACAACTACAAATGATTTTGGAAGAGTCAGCTTCAGTGGAATGAGAGATTTCGTGAATGTCTTGCAATCTAGAGAGAGCTGAAAGTCATCAGATGAGATGAAGTTCCTTAATGGGATGGGAAGATCTGGAAGGCAGAGAACTTCATACCCATAAGAGGGCATAGCAAAGAGTGCGCCCTTGGAACAACCAAAAATGCAGAGGCAATGAAGCAAAACTATAAAAAGCAAATGACAGATAAGAACAATATGATAAACAGAAAAGCCAGGACTAAGATTCATATAAGTAATGTTGTGTACAAGTGATGCTTCAAGACGGCGTCTGTAAAGACGAGAAGGGCAGGCACTTTCGGCAGAGTGCCAATTAATAATATGACAGTGATCTCCATGATAAAAAGAGAGCATTGTCCGCGTCGGTAAGGAGAACAACTGCTCTTTGCCCCATGACTGTAGTCTCTTCCAATCTTGCTTCTTCCATCAAGTTCAAAGCTGGATGGGAATATAACATTTTGCTTCTTTTCCCGATGTGCGTAACCATAACATGGCGGCAGAACTTTCTTTGTAAAGTAAAAGGACACAAGTGCAATAATGTGACATTTTATTTTGGCAACGTTTCGCTCTCCAGGAGCTTTATCAAGCCGTTACAAACAGTACATGGACACAGAGGGTACATATAGGCTCAGAGTGAGGTGCAATACTAGTGGTGGTAGTAGTAGTAATAGTAGAAGTAATACAATATGATAGAACAGTTAACTTGCACATGAGCAAACTTGGGAAACATAAAAATTGGTTAGACAAATATTTCTATTGGAGGCTGGATAGAGAAGGCCTGTTTCAATGTTCATTCTCTGTAATGTACTTGTGTAGTAATAACAGGAGAGACTATGTGATGGAAGGATTTGCTGTTTTCAGGAGGATTCTTGCTAAGACTTCAGAGATGGTGAAGCTGCCTTTGTTTTGTTTAATTGTATTAGAAACAGCTATTAGTGAAGATTCAAGGCACTTGCATATGCGGAAATTAGTTTCTTTGATCACTAGTTGGGCGTCCCTGAACTTCATGAGATGATTGGTGGAATTTCGGTGTTGTACACAGGCGTTGTTCAAGTTATCGATCCTACATGCATAAATGTGTTCATTGAGGCGGGTGTCGAGGTTTCTTGCTGTTTAACCTACATAAATCTTGTCACAGCCTCCACAGGGTATAGTGTAAACTCCTGCTTGGATTTTGTTCTGGTTAGATCCTTTATCAAAGTGCTGGAAGCGATGGCGACTCTGGTGTTAGCTTGTGAAAGTACTTTAGAAACGTTCAGTGCAACCTGGCTGTTGGGAAGAATTATAACTTTGTTGGGAGTGGCTGTTGGGAAGTTATAACTCTTCCCAACAGCCAGGTTGCACTGAACGTTTCTAAAGTACTTTCACAAGCTAACACCAGAGTCGCCATCGCTTCCAGCACTTCGATAATGGATCTAACCAGAACAAAATCCAAGCACCACGAACCAGTCAACGCAGGGGTTTACACTATACCCTGTGGAGGCTGCGACAAGATTTATGTAGGTTAAACAGCAAGAAACCTCGACACCCGCCTCAATGAACACATTTATGCATGTAGGAACGATAACTTGAACAACAGTGTACAACACCGAAATTCCACCAAACATCTCATGAAGTTCAGGGACGCCCAACTAGTGATCAAAGAAACTAATTTCCGCAGACGCAAGTGACTTGAATCTTCACTTTTTTTTAAAA